>CM076581.1:1379902122-1380040520 GCA_034641835.2 Pinus albicaulis
CTTCTTTCAATGGTTTGCGACTCGAATATGCTCTTGAAGGCAGTTCGAACTATGTTGCATGGAAAGATCAAATGGAAGAAGTGTTAGAAAATAATGGTCTGAAGGAGTTCGTGGATGCGGATGTCCCAAAGCCCACTGATGCAGCTCTGGTCGATGCATGGCAAAAGAAGATCGCGAAATGTCGAAGGATCCTGTTGGAGGGCGTCAAGGATCATATTGTATCCAGCTTGCATGGAAAGGCTACTCCATATTTAATGTGGAAAGCTTTGACGGATCTATTCCAGAGTAAGAGTGACCAAAGGAAGCTGGCGCTCAAAGACAAGCTCAGGAACATCAAGATGGAGAAGGGCGACAGTATCGCTAAATACCTCACGAAGTTCACTCAATGCAGAGATGAACTGGGAAGTGTGGGAGTTACTGCCGATGAAGAGGATATGGTCGACCTGGCTCTCCTTGGTCTTCCGAAGGCTTGGCACTCATATCAAGATAGTGTCAATGGTCGGGAGAAGCTGCCGGGATGGGAGCGCCTTTGGGCGGATCTCATGCAGGAGGAGATAAAGAGGACTACTCGAGATGGATCTTCATCAAAGGGAGCTGATGAAGAAAACTGCGCTTTGGTGTCCAAAGCTAAGAAAGGGAAGGGTAAGAAAACCTCTCATTCTGGAGCTAAGGGCAAGAAGCAGGATATGGCAAAAGTGAAATGTTTTCACTGCCATGATCACGGACATTATGCTACCAATTTTCCAAAGAAGAAGAAGAACAAGCAAGCGGGAAGATCTGCAGATGGAGAAGCTTTGGCTTCACAGTTCGAGCTTGACTTTTCACTGATTGCATGCTTGGTTTCAAGTGAGATGGGATCGGTGTGGTTCTTGGACAGCGGTGCGTCATTTCATATGACGGGAGATCGGGAGTTGTTCTCAGATCTGGAGGACAAGGATTTGGGTATGCACATCGAGATGGGCGATGATGGTAGATATAGTGCGACTGGTATCGGTACCGTATCCTTTCAGAGGGAGTCTGGTAAACCCTTTGTACTAAAGGATGTCATGCATGTACCCGGATTGAAGAAGAACCTGATTTCAGTAGCTATGTTGGAGGATAAGGGATATGATGTGGTCTTCAGTGAAGGAAAAGCCTTCCTGCGCAGTAAGACTACTGGAGAGACCCGGAAGATAGGGGTTCGAACTCAGAACCTTTATCAGTTGCAGGTAGATGACTGCGCAGCTATGGCATGCAAGGCCGGAGATGTGGTGAGCCGGGATGATGAGGGCGAACTATGGCACAGGAGATTGGGCCATCTTCACCATGGAGCTTTGAAGATTCTGCAGCAGATTTCTACTGGACTTCCTAAGGGCACTCTTGCGCAGTCAGATCAGTGCAAGGGGTGTACTTTAGGGAAGTTTGTGAAAGCCACCTTTCACGAGAAGGATAGTCGCGCCACGACGATCCTTGAGAGAGTTCACACAGACGTGTGTGGTCCTTTCTCAGTTGCTTCGACAGCAAAGCACAGGTATTATGTGATCTTTGTTGATTATTTCTCTCGAAAGTGCCGGATCTTCTTCATGCAGAAGAAGAGCGATACATTCGCGAAGTTCTGTGAGTTTAAAGCACTGGTCGAGAAGGAGTCGGGGAAGAAGGTGATTGCTCTAAGGAGTGATAACGGTGGTGAATTCATCTCGGCTGAATTCAAGGAGTTCTGCAGCGCAGAAGGGATTCGGAGAGAGCTCATCGCACCCCATAACCCACAGCAGAACGGGGTGGCCGAGCGGAAGAACAGAACGATCGTGGGTGCTGCACGGGCGATGTTGCATGATCAGGGCCTACCCCTTCACTTGTGGGCTGAGGCATGCAATACAGCAGTGTATGTGCAGAACCGTTGTCCTCACAAGGTTCTTGGCATGAGTACACCAGAGGAGGCTTATTCTGGCAAGAGGCCCGATATTTCCCATTTGCGGATTTTCGGATCTCCTGTCTACATGCATGTGACGAAGGATGCGAGAAGGAAGCTGGATCCAACTGCTGAAGTTGGAATATTTGTGGGGTACACTGATGCACCTCATAACTATCGAGTGTATGTGCCAGACAGTCGCAAGACTGTTGTGCGACGGGATATAAAATTCCAGGAGGAGAAAGCCATGCAGTGTTCGCTTGAGAGGGAGCTACACTTGCATGCAGATGAGGAGCTGTTAGTTCCCAAGGAGGAGCTTCCGGATGTGGATCAGCCACAAGAGGAGGTTCAGGAGGTGGAAGAAACCACCCAGGCAGCGCCAACCATCAGAGGGCGCATGCGCACTACAGAAGCTGAGCGACTGGCTCGGGATGCAGAGAAGGTTGTAGGACCACCTACAGCACAGCGCAGACAGAGACAGTCACCGGATCGGTACACCGGATACATGGCTCTTATGAGTCAATGTGTTGTGACAGAGCCATCCTCTTTTGAGGAAGCTGTGGAGGAACCCGCATGGGTTGATGCCATGATCGAAGAATATGATTCGATCATCAGGAACAGTGCATGGGAGATTGTCCCAAGACCGGTTGGGAAATCGGTTGTAGGTTCGCGATGGATCTACAAAGTGAAGCAGGCGGCTGACGGGAGTGTGGAGAAGTACAAGGCGAGATTTGTCGCCCGTGGCTTCTCACAGATCGAGGGGATTGACTATGAGGAGACTTCTGCACCTGTCGCAAGGTACTCTTCCATACGGACGATCCTTGCTCTCTCAGCGCAGATGGGGTGGCACATTCATCAGATGGATGTGAAGACTGCGTTCCTCAATGGAGTTATTGAGGAAGAGGTGTACATAGAGCAGCCTGAAGGTTTTGAGATCTTCAGCAGTGAGTCGCATGTGTGCCGACTCAAGAGAGCACCGTATGGGCTGAAGCAAGCACCTCGTGCTTGGTACACTCGGATAGACAGCTACTTCACCGGGCTTGGATTCTCCAAGAGTGAGGCGGATCCAAACCTGTACCAGATTGTGGTGGAGGGGAAGCCGTTGATCATCGTACTGTATGTAGATGATCTGATTTTGACTGGCGACGAGCAGTTGATACTTTCATGCAAGGAGGATCTTGCACGAGAGTTTGAGATGAAGGACCTGGGCATCCTTCATTATTTCCCGGGATTGGAGATTTGGCAGCGCAGTGGAGGACTGTTTGTTTCTCAGGGCAAGTATGCCCGGGAGATTCTGGAGAGGTTCAACATGCAAGGCTGCAAGCCTGTTGATACCCCTCTTCCCGGAGGTTGGAGGAAGGGAGATGCTACTTCGGAGGAGGTAGTGGATGCCACTGTCTATCGACAGTTGGTGGGGTCGTTGATGTATCTGGTCAATACTCGACCCGATATATGCTATGCAATTAACCAGCTTTCGCAAGCTATGGTTAAGCCTACCAAGCTCTTTTGGAAGGCGGGCAAGCATGTATTGCGCTATATCATAGGCACATCGGGATATGGTCTATGGTACAGACAGGAGGATGGAGTGAAACTTTCTGGTTTCACTGATGCAGATTGGGCAGGGAGCCCAACAGACCGAAAGAGCACTTCTGGAGGAGTTTTCAGCATTGGGTCGACAGCAGTTTCCTGGTACAGCAGGAAGCAGAGATCCGTGGCACTCAGTTCAGCAGAGGCCGAGTACATGGCAGCAAGTTTGGCCGCATGTGAGGCTATTTGGATGAGGAAGATCCTCGCAGGTTTGTTCAGGTTGCATTTGGAGCCTACAGTGATCTACTGTGATAACCAGAGCCGCATCAAGCTCTCGGCTAATCCAGTTTTTCATGATAGGTCCAAACATATCGACATCAGGTACCATCACATCAGAGATTGTGTTCAGCGGAGGATCATGATGCTTTCATATGTTCCCACGGAGGATCAGGATGCCGACATCCCGACGAAGGCGCTCACCAGGAGCAAGTTCGAATTCCACAGAGGCAGGATAGGGATTGCAGATAATCCATATCTTGCTGAGAGGGAGTGTTGAGAATGCAGCAAGATGATGGAGCTTAGTGAAATGAAGTCGCTTTCACTAAGTGGGCCCGCAGGCAAATTCTGGCGCAAAGTCTATTTTTAGACTATGTCTATTTTTAGACATACGGAGCATAATTTGGGAATTCTACTTGGAGATTCTTGAAGTATGCGATATGTCGGTAAAAATAGATGTGACCCTATTTTTTAGGACCCAGGCTATTTTTAGACTGATCTCCTAAAAATATGGAAGTCAAATATTATTTACCCTTAATAATATTTTGACTATAAACAGCAGTTTACTCTCTTGGCGCACTTCAGTTTGAGTCATGGAGGTGACTCATGCAAATGACACAAGGAATCACGTGGTTCCTAGGGTTTGATGGCATCTTGCATGGTTGGCTTCATTTAGACTTCAGTGGCAGGAGTTTTGGAGGAGTTAACGGGACAAGTAGTGGAGTTGTGTTCTGTTTGTTTTAGTTGAACTAGTTGGGATTAGTTAACTAACTAATCAACTAGATATGAGTGGAGTAAATTAAATAATATTTAATTTACTAAACATTAACTCATTAGTCAACTCAAGAACACTTCAGTTCACTACAGTGCATGATCAGTTCAGTGGAGACCAGTGGAAGAGGTAGATGAAAGGGTGAGTAAAGCTATCAGTTGGTAGATTTGTTTTGCATGAGTTTTGCATTACACTTGGAGAAATTGTCCATGACAATTACGCAATCAAGGGAAGGGGATTCGAACCTTGAACCTCTTCATATACAGGCCATGATTGCGCAATAGAGGCAAGGCAATTGGCGGGGAGTTTTGAACCTCAGACTTGTTCAAAACTGAGTCAGATTGTGAGTAACTTCATGAGAGAGTACTGAGTACTTGTGAGGAGTATTGTACTTGTTTGGTTACTTGATTTCTCTATTATAATATACACAATAGCTGCGGGGTTTTCAGCTATAGGCTTTCCCCATACATTCTGAGTTAATGTGTGATTGATTTGATGTGAGATTGCTTCTGTTATTTCCGCATGTGACAATTAATTGTAGAAGAAGGTTATGTGTTATGTATGCAATTCAAAATTGATATATGACCAGGTTAATCTTCAGTGAATAAGTGATTTATTCAGCTATTTTCTACATTATATCCATTCTATCTACATATATAGTTCCTTTTTATGAGATGTTTAATTCTATATATGCGAAGACATTATTCCATGACCATTTCTTCTAGTTATTATGAGTTGTTTGTAAAGTGCGTTGGTACATGGATATGAACCTTTATTATGCTAAAACGTTTACCTTCTTATCTCATCTAACCATGGATGAGCATAATTGTTTTGACATAAACATGTCTTTGACTAGGCCATTAAGTATTATTAGATATCAAGGTATGTAGCATAGTCATATCACCTTCATAGTTAACACTTTTAACAATTCCATACATGTTTGTTATGAAACCAACTCACATAATAGAAGAAAAGATAGATCAACGACTTAGAAATCAACCTCTTTGAGGGGGGAATATCCTTTACATTACATAAATGAACAATTCCTGGATGATTCAAATGAAAAAACCTCCTTTATATATAGGATTCCAAGGGGTCACAATATAATCCTAGTCATCATAACAATAAAAATATAAGGGCACAACAATAAAAATAATGGTCTTCTATGGGGAACAATAATAACATAATGGGGACTTCATGGGCACAAAAATAACAATAAGGGGGCTACACTAGCAATACAAATAAGGGGACACACTAGTATTATAGGGACCTAGCATGCCCCTCTCCTTCAAAAAAGTTTTGTCCTCAACGCTTGAGTATTTCTGGATGCTTATGTATAAAAGTATCATCCTCCCATGTCGAATCTTCAACGGGTAAGTTCTTCCATTTGATGAGATACTATGAAATTGATTGATTTTGTAGCTATGGAGTTCTTGTTTCTGTGACTGTTTCAGGTTCCAATATGATTTTTCCCTCTTTGTCAAGTTATAGCAATATGGTTTGAACTTAGAGCTTGTCACCTATAAACTTATTTCGGCATGAAACATGGAAAACTGGGTGCACTCAGGAAGATGCAGGAATATCCAATTTGTAAGCCATAGTACTAATGTTTTGCAACAATTTATAAGGACCATAATACTTTGGTGATAGTTTATTATCCTTCTTATCTTGTTTGAGGAACATTTATTTGTATAGTTGTAGTCATAAAAAACCCAGTTGCCTACATCAAAACTTCTTTTGCTGTTTGTTTCATTCAATTATGTGCCAAGGTGAGGTTATCCTTTAAGATTTGAAGAACTTGTTGTTGATGCTCGATGTGATATTCCATTGATTGAACCTTATAATTTTCACTTAAAGATGATGTGATGGAGGGTGGATGATATCCATAAAGTTCCATAAATGGGGTCATTTTTGTTGCAGTATGGAAGGAAGTTTTATACCACCATTCAGACAGAGGTAACCACTCGACCCATTGTGTCTGTTTATCAGATACAAAGAAAAAAAGATATCCTTCCAAACATTTGTTCACCATCTCAGTTTTCCCATTAGATTGAGGATGATATGATGAGCTATGGGTTAATTGAGTACCCAAATAAGAAAATAATTCCGTCCAACAATTTCATGTAAAAATGAGATTTCTGTCGCTTACATTAATACTTAGGATTCCATGTAGCTTTTGAATTGTTTCCATAAATGGAGTAGCAGTTGTACTGGCTTTAAATGGATGTTATATTGCACAAAAGTTTGCATAATTGGTAAGTCTATCAACTACCACCATCATGATAGTCTTCCTTCAAATTTGAGTAAACCTATGATAAAATCCATTGAAACCTCCTCCCAACATTGACTTGGAATGGATAAAGGTTGTAATAGACCTAGGCTCTTAATTGTCTCAACTTTATTTTGTTGGAAAACCAACATTCTGCCATGAAATTTTGAATATCAAATTTAATGCCATCCCGAAAAAAATTCCTTCTTGACCATGTGGTAAGTTTTAAAAATCTCGAGTGCCCTCCTAAGGGAGAGGTGTGAAATTCCAAAAGAATATTTTATTTGAGTTGGGAATTCTTACAAATATATAAGCGATCTTTGTACCATAATGAATCATTTTTCCAGCTAAATGTTTCAGATGTACAAGGATATTGCTGAAACTTTTGAATGAGTGTCCACACCTCTTCATCATTCTTCCATTCATCCCTTGCTTCGGTTATCCTTTCAGGTTGGATAATATAAATGGCACAAAGCAATGCTTACACATTCTCATCCTTTCTTGAGAGTGCATATGCAACAAAATTTTTCTTCCATTTTTTGTAGATGATTTCAAAGTCATAACCAAACATCTTTTTGACCCATTTTTTCTACTATTTTGAAGATAATATTTGCTCCAAAAATTATTTAAGACTATCATGATTTGGTTTTACCTTGAAGTGTCTTCCCATTAGGTGAGGTCACCATTGCTTTAGTGCGTGTAGTATTGCCAACATTTCCTTCTCATAAATAGGTTTCAGTAAATACTTTCCTTTGATTGTACAACTTTCAAAAGAAATCGGTCTTCCTTCGTGCATTAAAACCACACCAATTCCATTTCCAGAGGCATCACATTCCACAATAAAAGTTTTTGTGAAGTCTGGAATAGCTAAGATCGGTGATTGGCACATTGCCTCTTTAAGCTATTCAAAGGCCTTAGTTGTTTCTGAAGTCCAAGAAAATGCATCTTTCTTCAGTAATGATGTTAAAGGTGCCGATATTCTCCCATAATTCTTAAAAAACTTGCGATAATACCTTGTTAACCCAAAAATTATCGAAGATGTTTTATGGTTGTAGGGATTTTCCATTCCTTAATAGATTTAATCTTTTTAGGATCTACCTTAACACCCTCATGAGATACAATATGACCCAAATATTCCACCTCCTATACTCCAAAGAAACAATTGGAGGTTTTTGCATATAATTGTTTCTCCTCTAATAGTTAGAGAACCTTGTCAACATGTTGAACATGATATTTCCAAGACTTATTGTAGATTAGTATATCATCAAAAAATACTAACACAATTTTCTAAGGAAGGGTTTGACAATGGAATTAATCAAACCTTGAATTGCGAAAGGTGCATTAGGAAGGCCAGAAGGCATGAAAAAAATTCATAATGACCCTCATGAGTTCTGAATGTTGTTTTCAAAATTTCTTTAGTCTTCATTCTAATTTGAGGATATCCAAAACAAAAATCAAACTTGTTGAAGTAAATTTCTCCATGTAATTCATCCAATAATTCATCAATGATGGGGATGGGAAATTTATCTTTAATAGTGAGCTTGTTGAGGTCCATATAATCCAGACACATATGCCTTGATCCACCCTTCTTGTGCACTACTGGAGAAGAGAAAGAACTTTGACTAGGTTGAATTATACCAGTGTATAACATTTCTGCAACCATACATTCAATCTCACTCTTTTGAGCATAAGGATCTGTAAGGCCTAGTGTTTGGAGGAACAATTCCTAGAATCAAATGAATATCATGATCATGATCAAAAATAGGTGGGAGTCCTTTTGGAGTCTCAAACACCTTTGAATGATTGTCTAAGACTTTTTGGAGATATGGAGAAATAGATGATTTTGATGTTTGAACATGTAGTGTAGTGAGCATAATTGTGAAATTACGCCTCATTTTTCTTTCTCCAGAATATTTGTCATGAAATTAGAGCTGATTATCTTTCTTAGCTTGCATGTGATAACCCATAATTCAACTTCCTTTTCTTCCAAAAAAATTTCAAGTAAATTTCTTGAAAATTAAAAACTACCATCCCCAAAGATTGTACCATTGTACTACTAGTACAACATCAACACCACCCATTGGGATGGAGAGCATTGTATTATCCAATACATATTCTGCCATGGTTAGTTTGATATTATGGCACTTTACAGAGCAATTTATAGTTCCTTGGCTACCTAACAATGAATAGAATTATGGGTACTACCCTAATAAATCAACACTATTACATTTTTCTTCTTGATATGTCCTTCCATCTTGAGAGTTTGAGGAGTGGTAATTCCTGCCAATGCATTACAGGATATTTTTGGATTCATTTATTCTTCCTCTAGGGTTGGTTCCTAGAGTATATCCTCTTCTTTTTAAGTTTCTTGTTCCTTTTCTTCCTCCTCTTCACAATCCATGTAAAATAATTTCTTCTCAGCACACTTATGACCTTTAGGGTATTTTTTATCACAACTGTAACAAATCCATTTTGCTATTTTTCTTCCAATTGTTGTGGTGTCAACCTTGTAGGTTGTGGAATTATAGGAGTAGCAACACTTCCATATTTATAGTTGTGAGTGGTAGGCTTCCTTGTCACCATAATTTTGCTTTCAATTTTTCTTGCCAACCTGAATGCCTTCTCCAATGAATTAGGTTCCCAAAGGTGAACCTCATGTTGGATGTCATCCTTTAAAGTACCTATGAAGACGTCAATCCTATGTTCCTCTCGAATATTAGTTACCCTTATATTCAAATTTTGGAATTCCTCAATGTGCTCCACCATCGAACCCTTTTGTTTGAGATTTATCAATTGGATAAAGAAGGTGTTGCGCTTTGTATCCTCATAATGTGTTATCATTTCCTCCGTAAAAATTAACCAAGTGACAATTTTTTTACAAGAGCAAAGCCATCAATACCATACAAATGCATTTTTTTTCTAAATATAAAGTTGTAATGCGTACCTTTTGTGTGTTTTTCACATTATGGAGATCAAAATATTGCTCCATCTGTAGTATCCATGTTACCGAATCCTTGCCATCAAACTTCCTGATATCAATATTTGGAATATGGCATGTCTTAAATCCAAAATTAGAGTCTATGAAATCATGATTAACATTTATTTTTTTCTCATCATGAGTTTCATCTACTACCATCTCTCCATTAGGAATCATTTCTTGTAGAAACTTTGTCAAACCTTCCTTCACACTTTACATGTATACTTTTAGACCATTCTTCATGTTTTCCATGTTGTATTTAAGTTGTTATTCTATACCATTGATATTATCTTCCATGCTGTCCATCTTAGCTTCCATTCCATTCTTCAAACCATCCATCTTATCTTCCACACATTTCTTCAATCCATCCATGTCTTTCCTCAAACCATCCATATTATTTTCCATTTCATTTTTTGTTACTCTTTACGAGAGAAAAATTTGTTGTACTTGGTCTCGTAATTTTGATATATAGTGTTGCACTTCTTCATCTTCATGAGTCATAATAGAGCCTTCTGAGGGATTAATAAGTGTGGAATTATTTTTTGGGGGGATTTTAGAATTCAATACTAATATCTATGCTTCAATATGCCCTTTGAATCACTTCAAACTGATTTTTCAAACAATACTTATGGAATTAAAAAAAATAAATACACATTTTTTTCTTGCTTTTGAGGAGCTAGATATTGAAACTAATGTATCTATGTAATTTAGGATCCCCAATATTTTATGTTCGGTCTTATAGTATGCCTTTGAGTCTTATTTCCAATGCCATGGGTCATACCTATTTTGGATTCTTCAAGATAAAGTTATGCCCGATCTCCCACAATGACCTAATTAAGTGTTAGTTCAGTAGAGCGAACTTGTACGACATGCCGCATGTCACTGTTTCTACCTTCGACTTTGAAATTGATAAAAAATAAACAACTGTCTGTTTACTTTTTTGCCACTTTTTACATAATTCCAATTTGATGTCTGAAATGAAAGTTATGATGATTTTCCCTCGGCCACCTATTTTAGATGAAATTCTGGAGCCTGCAAACACCCTAACTTCCTCAGATCATATCACCAAAAATATAGTGAATCAAGATCTAAATTTTTTACATGAAGTTCCTTAGGACTACGACTCAAATGGGTTTTTATTTTCAGCTTCTTAACCTTCGTCGAAAAAAAGTTATAGCAAAAATTCCAAGATTTCTTGTTTGTAGCAACGAAATCCTAGAATCCAAAGCTCTGATTCCAAATGTTATGAAATCGGCTCACAAAATAGAAGAAAAGACAGATCAACGACTTAGAAATTAGCCTCTTCGAGGGGGAAACCTCCTTTACATTACATAAATGAACAATTATTGGATGATACAAATGAAAAAACCTCCTTTCTATATATAGGAGTCCAAGGGGTCACAATATAATCCTAGCCGACATAACAATAACAATGTAAGGGCACAACAATAACAATAGTGGGCTTCTATGGGGAAAAATAATAAAAATATGGGGACTGAATAGGCACAACAATAACAATAAGGGGATACACTAGTATTATAGGGACCTAGAAAACCCAAAACCCTACTTTGTTTTCACCCAGAACCAGTTCTGATCAACAGTTGCTTGGTTTTTGTTCAGAAGAAATTGTTAAAAATATTGATTTTCTCCAAGAAGATTTAATATCCCCTCAAAATATTTTTCTTGAACCAACTTTAGAAGATAAATATTTTGAGTAAGTTTCATTCTCTTTTTCAGAGTTTCAAGAAGTAGAAGTAGTTGATTTTTCAGCCTCACAACAATCTGTTTCTTCCATTAGTCAACCAGTCCCTATTTCAGTTCATCCTCCCCAGTCATTTGTTTTTCAAGCATGAAGTTCTTATTTGATTAATAAAAATTTAAACATGGTCGTCCCAACATTCCTCATGAAAATATATGCTCCTTTAAATCTCCTTCGGCCAATGAATTCTCTCCTACACAATTATCTTAAGTTGCTGCCCAGATTCATAGGGGAAGATGAGTTTAAAACATAAAAACATGTTACTACATTCTATGCTTTTGTTGAAAATATGAAGTTGAACATCTTGATGTAGTAATGGGGTTGTTTGTCCAATCACTTTATGGAGAAGCAAGGAAGTTTCAAAACCCTCCCTGCTAATTCAATTAATACTTGGGAAGAGCTTGAAAATGTATTTATACAAAGGTGGGGAGATAAAAAAGACCACAATTATTTTCTAACAGAATTTAATGCTTTTAAGAATAAATCAGAAGAAGATGTTAATGATTTCATCAAGAGATTTAATAAGTTGTATATCAGTCTTCCTGTAGAGATAAAACCTCCACCTGCTAGAGAAAAGGTGGTGTTTGTAGGAGCCTTTGAGTCCGATTTTGGATTTACGTTGAGGGAAAGGAGATCCCCTACCTTAGATAAAATTCAAACTATGCATTGGAGATCGAGGAAAATCTGTCTGCTGCTGGGAAGATCAAGTCTGTTAGCTCCCCGTAATTTGATAGATTGATTGAGATACAAATTGACAAGGGTAAAATCAAACCAAGCTTTAGAGCTCTAGGATCTAGCCCTCCTAGTCTCAAAGAGGGATATCTCAATATGTTTGTAAGGATATAGCTTGATGCTTTTAAGAGGTTGATTTTAGGCTAGTTATTAAGTGCAAGTTTGTTTGTTTGGGTTTGGTTGGGCATGATACTTTGATAGATTTTAGATAGGAAACATGGAAGATTGTCAAGTAATTGGGCAATGGAGTCTAACAAGGTCCATATGAGTTCATCAATGGTTTTAAGAGCATGTGCAGGGCAAGTTTACTTGGTTGGTGGTGGTTGGTGGATCTTTTACGATTATGATGGATTTATGAAATGGACATAAATATTAAGAACAAGAAACTAATAAAGGGCTGAAACAGAATCCTTTATATACTTGTAAACTGAGTGAGTTGGAAAATTGATAAGAACAACAAGAGATTCAAAGGCATAAGCAGAACCTAATCCATTTGATTTCAGACTGAAAACAGATAATTAACCAAGACAGAAATTTAGATAAAAACACAGAAAGGTAAGAAATTTGATCCAAATTTCAGAGCTTTTATCATCTAGAGAAAAAAAAAATTTAAGATATACAAGTAACTATAATAATGGAAGGAGAGAAAACTATAACATCCAAAGTTACACCTATAAGGTTTCCTTAAAAAAATTCAATTAAGTAAAGGCAAAGAGCATGATTTTAAACAAACTTCTTTGACAAACCTAGACAAAGCTGCTTTAAAGAGATGATTCCAAGAATAGAATATTTCAGTGGAAACACTATGCAGGGCTAACCATAAATCATAATTGATGCTAACTAATCTAATTTATTCAAGAAATGTATGAGCTAAGAACTTGTTAGAGAGAAATGGATGATTTCCCTAATATATCTTAGCAGAAGAAAACATTAAGGCAGTGAAGGACAAACAGATTTAAGGTGGCATTAGAAACATTTCTTAATCTAAATTCTTTGTCCTACTACAACATAGAAAGATGGAAAACATAATGAAAAACTAGAAAACATAAACGAAAAAAAACTTCACTATCAACCAAGCCTATGGATCCTGCAAACAATCCTTCTCCATCAACAAGCAAATCAGATCATGCACGAGTTCCAAGACATCAATTTCTCTTCAAGAGCTTCAAAGGACTATGTATTATTCCAGCATCAGTCATCAAAATCCAACCTTTATAATGAGTTCCAGTGCAGTATTTATACTGCAAATAAGGAGGTGGAACTATTTTTTAGGGTTCAAATGTCATTTATGACAGAGTAAATACGTTTCCTGACCTTGATAACCATGCAAGGCATAAGGTAGGAACATCTGTAGATACCTCTCCATTTAAACAACTTTGTATTAATTTTTGAGATAAAGATAAGTGAAAAAGATTGACTTTAAGGCTTTATCTTATCTTTTACAATAACTGTCCTGACAGTTTAAACTATATTCTTTTGTGTAATAACTGCTGATTTGCCTTTACAGATAAAGAATGGCCAAAGGAGTCGGTTGATATTTCTAAGGGAATAACGGCTCCTGTTTGATGTATTCGAGATTGTCTTTAGCCTATATTTCCTTTATCTCATCATTTAAACTGTGTTTAAGGCCTTTTAGCCTTGATATTCCTTTAATTAATTTTCTTTTATTGTCCTTCTTATTTTCTGCTTTAAACAACTACTCTTATCCTGGATCCTTTATCTTTCGACTTTTAGCCTTTAATCACTGTTTTTAAAGGGCTAATATTTTCATCTTTATCCATTTAAACTATGTTTCTCCTTTAATTTTCCAATTAAGCTTTTAATCTTTTGTTTGCCTCTTTTGGTTCCCAAACTTCATTAATTTTCTCTCTCTATGTTTGTTATGCGTAGGGGCTCCTTTTGCTGTGCTAGAGGGCTTATACAAGCTAACCAATGTCCATGAAACATTGCTTAAAACTTTGAAATTCGACCCATTTTTTGTCCCTTTCTGCATTTGATTGAGCTTTGAGGATCATCACCCTCGGCCCTATGTATCTAGCCTCCATAACACCTGCAAACAAACAATCAAACATATTATAAAACCTTCGTTGCTGGGTAAACTGCTTCAGAGGCTCGGGCGGAAGCGGAGGAGTTGTGCATAGGAGGATGAATGCAGCGGAAGGATATTCCATGGTTGAAACCATATAAAATAGTGTTTAAACTTGGTTTATGGCGAGAGAGTGGAAAGGCGGTTTTGCAGAAACCGGGGTGGTATTCGCATGAGATCTGAGTGGTAAGCGGTAAAGGGATAGGCAGACGCAATACAGGTGGGTGGGTGACGCATGTCATCCAAAACCACCTATTTCGCTTTGAAATGGGGTTTTTAAGCCCTTTGGTGAAATGGGCATGATATGGATTGTGAGCCGTTGGATCGAGAGGATCAGCGGTGGAGATTTTCTCACATGTTTGTGAAAAAAAGAACGAAGGGGCAAGAGGACGGGTGAAATGCGAAAGAGTGATGGCTGTTGGATCGAGAGGATCAACGATCCAGATTATATCGGATAAAGGAGGGTAGAGGGGAATGTTGAGAGCGGGAGGAGAAAAGCGAGAGTGCGCTGGTTGTTGGATTAACGAGATCAACGGTCAAGATTTATTGTGAGGGGACCATGGATAAGGGGGAGAATGGGGAGGAGTCCCACTGGCCGTCGGATCTGGAGAAGATCGACGATTGAGATCAACTGTGAGGGGACTGGGGGGACAGAAAGATCGCGTCGGCGGGGTGCCTCCGCAGTGAATGGGGAAATATTGGCCATCGGATCGGGAGAAGATCAACGGTGGAGATTAACTGCGGGAGGAATGGGGAGTACAGGCCACTGTGGTCGGGTGCCCCCGCAGTGAACCTGAGCCGTTGATCTGGGAGGAATGGACGGCTGAGGTCATATTGAGGAATGGCTGAAATGAATGAACGGGGTGGAGGAAAGCGATAATGCGAGACATCGTAGACCGTTGGATCTGAGCGAATCAGATCAATGGTGGAGATTTCATCGGCGGAGGATGGACAGGCGGAAGGGAAAGTGCGATGCAAAACAACATGGACTATCCGATCAGATTTGATCGACGGTGGAGATTTGATCGCAGGATTGCATCGGCGGGGGGAAAAGGGTCAAGAGACAAGGGGACTGGGAAGTTTCAATGAGCAATGCATCGATGCGATGAAGTGCCGACAGAGCGCAGACTGTCCGATCTGGGGGAGATCGATGGTGGAGATTTCATCGGGGGATCGACCATCGGCAGAAGAAAAAAAAAAAAGGGAAAGAGGAAACAAGGAAATTCCAAAGTGCGATGCGATGGAAGGACGTGCAGACCATCTGATCTGGGGAGAATAAACGGTCCAGATGCGATCATGGATTTGTATCGGCGGCGAACATTTGTTCAAAGGAAAAAAGGTCGTGGGACTGGTCGAAAGCTGAAATGCCAATGGGCTAATGGGCCTAGCGCTTTGTCACGAAGCACGGGGTTATATATAAAAAAGAGCTGAGGGCTTAAGCCTGAAAAGGGCTTAGGGCCTAATTTTTTGAAAAGGTCGGAGTTAGGCCTTTAAAAGTAGGTTTTTTAGCCTTTTTAGAGTTCCGATAAGGATAATAAGAGGGTTTTAAACCATAAAAAGGGGTTTTTATAGGTTTAAAGGGTTTTTATGGGAAAATGAGGGTAAATGAAGGAGAAAAGGGGGATTTTTAGAAGGAATGAAAGATAAGTAAAGGGGAAAAATGAGTGATATGGGGGCAATTGTGAAGATGAGATGGGGGAATAAAATGATGGAAATGGGGCCTTAGAAAACAATTTTTTCTTTGGAAACAATAGGATTTTGAAAGATTATTTTGGTGAAGAGACCACTAAGATAGGCTCTTGGGATAGTGAACATGGCAAGACTTCAAGAACTCATAGATTTACATGAAATTTGTTTCTTGAAGGCTAAAGACCTTTTTTAGCCATCATCAATTATGAATTTTTTTTATTGATGGCTAACAGTGGCTGCACTTGGGGAGGACAACTGTCTTTGTAGGTGTCTAGAACCTCAGTTATCAATCTTCTAGTTTTTAGCAGACCAGTGCCTCATCCATTGGGTAGAATCTCTTTTCTTTCTTGCTGATATTTCTCTAAAAAAGAAAACTTTTATCAATCTGCAACATGTATTCTCTTTTAAAACAACATCTCTACCTACCCAATCTTACTTGTCCTAGATTTTTTCTTCAGTGGGTACACTTGGACTTGCAAACCCTCTGAAACATCAACATTTTATTCTTTTCAAAACAGGAAAAAACTAATCTAAGTCTATCCTTATTTCTTCCAAGAGTTCAGATTAAGCTGTTGAACTCTTTTTATTTCTACCTATACTACTATCTGGCAAGATTAAGCTATTTGATAGATCTACATTCTCTATATTCTAAAACAAAAATTTAAAACATAGCTAAATCATGATTAAGCAGTATGATTTGCTATGGTGTCTATAGCTTTATGTACAAGCTGCACATAGACTTTATTTGTAGAAAAATATAACAAAATTGTGAAGGCTTAAGATCTAAAAATTATAAACATCCTTCTATCCTTTTTCCAACTCTGGTTTTGATCTATTTAGAGCTATATTTTTCCTTTTCTTGGTTCAGATTTTGATTTCTTTTCTATCCTAATCTATTCTAATGAATAATTTGCTGAATTATTCACCGAGATTATCCTGATTATACACTATTTAAGCTTCATGCATAATACATAATCTCTTCTACAATTGATCATCAATATGCGGAAATAGAAACAGTCGCATGCGCACATAAACACAATAGTCAAGAACACATAAACACAGTATGTAATGGGGAAAGCTTACAGCTGAAAACCACCAACTATCTGTATATTATAATGATAGAGAATCATGTAACAATCATAGTAAAATACTCCTCACAAGTACTCAATACTATCTCTAATAGTTACACACAAACTAGCTCAGATCTGAACAAGTCACAGGTTCAAATCTCCTCCACTGTTTGCCTGCCTCTACTGCGCAATCCAAGATGAGAATGAATGAGATCCAAGTTCAAATTCCCTTGGCTTGTGCTGCGCAATCCTCATTGGCAATCTCAATCAATGTGTGTGCAAATCTCATGCACAACCAATAGTAACAACTGATAGTAGACTCACCCTTTCACCCACCTCTAACACTGGTCTCCACTGAACTGTCCATGAATTGCAGTTAACTGATGTGTTATTTAGTTGATTTATGAGTTAATAGTTAGTGAATTAATTAATAATTAATTCACACCACTCATCACTAGTGTATTTGTCAGTTAGACTAATTACAACTAGTTCAACTAAGTTAAACCGAACACAACTCCACCAACTGTTTCATCAACTCCACCAAACTCTGCCACTTGAGTTCTAACTGAAGTCAACCATGCAATAGCTCAACTAACCCTTAGGAAAAGCGTATTTCCTTCTTTCAGCTGCATGTGCCACATCCAAGCATCAAATTGAAGTGCTCCAAGAGGATAAGATAATGTTTATAGTCTAAATATTATTAAGGGTCAATAATATTTGACTGTTCTATTTTTAGCCCGGCAGTCTAAAAATAGAAACTGCCCAATGTCTAAAAATAGAGGTCCATCTATTTTTACCAACTTGACCAATCATCCATAAATAGCATCCTGCAACTCATAGACCATGATCCATATGTCTAATTTCTCTGCATGAGTGGTTTCTTCCACTCCATGATCCTCATCTTGTGGCTGCTCCACATCTCGAGGTTCACTGTTACCTGCATGCAAAACTTGCTCCCTCTCAAGCATCAATTGCATGTCTTTCTTGCACTTCCCAACAGTAGGAAGCTCCATAGACATCCCATCTACTTCAAGTCTGTAGATATTCTTTGCTCGAATCCCAACCTTCTTGACTTGTCCCATTGCCTTGTGCCGAAGGAAAAAATTTCTTTCACTGAAGACAACTTCATACCCTTTATCCTCTAACATTGCGACTGAGATTAAATTCTTCTTTAAACCTGGAACATGCACTACATCTTATAAAAGAATGAGTTTACCTGAATCCCTCTGAAAGGTTATGGTACCAATGCCGGTCGCATTGTATCGTCCATTGTCGCCCAACTCAACATGAAACTGGAGATCTTTCTCCACCAAGTCACTAAAAAGATTCACATCTCCCGTCATGTGAAAGGAAGCGCCACTATCAAAATACCACCCCGATCCCAATGCACTAGACACCATGCATGCGATCAATGAGAATTCCAGCTCAAATTGCGAGGCAAGAGCCTCACCAGCTGCAGCTCCAGCAGCCTGCTTGTTCTTCTTCTTCTGTGGACATTTCGTGGCGTAATGTCCATGCTCGTGACAGTGAAAACACTTCACTTTGGACATGTCATGCTCTTTACCATCCGCACCGGATTGAGAAGCATTCTTCTTGCCCTTCCCCTTCCTTGCTTTGGCAGCCAAAGCGCAATCCTCTTCATCAGATACCTTTGATGAAGATCCATCCCTGGTACTCCGCCTTATCTCCTCTTGCACAAGATCCGACCAAAGTCGCTCCCATCCTGGCAATTTCTCCTGACCATTGACAGAGTCCTCATAGGAATTCCAACTCTTCGGAAGAGCAAGGAGAGCCAAGCTCACCAAGTCCTCATCATCCACACTAACTCTTACACTCCCAAGCTCATCCCTGCAGTGGAAAAACTTTGTCAAGTATACCGAAATAGTGTCATTCTTCTCCATCTTTATTTTCCTGAGTTTATCCTTGAGCGCCAACTTCCTCTGGTCGCTCTTGCTTTGGAACAATTAAATCGCGCTTTCCCATAAGTGCGGAGAAGCTTTTCCATGCAGGCTGGATACAATGTGATCCTTCACGCCCTCCAACAGAATCCTTCGACATTTCGCCATCTTCTTTTGCCAAGCCTCAACTTGAGCAGCATCAGTAGGCTTTGGGACCTCAGCATCTATGAACTCCTTCATCCTGTTATCATCTAATACCACCTCCATCCTTTCCTTCCATGAAACATAATTCGAGCTGCCCTCAAGGGCATACTCCAGTCGCAATCCGTTGAAAGACATTTCAACTCCGGCACCAAGAAAACGAATTGCTGCAAAATTTGAATTCCACCAGCTCAAACTCAACCGCTTCTGGATCTGTGAGAACAAAGTATTTCTAGCACAGAGATCGACTGTAGGGGCGTTTATTGGATATATCACCTTTCAAAGGAAAGGATGGATCCAGAGGCTACCTGGCCCGCTTACAGACTCTGTCTACCGAAATAAATTGTAATCACTGTAATAGATCTGATGATCAATTCTTGCTCTGATACCATGTAGAAATTTGAATAATAGCTGAATTATTCACCGAGATTATCCTTATTACACACTATTTAAGCTTCATGCATAATGCATAACCTCTTCTACAATTGATCATCAATATGCGGAAATAGAAGCAGTCGCATGCGCACATTAAAACATAATCAAGCACACATATAACACAATATGTAATGGGGAAAGCATACAGCTGAAAACCCCCAACTATATGTATATTATAATGATAGAGAACATGTAACAATACATAGCACAAAGCTCATCACAGCTCTCAGAACTATCTCACATGCTACACACAAACTAGCATGGAAGATGAACAAGTCACGGGTTCAAATCTCCTCCACAAGTCTGCCTGCCTCTACTGCGCAATCCAAGATGAATAATGATGAGATCCAAGTTCGAATCCCACTAGCTTCAACTACACAATCCTCATTGGCAATCTCAATCAATGTGTGTGCAAATCTCATGCACAGCCATAGTCACAACTGATAGTAGACTCACCCTTTCACCCACCTCTAACACTGGTCTCCACTGAACTGTCCATGCATTGCAGTTAACTAATGTGTTCTTTAGTTGATTTATGAGTTAATAGTTAGTGAATTAATTAATAATTAATTCACACCACTCATCACTAGTGTATTTATCAGTTAGACTAAATACAACTAGTTCAACTAAGTTAAACCGAACACAACTCTACCAACTGTCTCATCAACTCCACCAAACTCTGCCACATGAGTTCTAACTGAAGTCAACCATGCAATAGCTCAACTAACCCTTAGGAAAAGCGTATTTCCTTCTGTCAGCTGCATGTGCCACATCCGAGCATCAAACTGAAGTGCTCCAAGAGGATAAGATAATGTTTATAGTCTAAATATTATTAAGGGTTAATAATATTTGACTGTTCTATTTTTAGCCCGGCAGTCTAAAAATAGAAACCGCCCAATGTCTAGAAATAGAGGTCCATCTATTTTTGCCAACTCGACCAATCATCCATAAATAGCATCCTGCAACTCATAGAGCATGATTCATATGTCTAAAAATAGACATAGTCTAAAAATAGACTTTGCGACAAAAATCACCTGTGTGGCCCCCACCTAGTTTTGGTGATCACTTTCCAACTAGGATCAGGAAAGATGTTTCAGGATGCCTCCTTCACTGTTTGTTGTTGCAATCTTAACCATTCTTCACTAACCTATCAGCATGAAATTCAAATTTACTCAATCATGTTTAGGCTGTATGATTGAATAATTACAAGTAGTGGCATTTGAGTTTGCACACAAACATTATTTTGCATAAAGATAAATAAGAAATATAAGGCCATAATTTGTTTTTTGTGAGGCATCCTTATCTATCTCTTTGGTTCTGTTTTAAGCATGTCGAACCAGTATCTTTTCAATCTCCTAATCTATCTTTCTTTGAGGAAGTTAAGTCTGAAATAATGTTTCATCAATCAAAGTTTCTACTAAATTATCAACATAAATTTAAATCATGTTCAGCCATGATTAGGCTAGATGTGTGAAAAATATATCCCTTTGAATCAGTAGTGGCATTTAGACTTGCACACTTTCAGAAAATTCTCTTTTTTGGGTATGGGGCTGAACCTTTTCTGAATTTTCCCTCTTTTGATTTTCTTTTATTTTTATTGTTTTTGTATTTTGTATAATTTCATTTTAACTGTGTTATGTACAATGAATAAAACTTTGAAACTAAGAATCTTGACAGAAACAGTGTTTGAGCATCCTGCCATTGACAGGACCTCCAAACATTTCAATTCCATCAAGTTCATTAAAAAATAAAGCATTGTTGCCTCTCACTGAATCAATGATATAGGGGCCTTTCCACAGATTCTCAAACTTACCATGTTTGCCTTTGTCTTCCCTTCTGGAATCCCATTTTAGAACTACATTTCCAACTTGGAAATCATTTGCTTTAGTCCTTTTTTCAAATAGTTTCTTGATGTTCTCTTGGACTATTTGTGTTCTGCTATACACTTCTTCTCTTGACTGCTGTAAATGAATGGTTTGATTGATCCTTCTCTGCATATCATTTTCTTCAGATTGGACCTCTTGAAGGTGTTTCATGACTGGGACTACTAGAGATGTTGGGAAGACTGCATCCATGCCATAAACCAATTGATAGGGAGACATGCCAATGGAATTTTTAGTAGTCAATTTATCAGCCCATAAGGCATGGACAAGCTTACTATGCCAATATTTCTGATTCTGTTCCAACGATTTTTTGATGATATTAACAAGGATTTTGTTGGAGGATTCAACTAGACCGTTTCCTTGGGGGTAGTAGGCAGTAGAATGGCCTAATGTGATCTGATATTTATGGTAGAAATCTACCATCCTCTTGGACCTAAAGGCAACAACATTATCTGTGATAATTTTTTTAGGAAAACCCAATCTGGATAGTATGTTAGTTTCAAGGAACTTGATAATGATAGAGTCAGTAGCATTTCTAGAAGGTATGGCTTCTATCCACTTAGTAAAATAATCAGTGGCAGTGAGGATCCACTTATGTTGGGCTGAAGAATATGGGTGAATTTTCCCAATGAAGTCCAAGCCCCATTGTTGAAAGGGAGCCTCAACACTGATAGGCTGCAAAGGTAGTGGTAAGAGTTTTCTCCTGCCATCAAAGGTTTGGCACTTGTGGCAGGACATGAATAACTTATGGGTGTCTGGGAAGAGGGTGGGCCAATAGTATCCAGATCTGAGGATCTTCCAGTTAATATTTCCTCCACATTCTCCCTCATGTAGCTCATGCATGATTTTTCATGCATCAACCTCAAGTAAACATTTAAGCAATATTCCAACAAAATTCTTCCAATACAAAACTCCATCTAATATACAATAATTTAAAACCTTCTGTTTGACAAATCTAGCTTTTGTTTTTGACAAAGAAGGAGGAGCATTCAGATAAAGAAACACATATGATGTCATCATACCAAGGAGAGTTCATGAATGTTTCTTCAATGAATGGTGCTGTGCATTCTTCTGTCTCTTCCAAAATATCAACCATGTTCATATCTAAATCTTGGAAGTTTGACTTAGCCATGAGTTTTCCTAATCCCTGCCCTTTGATGAGCTTGGTGGGCCTGATATCTAAGTCATATTCTAAAATGGTAGCAATCCACTTTCCCCTTTTACCATCAGGGTCTTGATTAAGTATATCTTTGACAACCGTGTTTGGGACAAAGGCTATGATATGTGAATGTAAAATATAAACCCTAAAATCCTTCAAAGCTTTGATTAAGGCAAAGGCTTGTTTCTCCATAATGTTATACTTTAGAGGAGCATCCCTTAAGGCTTTGCTGAAGAAAGCAATGGGCGGCTCTTGCCCCATGATGTTCTTTTGCAACAATACTGCTACCACAGTATGTTCAGAGGCAAAGGAGAAAATGTAAAAGTCTTTGGTGAAGTCAAGGCTAATTAAGACTGGTGTTTGTGTGAGTGCTTGTTTTACCAGCTCAAAAGATTTTTTTGCTTCCATATTCCACTTCACTCCTACTTCCTTTTTCAAGATATTCGTGATATTTCTTAAGAGCTCAGCAAGGTTAGGGATGAATCTTCTTAGGAAGTTAATCTTTCCAATGAAAGATTGCAACTCTTTAATGTTCCTAGGATGGCTGATTTTTAAGATGCCTTCTATTCTTTTGGGATCTATCTTGATTCCTTCCTCAGAGAGGATGTGACCTAAGAGTTTTCCTTCCTGAAGGCCAAACAAATTTTTCTTAGGATTTAGAGACAGGCCATACTTTCTACATTTTTCTAATACTTTTCTCAAGTGGACTAAGTGCTCCTCATTAGTCTTGGAGTAGACAATGATGTCATCAAGGTATATGACTATGAATTAACCTATGTCTTCTGAAAAATCTATGTCCATTTCCCTTTGGAAAGTAGCCCCTGCATTCATTAAACCGAATGGCATTTTAACATACATGAACGTACCCCAAGGTATAGTGAAAGAAGTTTTAAGTTGGTCACTTGGAAAGAATAGAACTTGGTTATAACCTGAGAAGCCATCTAGTAATGAAATTATTTGTGAACCAACTACTTTTTGGAGTATGTGATCCATTTTAGGCAAGGGGTAATTGTCTTTCAAGGAGGCTTTGTTCAAATTTATGAAGTCAATACAAAGCCTAATTTCCCCAGTCTTCTTCCTAACTGACACGAGGTTGGACACCCATTCTGAGTATCGGACAGGAACTATGATCCCGACATCATACACCTTTTTGATTTATTTCTCAAATGAGGGTAACAAAAGGGGGTTTATTCTTCTCAACTTTTGTTTAAATGGTTTCTAATTTTCTTTGAGAGGAATTTTATGTTGGATGATTTTGGTGTCATAGGATTTCAAGTCTTCATACCCCCAAGCAAACACATCTTTATATTCTCTAAAAAGCTCAATGTATTTCTGTTTTGTGTGAGATGGGAGGGTTTTGGACAGCTTCATTATTTTTGGCTCTTTTATCCCTCCAATGTTACACTCTTCTACATTTGTTTCGGTGGGTTCCATCTTGGTTTTTTTAGCTACATCATTAAAACCAAACAACTCCTCTAGTGGTGTAAGGCCTCTTGGCAAGGTGTCATCTTTGTAATGTAGAATATCAAGTTCTCTTTGATATGATTTATCAAATACTTCTGCAACACAAGGGTTTTGAAGGTGGTTTATATCATCATCAAAGGGTAGCTCTGTTTTGGGAGTTTCTTTTTCAGCAAAATTATTTCTTTCAAATCTCAAACTCTGTTTTGTGCTTGCAAAGTCATTTCTGGATTGCAAAAAATCATCTATTTGGTCATCATTGTCAAACACTTGCCAATGGTTCAAATTGTTTGGTACAATAGGCCTGTTCTTTATTTTTACGAGGCATTGATTATTTTTATAAGGCAAAGAGAAATTGCTGGCAGCAAAGGCAAGCTCATTGGCAAGGCAGTTTTGGGCCCTAGGGTTGAAAGTAAACTCATATTTCTCAAAGGTTTTGAGAAGATCTAGGGAAACATTTCTATATTCCCTTAACCTAGGGTTCTTGGCTGAATATTCTCCCTTAATTTGATTGATGATTAGTTCAGAATCTCCTTGGATCAAGATTTTCTTGGCTTTGAGATTTTTAAGTATAGACCAATAAGGAGGGCCTCATACTCTGCAACATTATTGGTGCATTGAAAATCTAACCTATAGGAATGGCCTTTATTTGTTTTGTGGATCCAAACACCAGCCCCTGATCCGGCCTTACCATAAGAACCATAAAAACTCATATGCCAAAGGGTGTCAATTTCAGTTTTGTCAATGTTTTGTACTTCAGGGCTGCTAGAGTTTTGGGAGTCATTTTCTTGATTAGAGAGCTGGTTTGATTGTTATGGGGGACTTAGCTCTCTCTCATTTTCATTCACTTGCTCACTTATGTCATTTTCATTGTACAGGATGAAGGAGTCGAGGTCTGAGTGAACATAATAAAATGGTGTGTTATTTGGCCTATCTATGTTACTCACCATGTATTTCATGTGGGATTCCTAGTACAATCTTCTTGTTTGATTGAAGATTGGGATGGTGGCATAGGTCATATCCATTTGAAGTCTACCCTGGAGTTTGGCCCCCCATGATCTAGATAAAAGCATGCCATACTTTGGGGGGATGTCAGCCACAACTATATCCATGACTAGACTCTTAGCGAGGATTTGTGCCAGATTGACACACAGATCCTTGATTAGGCCCAGACACTTAACCCTACTGGAATCAAAAGAATACACGTCTTTGTAGGGATTTGTGATTTCTAGGCCAAATCTCTCCATCACAACCTTTGGCATGAGATTGTGTGAGGCACCGGAGTCTAGCATAGCATTATGCATAATTTTTTCATGTATGTTCAAACGTACATAGAAAGGAGGGACTACTCCTTCTTGATATATTCCC
Organism: Pinus albicaulis; assembly: GCA_034641835.2. Classification (NCBI taxonomy): domain Eukaryota; kingdom Viridiplantae; phylum Streptophyta; class Pinopsida; order Pinales; family Pinaceae; genus Pinus; species Pinus albicaulis. The sequence goes on from CM076581.1 coordinate 1,379,927,573, forward strand.
TCTACTTCAGGACCAAAAAACAGTTCTGGTTTATCATCAGTTAAGTTTAAGGTATCAGTATCCTTGCCTATGTTTAACACTTTGAAAATATTTGATCTATATACCTCTTGGGTTACCAATTTAGTGAGGGGTATAGTGATCTTGATTTTGGAAATCTCCCCCTCAAAACTGAAAGGTGCAGGTGTCTTTATTGCATAATCAGTTTTATCAGGCATGAACTTTTCTACATTTTATTTTGCTGATTTTGATTTGATGGTTTGGACAGTAAGGTTTTTTCAGGGCCATTTTTTGAAGTACTAGGGAAACTTGAATCATTAATAGGCTGGTTAGTCTTTTGCTTATTTAGTCCAGTTTTCTTAGCCATAGTATTTGTGTTTTCTGCCGTCTTTTTAGGGATAGGTTCAGAGGTTTTTCTAACAGCAGTGTTTGGATGATCTGTTTTAGGAATATCTTGACTCTTCTTGCTCCTAAGGTTATACTGCCTATGGACTTCCATTATGGCATTCTAAAATCCTAATCTATAGTCTTCGGAATCTTCATATGATTTCTCGTTTGGTTTTGAAGAAAACATCCTTTGTTCTTCTTCAGTAAGGAATGTGTTATCCTCATCATCCGAACCGATGACATTTACATGGTATTCTTCCAACTGCTCAAGCTCTATTTCTTCTTCATCTACACAGTTGTCTTGGAAAGGGGGTCTGATTTGTTGGTCACTCTCTCTTTGTCTGATTTGAGGTTGATTTCTCCTAGAGTTATGATTTTGATTCTGGGATTGGTTTCTATTTTGAGGAGGTGTTAGGTTTTCTCTAGATTGAGCTCTTTCATATATGCTCATCCTCTTCATCATCTCCTCCATCATCCTTTCCATTTTTGAGTCAGATGTGGAAGGTGCAGCTTCATCCCTAAATGATACACTCTTCTTAGTCTTCCTTCTAGCTCTCTTCTCAATCAGACTTGCTTCTACACTAAGAGCTCCCTTCTGTATGTCTTCTAAAGTCAAGGGGTCCCTTTCTCTTAGCTGATAGGACATTTTGACATCAAATAATTCAGGGAATTTGGCCAAAGCTGAGCCTTGTGGAGGTTTCAAATCTGGGGGTAGTGTGTTATAAACACTATTAAATATAGTGCAATAATTTTGAACACTTTCCCCAGTGTTTCTCTTGAGGTTGTTGTAATCTGAAAGTATTTGGAGAGGGTTCTTCCAAATTTCCCATTTGTTTATGAACTTTTGATGTAAAGAAGGGAGATCATTTATACTATTAGGAGTTAAACCCTTAAACCATTTCTTGGCCTCTCCTCCTAAACTTTGGGCAAAGATTCTCATCTTAATGGTCTCATCTTCTATTTCCATATAATCAAAGGCACCGTTCACCTTGTCTACGTGCTGTTGAGCAGTAGTGGGTTCATTTCCGGTGAAATGGGGAATTTTGGACTGATAGTCCTGTGGAAAATTGACTAAAGGTAAAGGAAGGACTAGAGGAGCATACCATGTTTTCATGATAGGAATTTGTGGGATGAATGGGGGGTTTACAAGTGGAGGGTTTATGAAAGGAGGGGGAGGATGGAATGGTGTAGTTTGAACAGTGGGTGTATGGATAACAAAAGTACTTGGACTAGCAAGAGACTGTTGAGCAGATCTAGGATGAGAGAAAACAAAGTTATGAATGAAATGCAGATCAGGTGGGGTGGTTTCTCTGCTATCAGTATGTTCACCACTATGTTGGGGTGAGTGTGGAGGCTGAAATTATATATGATCTATATCACTAAGTGACTTAGTTCTGGATGGGTTTCTTATGAATGGTAAGTCGACTTGTGTATCTTGCAGAGCTGAGAGATTTTCAGGGACAAAATTAGCTCTATGAACTGGTCTGACAACATTTGAAGTCTTGGATTTAGTAGATTTCCTAAGGATATTTTTTGTATTATCAATTATCTCAGGAGGATTTGGGTCTGGGTGTGATCTGATATAGATCCTTCATGAAGCTAGATCACTTTATTCTCATAAGGTATAACTAGGCCTTGAAAACTGTTTTGGATTGATTTGACACAATCCTAGAACAACCTATGGGACTAGTGGGATGAGGAAGGCCTACTGGAGGCTAGTGGAGTTTCTAGGTGGATTTTTTTTTGAAATTTTGAAGATATGTATACAATGGTCCACCACCAAATTCTTGATAAAAAACCAATCTAGGGAGTACTTTTGGGTTTTCAGTTTCTTTAGGCAGCCTTAAGGTTAATAAGTATCCCCTAACTAAGTAATTATCTTGCTAGGATGATGAAGTAATTAGTTTCTACTCTGGCTATGGGTTGGTTTTTAAGTCAAACTAGGGATGTATATGAGTCTATAAGGGCTTGCTAGGCAACTATGAACTTAGAGGTCCCACCGTGATCGCCACTATGTTAGCTCCCCGTAATTTTCTAGATTGATTGAGATACAAATTGACAAGGGTAACATCAAACCAAGCTTTAGAGCTCTAGGATCTAGCCCTCCTAGTCTTAGAGAGGGATCTCTCAATATGTTTGTAAGGATATAGCTTGATGCTTTTAAGAGGTTGATTTTAGGCTAGTTATTAAGTGCAAGTTTGTTTGTTTGGGTTTGGTTGGGCATGATACTTTGATAGATTTTAGATAGGAAACATGGAAGATTGTTAAGTCATTGGGCAATGGAGTCAAACAAGGTCCAGATGAGATCATCAATGGTTTTAAGAGCATGTGCAGGGCAAGTTTACTTGGTTGGTGGATCTTTTAAGGTTATGATGGATTTATGAAATGGACATAAAGATTGAGAAAAACAAACTAATAAAGGGCTGAAACATAATCCTTTATATACTTGTAAACTGAGGGAGTTGGAAAATTGATAGAACAACAAGATAATCAAAGGCATAAGTAGAACCTAATCCATTTGATTTAAGACTGAAAATAGATAATTAACTAAGACATACATTTAGATAAAAACACAAAAGGTAAGAAATTTTATCCAGCTTTCAGAGATTTTATCATCTAGAGCAGAAAAGCATTTAAGATATACAAGTAACTATAATAATGGAAGGAGAGAAAAATCTAACATCCAAAGTTACAGCTATAAGGTTTCCTTAAAACAAATTTAGCTAAGTAAAGGCAAAGAGCATGATTTTAAACATACTTCTTTGACAAACCTAGACAAAGCTGCTTTAAAGAGATGATTCCAAGAACATAATATTTCAATGGCAACACTATGCAAGGCTAACCATAAATCATAATTGATGCTAACTGATCTAATTTATTCAAGAAATGGACGAGCTAAAAACTTGTTAGATAGCAATGATTGATTTCCCTAATATATCTTAGCAGAAGAAAACATTAAGGTAGTGAAGGACAAGCATATTTAAGGTGCCATTAGAAACATTTCTTAGTCTAAATTCTTTTTCCTACTGCAACATAGCAAGATGGAAAACATAATGGAAAACTAGAAAACATAAACAAAAGAAAACTTCGCCATCAACCAAGCCTATGGATCTTGCAAACAATCCTTCTCCATCAACAAGAAAATCAGATCATGCATGAGTTACAAGACATCAATTTCTCTTCAAGAGCTTCAAAGGACTATGTATTATTCCAGCATCACTCATCAAAATCAAACCTTTACAATGAGTTCCAGTGCAATATTTATACTGCAAATGAGGAGGTGGAACTATTTTTTACGGTTCAAATGTCATTTATGACAGAGTAAATACGTTTCCTGACCTTGATAACCATGCAAGGCATAAGGTAGGAACATATGTAGATACCTCTCTGTTTAAACAAATTTATCTTAATTTCTGAGATAAAGATAAGTGAAAAAGATTGACTTTAAGGCTTTATCTTATCTTTTACAATAACTATCCTCACAGTTTAAACTATATTCTTTTGTGTAATAATTGTTGATTTTCCTTTACAGATAAAGAATGGCCAAAGGAGTTGGTTGATATTTCTAAGGGAATAACTGCTCTTGTTTGATGTATTCGAGGTTGTATTTAGCCTATCTTTCCTTTATCTCATCATTTAAACCGTGTTTAAGGCTTTTTAGCCTTGATCTACCTTTAATTAATCTGCTTTTATTGTCCTTCTTTTCTGCTTTAAAAAACTGCTTTTATCCTGGATCCTTTATCTTTCGACTTTTAGCCTTTAATCACTGTTTTTAAAGGGCTAATATTTTCAGCTTTATCCCTTTAAACTGTATTTCTCCTTTAATTTTCCAATTAAGGTTTTAATCTTTTGTCTGCCTCTTTTGGTTCCCAAAGTTCATTAATTTTCTCTCTCTATGTTTGCTATGTGCAGGGGCTCCTTTTGCTGCGCTAGAGGGCTTATACAGGCTAACCAATGTCCATGAAACATTGATTAAAACTTTGAAATTAGACCCATTTTTTGTCCCTTTCTGCATTTGATTGAGCTTTGAGGATCGTCACCCTCGACCCTATGTATTTGGCCTCCATAAAACCTGCAAACAAATAATCAAACATATTATAAAAACCTGCGTTGCTAGGTAAACTGCTTTAGAGGCTCGGGTGGAAGCGGAGGAGCTATGCAGAGGAGGATGAATGCAGCGGAAGGATATTCCATGGTCGAAATCATAGAAACAGTGTTTAAACTTGGTTTATGGTGCAAGAGTGGAAAGGCAGTTTTACAGAAAACCAGGGTGGTATTCGCATGAGAGCTGAGTGGTAAGAGTTAAAGGGACAGGTGGTCGCGATACAGGTGGGTGGGTGATGCATGTCATCCAAAACCACCTATTTCGCGTTGAAATGGGGTGTTTAAGCCCTTTGGTGAAACAAGCGTGATATGGATTGTGAGCCATTAGATCAAGAGGATCAACGGTGGGGATCTTCTCGCAGTTTTTCACAAAAGGGAACGAAGGGGCGAGAGGACGGGTGAAATGCGAAAGAGCGATGGCCATTGGATCAGGAGGATCAACGATCCAGATTATATCAGGGAAAGGTGGGTAGAGGGGAATGGTCGAGACTGGGAGCATAAAAGCGAGAGTGCGCTGGTCGTTGGATTAAGGAGATCAATGATCGGGATTTATTGCGGGGGGACCATGGAGGTACAAGGGGGAGAACGGGGAGGAGTCCCGCTGGCTGTCGGATCTGGAGAAGATCGACGACTGAGATCAACTGCGGGGGGATCGGGGGTACGGAAAGATCTCGTCGGCGGGGTACCTCTGCAGTGAATGGGGAAATATTGGCCATCGGATCGGGAGAAGATCAACGGTGGAGATTAACTGCGGGGGGACTGGGGAGTACGAGCCACTTTGGTCGGGTGCCCCCGCAATGAACCTGAGCCATTGATCTGGGTTAGGAATGGATGGCTGAGATCATATCGGGGAATGGACGAAATTAATGAACGGGGAAGAGGAAAGAGATAATGAAATATAGCGTGGACCATTGGATATGAGGAATCATATCAACGATGGAGATTTCATCGGCAGAGGATGGACAAGCGGAAGGGAAAGTGTAATGCTAAACAATGCGGATCGTCTGATCAGATTTGATTGACGGTGGAGATTTGATCGCGGGATCGCATCGGCGGGGGGAAAAGGGTCAAGAGACAAGGGGACTGGGAAGTTGCGATGAGCGATGTGCCAATGCAATGAAGTGTCGATGGAGCGCAGATCGTTCGATTTAGGGGAGATCGACGGTGGAGATTTCATTGGGGGATCGACCATCGGTGGAAGAAAAAAACAAAGGGAAAGAGGAAACTAGGAAATGCCAAAGTGCGATGCGATGGAAGGACGCGTAGACCGTCCGATCTGGGGAGAATGAATGGTCCAAATGCGATTGGGGCTTCGCATGAGCGGCGAACATTTGTTCAAAGTAAAAAAGGTCGCGGGGACCGGCCGAAAGCTGAAATGCCGATGGGTCGATGGGCCTAGCACTTGGTCACGGAGTGCGGGGTTATATATAAAAACGGACTGAGCGCTTAAGCTCGAAAAGGGCTTAAGGCCTAATTTTTTGAAAAGGTCGGAGTTAGGCCTTTAAAAGTGGGTTTTTTAGCCTTTTTAGAGTTCCGATAAGGATACAAAGAGAGTTTTAAACCATAAAAAAGGGGTTTTTATAGGTTTAAAGGGTTTTTATGGGAAAATGAGGGTAAGTGAAGGAGAAAAGGGGGCTTTTTAGAAGGAATGAAGGATAAGTAAAGGGGAAAAATGAGTGATATGGGGGAAATTTTGAAGATTAGATGGGGGAATGAAATGATGGAAATGGGGCCTTAGAAAACAGTTTTTTCTTTGGAAACAATAGGATTTTGAAATATTATTTTGGTGAAGAGACCACTAAGATAGGCTCTTGGTATAATGAACATGGCAAGACTTCAAGAACTCACAGATTTACATGAAATTTGTTTCTTGAAGGCTAAAGACCTTTTTTAGCTATCATCAGTTATGACAAAATTTTATTGATGGCTAACAAAGTCAAAGCAACATGTTGAAGATAAGGGAAAGGGAAAAGAGGAAGTAAAGGCTATAAACCAGCCCAAGATTCACATGAACAAAAGTTGGAAGAAATGACTAAAGTCATTAGGAATTTATCAAACAAATTGGTAAAATTGGAACTTGAAACTAAAAATCCTCCTAGATAGATTCAACAAGGTCAAAAGAAAAAATTTAATCCTCAATTTAGGAGGAAACCACTGCAAATAATGCAAAGGGATAGAAAGGATCAAGATTAGATCCAACCTACCCTATATATAGAGGATGAACCAAAAGAGGCAGTGGAAGATAATCCTAAAGAACAGGATAATAGAATTACTATTTTGTATAGGGAAGAAGAATATGTGATCAGAAGTGAAGATTTAAATTTTGAATATCAGGTCTCTCTAGATGAGGAGGAAATTGAAGATTATTGCAAAATATTCACAGATTTCATGTTGGTAGAGTTACACAAGAAGTATGACCTTAGATCAAGAAAAATATTGAGGGTACAATATGGTGTAGAAGGACAAAAAGATCAAACACGTCAATAGATGGCGACTCCACAACGACCCCCAAAACAACTTGAAAAAGGAAAAAAATGGGTCAACTCAGTCCCAAAAGTTAAATTTCAGTAAGGAGAAAGTTCAAAGGAAAAACTAGATACAGGAGTATTGAATAAATATGTCCAACAACCTATAGAAAATTCTCATGAGGTTTCAAAACAAAAGGTGAGTGAAGAAGAACAAGAGAAGGTGATAAAACAACACCATTATTTTAACTTGGTAAAAAAAATAGAAAAGGTCAAAGTGTCAGTTCCTTTGACTAAGTTGATTAAAACTCCAACATATAAGAAGCAAGTCTCTGATTTTATAAATCTTTCACATGATAACCATGCAACAGACACAATTAATTTGCAGGAGGAAAAACCAATGGTAATTTTTGGTCCTCATGCAGAAGAAGTGGATTCTTCTACTCCTACTTTCTATATTTCTCTACTGGTGCATACTTTTATTCTTCATAACTCTATGTTGGATTTTGGAGCTTCTCATAACTTAATGCCTCTTTCAATTATGAAATAGTTGAACTTACGGATCACTAAGCCTTACAAGGATCTCTATTATTTTGATTCTAATAAGGTTAAGTGTGTGGGGCTGATTAAATACTTGGTTGTTTCTCTGGCTCAAATTCCATCTAGAAGCATTGTGATGGATGTAGTAGTTGCAGACATTCCAACACGTGTTGTAATGCTCCTACTAGATCTTAGGGAAACAAATTTGGAGAAGTGTTGAAGCTTTATTTTACATATGCCATAATACCTATTTTTGGTGGTGAAGAGAGGAGAATATACAAAGAGACCAGGTTTGTTAAAACCATTACAAAGGAGGGTTCTAGTAATTATCTTTTTTATAGTTAGAAAAATGATGACTTTTCCTGTTTCATGTTACAAGAGACAAAAGAAATTGCTGAAGACACTAAAGTGCAGCTCCCTTTAGAAATTGAAAGCAAGGAGCTAGTAGTTAGTTTGGAAGCTTTACTTTGATGGTGCTTATTCAAAGGATGGAAGTGGAGTAGGAGTGCTTTTGGTTTCTCCAAAAGGTCATTTCATTCCCTTCTCTTATAAATTATAATTTGACTCTACAAATAACATTATAGAGTATGAAGCTTTGATTCTTGGTTTACAATTTGCTAAACATTTAGGAATCCAATGCATTTATGTTTTCAGGGATTCAAAATTAGTTATTAAACAGATTAAGAATCACTGTCAAGCAAGGCATCCAAGATTAAAAATTTATAGGAAAGGACTCTGGGATTTGATAGAAAATTTCTTTTCTACTTTCAATATACAATTTATACACAGGGAGGGAAATAGACTTGTTGATTCTTTAGCTGTTGCAACTAGTAACTTTAAGCCGCCTTTGAATCCCAGGCTAAGATATGAAGTTTAAATTAGACACAACCCATCTATTCCAGATAATATAAAACATTGGCAAGTGTTTGAAGATGGAGAACAAATCAAAGATTTTCTGGAAATGATTGTTGAGTTTGCTATTTTGGAGATTGATTAGGAAGAAGAAACTGAAGAAAATCAGAAGGAGGGATTGTCTTTTAAAGATTCTATAGGAAATAAAAATATATTGTAGCTTAAGGATAATGTGATACCAAAAGGCTTGGTACCTTTGGAGAGATTTTTTAACTCGAATGATGTTGCAATCACTCCAAAAAAAAACAGACTTACAAGAAGACCTCAAAGATTGCAATATGGGAACACAACAACAACCAAAGATGGTGAGGTAGGCTAAAGATGTTCCAAAAAATTTTAAACAGATGTATATAAATCTTTTCAAGAAGTTTTTGATGTACTTTCTGTTGATCAGTGGTTGTCATTGATGTCAGCCCAAGCATCACTAGGGTCTACCCTGATCTTGCATGAGATTTTTGACTTGAAACCTAAATATATTATGATTCAAGGATATTTTGGATGGTTTCCACTTGTTGAGATGTTTCCGTTGATATATCACACACCACGAAATTCTTCACGGTTTGAGAGATATTCGTGTTTGAAGTTAGTAACCCCAGTTTGTGGGCTAAAACCCCATGGGGTTGTCGCATGACACTAATCATTGGTTGTGATCATTGAATATTCAATAATTAATAAATCTTTAAACTCCTAAAATCTCTCCAACTTTCACTTGTTGAATACCCTCTCAACCTAAGAATTTATATAAATTGTGACCCTAATATCCTCCTCATGTAAGGATTTTGCTACTTAAAACAGGTCATTGTGGCATTATCGCTATAATTTTATTTTATTTTTTATTTTTTAATTTTTTCCGCGAAGCTTAAGATTTTGAAAAAAAAACCATTTGAGATGAAATCTTGATGAAGTAGGCGAACAAATTTTAGAAATTAGTTCACTACATTTTTGGAGATATAATTTGAGGAAGTTAGGGTTTTTGCAGGCTCCTGAATTTCATGTCAAACAGGTGACCTTGGAAAAATCATCATAAATTTCTCTTTGAGCATTGGATTCAAATTTCGTAAAAAGTGACAGAAAGAGGATGGACTGTAGTTTGTTGGATATCAGTTTCAGCATTGAAGGTTGAAACCGTGACGCATGGAACTTTGTACCAGTTAGCTCTACTAAATCAATATATAATTAGGCCATTATAGGGTATTGGGCATAATTATTTCTTCAAGAATCCAATTTTGATTAGACTCACGGGGTTGAAGGAGTGTAATATCCAAAAATTGGGATTGCATAGCAAGCCTGCTGAAATAACGCACTCCAGAGAAATATATGCACAGAAATGAGTTTGCAGCTCCTGGATCCCTTAGATCAGCTCATCTAAGATCTAAATCCAAAAGGAGAGAAAAAAAAAATCAAACTAGGTGGGTTAAACAGATCTCCCACAACCTAGTGTAGCTGAAAAACACCCAAAGAGAGGAACTGCAACTATATGCAATGGACTGCTTTAGAAATAATGCAGTTTATCAATTTACAAGTGTGAGACCAACATGGAGGTTCATATTTTAGATATACAACAGCAAATTAGATCTACAGTGCAGCTTATACAATGTATAACATATATAGAAAGAATGTACAAGACAAAAGCCTCAAAATGAGCTGCTACAACAACATGAAATGGTAGAATAAGATTGACAACGCTATTTTCATTGCTGAAGCATGCAGTAGATTACAACTCAGATCTAGAGTATATTTTTACATAAAATGATAGATCTATTTTAGATCTGTGTACAAGATAGGCTCCTCTATACACTCCCCTTGGGGATCTTAGAAAAACATGAACAATGGTGAGTAGATCTGAGATCTAAGTCACAGATCTGTAGAAGTATTCAGAAAATTCTGAATCATAACATATGAAGCAGATTATATCTGAACTAACATGGATTGGTTGGCCAATCCACAGATCACCATAGTGAAAGGAAGGATCCAATCACTAGAGATCTCTCCTCTAAAATGATGCCAAGTCACCCTACAACTCTGCTCTTTCAAATAACGCAATCATGGAAGAGGGACTGCGCTGTAGGTCCTGAAAATGCTTTAGCCTGCTGCCAATGTGTGGATCTGAAGCTCAAACCACTAATGCACTCTTACAGGAGGTTAAAAGACACACTCACTAAGAAGAGGCACCAGTACAAGCTAGATCTAAACAGATCTAGTGTTCCACTTGCTGCAACTCACATGGACAACCCAATCCTAACCAGGACTGCGTTGTAGATGCAAGATGTGGCTTGGCCAAATGCCAGATTGTTGACTAGACAAACAAGACTCCTCCAAGAGCTGCTCAAGGAAGGAGGTGGGAATCCTAAACAGGAAAACCCAAAAAAGGAGTGTCTAGACAGACAATACCTTCAGAAAATAATATCCTCAACAACCCTTTTCCTGTTGTCCTCCTCCTTCTTTTATAGGATGAAAGCCTTGTCAAACCCTAAACCACCTCAATGAGTTAGCCCGTTTCACATGTGGAGCCTCCATCTAGAATTGCGCTGTGTATCCATGAGGTCCATTGCACCTAGACTGCGCTATTGACTTGGTCAAGGTTGACCCCATCTTGTGATTTAAACCCATCACTACTACATTTGGCGGAAATTCCGACACTTGGTTCCGACGCTTTTGACCAAATGTCAGAAATTTCCCCAAATTTTTTCCATCACATGACAGTAAAGCTGCTCTGGCGTTTATAGAAAAGAATGTTAGCATCTGTTGACTTAGACAAAGAGACAATGCGCAATTGCAACTTTGGAGGAAGGCATTCGCAGTGCCGACACTATCAGCCTAAAGCGTCGCTGACTAGACGACCTCCAAACGTCAGCAGAGTGCGACACAATATCTGAATATTCGCAGTCTGACGTTTGGGTACCCATCGCAATAGCGGCCTTTCTACCGTCGGTATAATGACACTTATATGTGTGCTACAAAAATATGAAACTTATATACGCTACATAAAAATGATTTTATTGTTTTAGTATCCAGTCAATTTTCTTCCATTAACGATTACATTATCTTGCGCATTTGACCTCAGCTCTTGCAGAACAGAATTCGCCCTCAGCATTCACCCTTATCTCTTGCAGAACAGCATTTGCCCTCAGCATTCGCCCTCAGCGTTCGCCCTCATCTCTTGCAGAACAACATTTTCCCTCAGCTCTTGCAAAATGGTAAGTTCTTACCGGCAAGCCCTTCCTCCTATAGTAGGGTTGACTCTATTTGGGTTTTTTGGTCAATTCCATTGGATTGTGTTAGGCTGTAGGGTTCTCTCTAGATGTCAAGAATCAAGATTCAATACCCTCTATTATCTTCATCACCCAATACAAGATTTAAAATTTTCCCAAAGAAACGCTTATTAATTTGGCAGCCATTATTTCTCCCTGCTTAAAAAACCCTACATTTAAATGAAAACAAGCATTTCATTTCAACTAAAAAAATCTATTAGTGTTCAAATGTACATGTGTGCTACATTAACATCTGATATCACACGCGCATTCGCCCTCAGCATTCGCCCTCAGCTCTTGCAGAACAACATTTGCCCTCAGCATTCGCCTTGAGCTCTTGCAGAACAACATTCGCCCTCAGCATTCGCCCTGAGCTCTTGCAGAACAACATTCGCCCTGCATTCGCCCTCAGATCTTGCAGAACAACATTCACCCTGCATTTTCCCTCAGCTCTTGCAGAACAACATTCGCCCTCAGCTCTTGCAGAACAACATTTTCCCTCAGCTCTTGCAGAACAACATTCGCCCTCAGCTCTTGCCCAGGCTGACGTCCGCCCTCAGCTCTTGCAAAATGGTAAGTTCTTACTGCAAGCCCTTCCTACTATAGTAGGGTTGACTCTATTTGGGTTTTTTTGGTCAATTCCATTGGATTGTGTTAGGCTGTAGGGTTCTCTCTAGATGTCAAGAATCAAGATTCAATACCCTCTATTATCTTCATCACCCAATACAAGATTTAAATTTTTCCCAAAGAAACGCTTATTAATTTGGCAGCCATTATTTCTCCCTTCTTTAAAAACCCTACATTTAAATGAAAACAAGCATTGAATTTCAACTACAAAAATCTATTAGTGTTCAAATGTACATGTGTGCATCACTTGTGTAGGGTATTCCTTTTCCACTTTCACATTATCCACGAATGTGTGTAGTATAGTTCATATTTTTTGTGATTTAGATTATCTTGAAAAAGGAAAGGTAAATTATTTCCCATGGAAAAAGAAGGTTTTCCCTTTTTACTACTGGAAATGGTACAACAAAGTTCCATTTCTACCCGAAACTCCTATGAAACGGGAACCAAATAAAGGCCATGTCCTCAATGGACATCATTTGTCTTTGAAAATGGCCATTGCACCGTGTTGTTTCTTATATTACATCATGATAGTTTCTTAGGTCATTTCTTGTTTCTTGAGATGAAAAACAACCAAAGAAATTGTGAAGATCCTTTCAAGAAATAAATTACCATTTCTCAATCATATCTCAACTATTTTTTATTTTATTCAGTGGTTGCTTACTTTGAGAGAAATTTGACACTTTTATAAGGAATATAACATAAAAACACAAAATGGGAAGGAATTGATGAGGTAGATGACCTTTACTTGTTGTCAATTAATAATTGATAATACACGATGCATGTTTTGTACTACAAACTAGATTCCTTCCTGGAGTTAGGACACAGAGTATTGAATCAAAGTTGTAGTTTCTAACTTCTTGTATTGGTTCATCAATCTTGAAATTCAGACATTGCATGTCTTCATTGCTTCATGTTTGAATAATTTGCATCATATCGTACAATAGGAAATTAGGAATTATGATTATTATTAATTTATGGATCTGTTAAGTTACTTTTAAGTTTGCATGGTTTAGTGTGAAATTATTCTAGTGTGCCCCTAGGCCCAGGTGAAGGAATGCCAAGGACTCAGAACCCTAGTTTTTAAATGGTATTGTTTCTTATACCCAAAAACCCCTCAACATCACTTCTTATTAGTTCTTAACAATAGTGTTGTAAGCAATTTGAGAATTTATATAGCAAAATCTCGCACTTCTCAAGATAAAGTCCTAAAGCTAAAGTGTGATACCATGTGTAATTCAATAACCCCATTGTCACCTCACCACTCTTTTCAATTCGGGCTAGCTCTCCTCCAACTCAAGGGGGGTTCTCCCTAGTAGATGTTAGGGATCTAATGGCCCAAACAAACCAAGTCAAGAGCCCCATAACTCTCTATGTTTACTACTATCAATCAAAATATTGAACAATAGGGTCAGACATGCATCCTGAAGATAAAATTGCCAGGGTATTTTTGGGTAATTTCCAAGGGAAAGTCCCCAAACACATATAATAAAGGAATTATAACATGATTTCAAACATTAAATATCAACAAAATCGTTTAAAGGATATTGAAAGGAAAAAGGTGATGGAATATAGAAAGTGCCTTACTTAAATGCTCTAAGGATTTTTCAATAGTTGCACCAAAAGCTTCACTTCAAGGCCCTTCAAGATCGTCTCCAACAATGCTATACCATCAGCTTCAACAATGTTGCTCCAAAAATGTCCTCAAGGTCTTCACAACAAGTTTACTAGAAGTTGCTCCAAGAATATATTCAATAAGGTCTTCATTGTCAACTCGTCTCTTGTTTGGGTGCCTTAATGTGCAATGACATGTTTCCAGGACTGAATTCAATGCAAGGCATATTTGAAACTCTAACTCTGTCTTCCGGTGTCTTATTAGAAATTATTTCAGTTTTCATTTTTGTGTTTTCAAGTTAGATATTGTTTTCAAGTTTTTACATTTATAATTTTATTGCAATGTGGCAGACTGATCAGAGCAGTGCAGGAACAACCCCGAGATAGGATGATCGCGGAAAGAGGCCAGCGGAAGAACATGTAAAGTGCCAGCATTGCTCTATCTTTAGGTATTTTAGTTATTTACATAATTGAAATAATATTAATTTTGTTCAAATATGCAGACACCTAGCCATGGTACGCCTGATGATTCCCTCTTTGAGGAAGAGCTTTCTTCATACCTATCTCCAGTGTTCTTGTTGCGAAAAAAGGCACGAGATGCAAGGTTGGAATTTAATACTTTGATAGATGCGCCTCAAACACCTGAAATAGAAGAGAGGATAAAACAAATTATGAGCCAGCTAGAAAGATATCAGGTAATAATAAAAAGTCAAAAGGATATTTCTTTTGTTCTGTATGAGATGAATTGTGATAGTTTGATTTTTAATTTTTACATTGACTAAACTAACAAAAAGTTCTTTTGTATGTAACGTTTTCTGGCACTTGCTGAACCCGGTGTTGGTGGTAGTGGGACACAAGGGCAAGAGATTGCCCAACAACCCTCTCGTACACCTTCTGCTCCTTTAGGTGCCAGCCAAGAAACACACCCTGCCCAAGCAGACACCTAGCCAACCGCTGAACGTGTTGGCAATGATGAGGCTGATATGGCCAACTACATTATTGCGTTTCCTGGAGCTACATGTTTCAGCTCCACAGGGACCATTAATGGCACGTTGTTGGTGAACGATGAAGGTGTCCCTATAAAGCATGTACAACTCCCAGGTAAATTTTAATATTTTAACTATTTCATGTACTTTATCTAAAACATATTTATTATGATTTTTATTTTTAAATTAATGATAATATCTTTTTTTTTGTGTGTGTGTGTGTAGGAACAATGAGTTCTACAGGTTTCTGGAGAGCCATGCGTTGGTAATTTTTGGCCCAAACATATGCACAGGGTGGAATTCCCAGAATTCCAACCTGAAAAAATAACTTCTAGATTATCTAGAAGCCCTTTTTGGGGTCGGCACATTTGACAGAACAACGGTGGCTCGGGTAGCTGGAAAATATTTGAAATATACCAGGGACACCTATAGGACGCAATTGAAATTTAACCCTACATATGAGCATCCTCTCACAGTTCCAGAGAGTGAGTGGAGAGCACTCATCCATGACGGAAAAGAGAAAAGGGCAAAGAAAGAAGGAAAAATGCCAACTGGACCCGCAAGGTAAATTACAACTTTAATTCAATAGCTTTAATTTTCTCTATGTCTAAAATAAAAGTGTGCTACGTCATATATGACTTCAATCTTTTGATGCTAGGTTGCCTGACACCTCAAAGGAAACCAAGGCTAGGATTGAAAAAAAGTGCCATCACAAGCTAGGCCAGGGCGGCTACTTGAAATTCGCCGCAAGAATTGTAATTAAGTAGCTAAACATCTTATAATTAATTGTATCGCCTTCCAACGTTTTTGTAATCCTATCAAATATGATTAAAAATACATAATCATATGTAATGTAGGGTGATGAATTTGGAACATAAACTACAGAGGAAGATAAAAATATCGCTTTCCATTTCGGCTATCAAGCCGTAGTTGAACGTCGCAGAAGCTTGGCGCAGGTCCCAAGATCCAGAATGCCTGATAAGGTAAAACATTAACCTTTCAATATGTTTGTTTTCGTCCATAAATTTAATGTCTAATTTTTTTTTTTAAATCAGGGGAGCAACACTACCGACGAGGAAAATAACCCAGTTTTAGAGCCAGATGTAGATGATCCTCACGTGCAACTTGATCATTATAGTGGGGACTAGGCCGACAATGCTACTATCAGTGAGGGCCGTGACGGTAATTAATTTCCACTTATATTTTTTTCTAATTATACCTTGATGGTTGTACTTATAACGTTTTTTGTTTAAATGACAGAGAATGTTTCCCTTGAGGATCTTACCACCAGAGAGGAAGACAGGGAAACAGTTTCAACGGCGACAACTGATGCACCAGGTAAATAATCTCATTGCAATTTTTTTTATTAATATTATCGAACTAGTTCAATGATATTTAAAAAATGACAATTAAAATTTAATATTATTTGTTTTTGTAGGCGATTCCCCGTCACTGGATGAGACCAGACATCGTGACAACGCAACTAGGTCAGCGACGACAACTGGTGCACCAGGTAAATAATCTCATTGCAATTTTTTTTATTAATATTACCGAACTAGTTCAATGATATTTAAAAACTGACAATTAAAATTTAATATTATCTATTTTTGTAGGTGATGCCCCGTCACTGGATGAGACCAGACATCGTGACTACGCAACTAGGTCAGCGGCGACAACTGGTGCACCAGGTAAATAATCTCATTGCAAATTTTTTTATTAATATTACTGAACTAGTTCAATGATATTTAAAAACTGACAATTAAAATTTAATATTATCTTTTTTTGTAGGCGATGCCCCGTCACTGGATGAGACCAGACATCGTGACTACGCAACCAGGTCAGCAGTGTGGGTCGAAAGGCACGGAACAGGAGCAGAGCATGATGATATTGATGATGTAATTAGGAGCTTTAGAAATAGGAAGAAGAAAAATAAAATTTGATAATGTAAAATATTGTATTATTATAAGACAAACGTTACCATACTTGGAACGTTTTTTGCATTATATAAAAAACTCATTTATCATACTATTTTTATGTCAAGCATTAATTTCAATGTTTCCTTGCGTACTTTTTGTTGAATTTTTTTTTATTAGTTATTGAATATTTTTTTTTATGCTCATGAAAGTAAAAAATGAAATATAGATTGGGTATTGGGGAATTGAGAGTGATGTGAGGGGGGGCGGGGGGGGGGGGAGGGGCCATAAGAGCTTCCACCTTCACGTGGTTGGCCCTGTTTAGTAGAGAATAATTTATTGGAGCGATTTAATCTTGGAGCAAACCTCCTTCGATCCAGCGTAGCAACAAAAAAGTCACTGTTGACTTAGTTGCTACTCTTTCAGATCGTGGGAGGCTTGTTCCAAGTTCATGCGACTCCAATAAATTGTTCTTGAAACGAAGAGGAGCTTATTCGGGTATGTTTTGACATTTTCAACATATGTTCTAACATTATCATAAGAATGCATCTTAGAGTAAAAAATACTACATCAATTACTTGTATTTATTGTATAGATAATGATGGATTTTGATTGACTTTGCAGTGCAGGTACAAATCCTCTTGCATCATGAGCAATACAACTTGTCAACCAGGGTCATGTCCAGGATATTTTTGCTTGTGCGCTTGACCAGGTTCGTAATGTCACATTTTGTAAGTTCCTTTACAGTTCATAATTCAATATTAACCTTGTTCATGATTATTATCTAGGTTTTTTGTATGTGTTTTTTCATCTATTTGATTGTAAGCAACTCTGCATGTTTCCTGTTGTTCACTATGATTTCTCCCATTACCACTCCCGGGATGAATCCGACTTTATTGTTACATAGGTTACTTTATTGTTACTATGATTTCTCCATTTACGATTTCATAGGTTACATCATGTAAAGTTGTCAATCTCAGGTTGGTGATGAGCTTTAGTTCTCCAGATTTGGGGCTTTTCTGATATTTTCTCCCTCATGTCATTTCTGCATCACCTCGTTGTTTGAGCATGCCAATTTTCTACCACTTGTACCAATTGGCACATGTCAATCTCTGAGTGGTGCCACATTTCACCTATTTTCAGTGAGAGTTTAGGGTTTCTCTAACATAGCTTCAGAAATCTGATTCAGTGCCTACTTGAATATCGTCACATAATACTCATGGTTTGGATTGATGAGCATGCTCTGAATGGTTGGTTGATTCATAAGAACCACCCATATAGTCATCTTGAGATATTTCGGAAGTTTTCTCGGGTTTCCTTTTTCACCGTTTCTAGTGGGTGGGATGGTGTGGGGTGATCCATCAATACTGGTGCTCTTGTAGTAGGGAATTTGTTTTTGGGGATATAAAGGAGCATTTGATGTAGATATCCCATTGGATGCATTCATAGATGGGCACGAGAATTCAAGAATTTAAATTAAAAATATGCAACCTCTAGCATGGCAACCTGAAGACCGTGAGAGACAATGGTTAAAGATTGTTTTGTGCTGGCCTTAATATAGTCGTGATTTCTTTATATTATCTTAATGCAAATATATAGTCCGATCTCATTAAAATGAGGATTGTGTTTGTATTTCTCTTTGGTTGTTTCTCTCTTAATGTTCCAGAAGTTGCCAAAAGTTGCGATAGTTTTTTAGTTTGCCTGTTACAACTTAAAAGTGGTTTTTAGCAATGGGAGTCATGTTTTTTAAGGTTCATACTAATATGAAGATCTTGTAATTCTATATTCAGCATAAGAGAAGATGGCCTCTGCTTTGGGCGGTATGACAACAATTGCCACATCTACCTCATTGGGTAACAATGGAAAGGAGAAGAAGTTGGGTGCAATGTTTGATAATTATGGCAGACAATTGTCTTCTCTTTCAGTTTTTTCACCCATTTCCTTTAATCGCTCAAGGAGAAGAGGGACTCTGAGATTAAGCGACAGAGAGAAGGTAGTTAATACAAGAGCTATGGAAAAGGAGTTGTACTTCAACAAGGATGGCTTAGTGACAAAAAAATTGCAGGTCAGAGAAAAAATTATGTTTAAACGAAGGTCACCTGCACGTGAAACTTCACTGCGGTGGATATTTCCTTGTCCACTTATATTCGATTTTAATGTGTTATTTTAATTTTTCATGGAGGGTTGTTTTGCCATATGGTCTGGCATTCAATTGCACACTTATTGAAAGCATTGTCAATTTGTCTTGCAGGCGGTGTGAACAAACTTGCTGATCTTGTTGGAGTCACCATTGGGGCGAAGGGAAAAATGTTGTCTTGGAGAGCGAGCATGGTTCTCCGAAAATAGTTAATGATGGTGTGACAGTAGCTAAGGAGGTAATTTGTAGATGTGTGCTTTGGTTTTCTTTTTAACGTTGTATTAGTTCCCCCTCTTAAATGTCTGCCTTTGCACTTTGTGATGAAAGTAAATATTAACACATTTAGAGTCATTGTCCATCACATGAAATTCTGCAACATCATCTACCTACCCTACCTACTTTACTCTACCATTTTTTCTTCTTTATTAGGGTGCACTTAGACTGGAAAACCCTTATCACACTTTCTTTTCTTTTACATGTAGAAATCTATCTAAGTCTAACCTCCATTTCTGGTTTTTGTGGATTCAGAAATGAATTTCGGGTTTTTGTGAAGAACAAACACAATTACAAGTTTTGGGAATGCAATTTACAATTCTGGGGATTGAACAAGACCAAATTGAACTCTGTTTCTGTCTTTCGTGCGGAATTTAATACAAAATCTAGGATTTCACAGAGTTTTAACGAGAATTGGGGTAAATACCTGTTTTTTGGGAGATGAACAGTGATTAAACAGGTACAGGCTATGGCGTACGAACTCTGGATTACTGGTATGCAATTGTCTTCAGCAAAATATAGTTGATGGCGCTTGACAGTTTGTTTTTGAAATTCTCTGCATGAGACTTTGGTCGTTCACATAATAATGAAAATGACGAGGGCAAAATTGTTTTATTCACAAAGTCCAAAGGGTGACAGGGTTTATTTATTTATTTAATGGATGACGTCAGCAGGTACGGAGGATGAGTCACGGGAGGCAAGCGGTAAGCGGTTTCCATTGCATTTCTTTTGGGGAAAAGTGGTTTTGGGCGGAGGGCGAGCGATTCCATAGAATGATTGACGCGTGGCATGACACTGTTTGAAAACTGCCGGGCCATCGCGCGTTATTGTTCGGACGCGGATGGCTAGCGATATCATTAATAACCGTTGATCTCAGATGGGTTGATCGAACGACGATGGGGACGTGGAAGTGACAGGGATTTAATATGGAGGGCCTGACGCAATTAAACGTTAATTAATCTCATCGGGGGGAATCTGATTAGCGGAGTTAATTAATCGCGAGGATTAATCAATTTGTTTATAAAAATGCAGGAAAGTGATCGGGAAATGATTTAACCAAGGTTAGCGGTTAAGGGAGGTATTGGGGATTTTACAAAGGGTTTATAGTTTTAACCTTGGGAAATGGAGTCGGGGGATTAAAATACACAGGGGAAGAATTATTTTTGTATTAAAACACGTAATAAAACATGTTTTAATTATTTTTTCAATATACTTTTATTATATGATAATTAAATCAGATTAATCTAATTACCATAGGGGGCGGAATTTAATATTACAATATATTTAGCCAAAGGGGGCATAAAGTGGGTTTTTTATTTAAAGATGTGGGAATAAATAACTTTGGCTAAAATTTATTAATGGGTTTTTGGGGATATTATGTAAAAAGAAGTTATATATAATAGGAGAAGGTTATTTTTGTAAGGATTTAATACATAAAATCAATGTTAATATGACAAGGGGACAATGTAAACTCAAAATACATTAATATAACTAAGAAAGTGAAGATTTAAAAGCAAATTGCATTATAATCATTTCATCACTTAGACTTGGAATAAAATGTGATTTTGAGGGTTTTTTATGAAATAATGCATAATTTTCCTAAGTAATGCATAATTTTCCTAAGTAAAATGAGATTTTACTTAGGAAAAGATGTTTAGAAATGAGTGAATGCTATGAAGAATGACTTCAAGTACTTAGGCTTTTCCAATTATTGGGGCGAGGGTCCGGTCCCTCCAAAAGTCAAGGAAATGCCTTGAGCCCCTCTAATTTTCAAATACCTTAATACTTAGGGGAAATTAGTGAAATCTTTAGGGGAAGATGAGAAGGGAAGTTAATAACTTTGACTTTGCTTTGCTTTGAATTTCTTCCAGTATAGTGTCTGCCTTTTCACTTTGTGATGAAAGTAAATATTAACACATTTAGAGTCATTGTCCATCACATGCAATTATGCAACATCATCTACCTACCCTACCTACTTTACTCTACCATTTTTTCTTTTTTATTAGGGTGCACTTAGACTGGCAAACCCTTATCACACTTTCTTTTCTTTTACATGTAGAAATCTATCTAAGTCTAACCTTATTACATCCAAGGGCTCAGATTAAGCTATTGAGCTCCTTTTATTTACTCTACCTATCTACTTATCTACCAAGATTAAACAATTTGGTCAGATTTTATTCTCTATCTCTAAAACATGAAATTGAAAGATGAAATAGCCAAGCTTAAACTGTTTGACTATTCATAAATTGTGGCATAGGATACAAGTTGCACACAATTTTATTTATTACATAAGAGAAAAAAGTAGTGGCATTTAAACTTGCACACTTTCCCTGGCCTTTCTTTTTGTGGGGTTCATTTTCTTTTACTTTTTTGGCCATTTTTATTCTTTTTACCCTTTGATTTTTATTTTAGGGTATACCCTCTTTACATTTTTTAAATTTTTTTGATTTTTTGATAACATGGAAAACTTTTGCAACAAGAAAAGGTATGAACATATTACATAGCCCATCAAGTCAATCATGAAATATGACACCTATTGGTATAGGAGTCTAACACTGGCTCCAATTGGGAATGGCTTTTCCTGGTGAAAAGTCAAGAACAACAGGTCAGTTGTCCTCATCCATTGACCTTGGTGAACCTGTAAATGTCTTCTGTCTTCTGCAAACTGAAATCTGATCTGAAACTAAAACAACACACAAAAGTTTTCAAACCAACTTAATGAAAAACTAGCTGAAAATTGAAAACTAAAAAAATGCTCAAAATTCTGAGCTTATTGGCACTCATCTACCTACTCAATCTACTAAAAATCTTATTGAATCAGGTAATACAAAAATGCCAATGAAGCCAATCAAGTAGCTGTAACAATAAATGAATAACTTGATTGCTTGTGATCAAAATTGGAAGTATATTATGATCATGTGCCTTTATAATAAATGATATGATGTGTAAAGGCCACTTTTGATGTATTTGATCCTTATAGAGAAAACATGTTTACAGATTTGGGCTAAAAATATTCTCCATATAATCTGATATAGGATCAATAAAAGTATGATGTATGTTATTTACTTCTAGGCCTTCAATGACTGGTTGCTCAGTTGTATTCTGAATATTAAGCCTTGAAACTATTTCTTTTGTCTTGTGTTTGAAAGAATAATCATCCTCAATATGCGAGTCAAAAGATAGTACAATTCCTCTTGCTTAGGAGAAGGAAGATTTTCAAAGAATTCTTTAGGATTTCGGAAATTGTATGACTGAATTTGAGAATGCAAAAGTTTAATTTCATTTTCATAATTTTCAGAAATTATCTCAAGAACACATATTTTCGGTTTGGGAGAATATTTTCTTGATTTCAAAAGAAGAAATAAAGCTCTTAAAAAATCCTCATCAAGCTGAAGTTCTAATATCTCATCCCTCAAAATAGCTAGTGATTGTTTTGTGAAATTATCATAATAATCATCATACTGATCATGTAAGTCTAAAAAATCTTCTAAGAACCTTGATTTTCTTAGGAATAGGTCATTTTGTAATAGCTTGCATCTTTTGAGGCTCCAACTTCACTCCTTCCTTTAAAACAATATGAACCAAATACTTGAATTCTTATTTCCCAAAAGCACATTTGGATATTTTTACATAAAAATGATTGTTCTGAATAATTTATATAACTTTTCCACATGTTTACTAGTGTTGTATTTCCATGATTTATTATAAATATGTGTATTATCAAAGAAAACCAACACAAATTTTATAAGATGGGATCAAACAAAATTGTTCTTAAGTCGAGCCCGCCGGACTTCAAACGGTGATAAACCATAATTCAAACCAAATTCGCGTTCCAAAATAGCCTGCTGACGTCAGCCAATTTTGTGACGCGAAAACCAAATGAATTCCGCCCTAATCTTTTTCGGGTCTGAAGTTGGGATGGCGTACGGAGGGAGAGTTGTGACGCGAATTTCTTATCAAATTCGCCCTAATCTTTTTTGGGTCCGGATTTCCACTGCGTGAGCGGCCCAAACAAAGATCCGCTCCTATCAATTTCTACCACGTGTCCTCAATCAGAACTTGCCCTGCTCCCGATTGTGGGTGCATTCGATGGCGTTTAAGGAGATGGGACATGGATGTGGCGATTTCATATCAATCGCATTAAGTTTTAACGCTGTTCAATTAAGTTCCAAGGTTTTCACATCTAATCGCATTAAGTTTTAACACTGTTCAAGATCGGACCTCCACTCCTGTTAGCGATTCCGCATGCTCCAATATGATCCGGCCTTCGGCTCTCATTAATGATCAAAGATTAATTATGATGGGAGTCCTTCGATTGCATTACAGTTGGGTCGATAAAATGGCATTTCGCTATGGTTTTTCAGACGAGCTGGTTGCTGGGTTACACTGCCTGCTCACTGTGACGAGAAGGAGAAGTGGCCAGCTGAACAAATGCGTAGACCTTGCTGCATATCTGCATTTCTCTCGGTCTGGTCCTTGTCTGTCTTCCTCTGTTTCTTGGAATTCTGCTTCTCCGTCTCCTCTTGTGCCCACTGCTAGTGAGACTGCACCCATGCCTCGCGTGCATCAAAGGATGCGTTGCTGCAGGGGGAGCACTAGAGGTCAACTCCTGCGCGCTCCCTCCAGCCCCTCAACCAAGTTGTCTTCCGGCCAGTCTAGTGATTATTACGCAGGTCGCTATCCAAATACTAGGAGTGGGCGGGGTCGGGTTGTAGGATCTAGCCACCGTATGGATTCCCCTGCTCCTCGTTTCCTCACCGCTAGTTCACCTTCTCCCACGACGCGCACTGCGCAATTGTCCTTTAATTGCTCTCTCAATCGCCCACGAATTACAACTTCAGTTACTGTGGTTTTCCGCGAGGAGGCCCAAACGGAGGAAGAATGCACCCGTCCGGCGGGTCTGAGCTCGGAAAAAGCCGGCAAGCATTCGGGCCTTCAGGAGGGGAGCCGTGGCATGAATGTGGAGGTAGCACCTAATGATCCTGGACCTTCCGAAGGATGGTGCCGAATCGTCGAGGAGCCGGAGGAGTAGTTTGGTTAATTTGTTTTTCTTGCTTCGCGGCCCACTTAATTCGGCTGCTTTTAGATTATTTTACTTTGCTGGACCTTTGTAATATTTTTGAATTCTGTAAATTAAACGTTCAAGACTGGTTTCCGCGTATGAGGGCAGTCTTCTTAATTTTTTTTATTTTTTGATGAAAAATTTTCCATGAGTCTGGGCAATGATTTTGACTTCGGTGTAATTTTATTTCCACTGTTAATAGATTAACTTTACTTAGAAAAAAAAATGTTTCCCTGTTTCTATTTTAAACCTGTTTTTTGAAATACAGAGCCATGTTTATATGGTCTACGTATTATACTCTTTCTTTGTATATCTAGTACAGGAACCTTTTTTCTATGAACAGGGTGGATGCTGTAGCGGGCTACTAATGGAAACAAGCGAGCCTGAACCTTACTTCTTGGATGCAACAAATGGTTACCAATTTTGGAATCAAGCGAGCCTGATCTTACAAGCGAGCCTGGGTTTCTGCAGATGGTTATCACACTCCTCACATGATTAGCGTTTTTCTTTGTTCAAGGATTTTGGGTACTTTAATTTGTATTTGGAACAATGGACATCGGTACTCTATCTGTTGCATTAATATTCTACATACTACTATTTCACTTTCTTATAGATGCCTCGGGCATATTTGGATGCTTTCTCAGATTTGTCGATAATCTCCATGTGGACTGTTACTTGGTTTTATATCATGTCCCTGTATGTGACATGGGGTATTTTTCTATCATTGTCTGGGGTGGGACTTCCACTTTTTTGGATGGATATTTGGGTTCCAATCTTCAGATGTGAAAATGCAATGACTTCATGGACTGTTTTACTTCATATAATATATTCAAAACAGTGTTTTTTCTCTTGTGAAAAAAGAATGATTAATGTTTATCACTCTGCCTTCAAAACTAGCGATGCTGGTCTATGTTGCTGGTTTATTGATATGGTCTGATGGTCTTTTTATATTTTGGACATATCACACTCCTCACATGATTATGATTAGCGTTTTTCTCTGTTGCAAGGTTTTGGGTACTTTAATTTGTATTTGGAACAATGGACGTCGGTACTCTATCTGTTGCTTTACTATTCTACATACTGCTATTTCACTTTCTTATAGATGCCTCGGGCATATTTGGATGCTTTCTCAGATTGTCGATAATCTCCATGTGGACCGTTACGGGGTTTTATATCAAGTCCCTGTATGTGACATGGGGTATTTTTCTATCACTGTCTGGGGTGGGACTTCCACTTTTCTGGATGGATATTTGGGTTCCAATCTTCAGATGTGAAAATGTAATGACTTCATGGACTGTTTTACTTCATATAATATATTCAAAACAACCTTTTTTCTCTTGTGAAAAAAAAAATGATTAATGTTTATCACTCTGCCTTCAAAACTAGCGATGCTGGTCTATGTTGCTGGTTTATTGATATGGTCTGATGGTCTTTTTATATTTTGGACATGTCACACTCCTCACATGATTAGCGTTTTTCTCTGTTCAAGGATTTTGGGTACTTTAATTTGTATTTGGAACAATGGACGTCGGTACTCTATCTGTTGTTTTACTATTCTACATACTGCTATTTCACTTTCTTATAGATTCCTCGGGCATATTTGGATGCTTTCTCAAATTTGTCGATAATCTCCATGTGGACCGTTACTGGGTTTTATATCAAGTCCCTGTATGTGACATGGGGTATTTTTCTATCACTTTCTGGGGTGGGACTTCCACATTTCTGGATGGATATTTGGGTTCCAATCTTCAGATGTGAAAATGTAATGACTTCATGGACTGTTTTACTTCATATAATATATTCAAAACAACGTTTTTTCTCTTGTGAAAAAAATGATTAATGTTTATCACTCTGCCTTCAAAACTAGCGATGCTGGTCTATGTTGCTGGTTTATTGATATGGTCTGATGGTCTTTTTATATTTTCGACATATCACACTCCTCACATGATTAGCGTTTTTCTCTGTTCAAGGATTTTGGGTACTTTAATTTGTATTTGGAACAATGGACGTCGGTACTCTATCTGTTGTTTTACTATTCTACATACTGCTATTTCACTTTCTTATAGATGCCTCGGACATATTTGGATGCTTCCTCAGATTGTCGATAATCTCCATGTGGACCATTACTGGGTTTTATATCATGTCCTTGTATGTGACATGGGGTATTTTTCTATCATTGTCTGGGGTGGGACTTCCACTTTTATGGATGGATATTTGGGTTCCAATCTTCAGATGTGAAAATGTAATGACTTCATGGACTGTTTTACTTCATATAATATATTCAAAACAACGTTTTTCCTCTTTTAAAGTTTCATTTTTTTTTTTTAAAATTGAACCCGTCGTCGCTATACCGACGCCTTGTAAGCGTCGGAATTGCGACAGATTAAAAAATTCGGAAGAGCGACAGTATAAAAACGTCGGACCACATTTCGTCGGAATTGCGACAGTTTACAAATGTCGGAAGAGCGACGTCCAAAACGTCGGACCACATTTCGTCGGAATTGTGACAGTTTACAACTGTCGGAAGAGCGAGGTCCAAAACGTCGGACCACATTGCGTCGGAATTGCGACAGTTTACAAACGTCGGAACAGCGACGTTCAAAACGTCAGACCACATTTCGTCGTAATTGTGAGAGTTTACAAACGTCAGAAGAGCGACGTTCAAAACGTCAGACCACATTTCGTCGGAAGTGCGACAGTTTACAAAGGTCGGAAGTGCGACGGATTGGGAAACGTCGGAAGAGTGACGCTTGTTTGGAAGCGACGGAAAAAGTGTTGATAGTGCGACACTTTTTAATTGCGTCAGAACTGCGACGGTATGGAAAAACACGTTTTTCCCGCCCTCGAACTGTCGCTCTTGCGACGACTATGTGTCGGAATAGCGACGAATTGGCCGTCGGAATTTCCGCCAAATTTTCTAGTGCATTCACACCTGCAACCTGCAAGAGTTTATTTACATGGCCCAGATATGTCTCTGTTTACATAGGCATTGATTTATTCATGGTTTTTAGGAGTTTTACATGTCCTCCTTCACATTTTATTCATAAAAATGAAATGCAAGATAAAACAAGGAAAAATAAGATATTCCCATTAGCTTGGGCTAAATGGGAATATTACAATCCTCCCCTCCAAAATGTTGCTTGTCCTCAAGCAACTGATAAGGTGAGTGCTGTAAGACTTCTCCTCCATTGGTGACATCATCAAAGATCAAGCTCCCATCATAAGCTAGATGCTCACCAATCCAAACCCCCATGAATTGTTTCCCCAAAGTCAATATGAGATGTACAAAATCCATCCCACAAGGAAACAAGATCTCATGTGAAACACCCATGGGTTGCCTAATGTCCCCTCTAAAATATATAACACAAGACACATGGAGAATTTTCAGCTCATTAGGCACATGCATAACTCCCATCCTCCCTCCATAAATTCCCATAAAAAGTACAAGCATGTCATCAATGTATGGGAGCAAAACAATGTACAAACAAACTTCAAGGTGCACATATGGAGGTGGGTCATAGTCCCACATGTAGAACCATCGTAATGCTTCTCCTGCCTGCATTAAACCAAGATGTGGTAAGTGGTTTTCCCACCACTTACTTGGGGCCCATGCCATCTCACTGTAGTTGAATGTGTGAGATATGTTTGGTGCTTTAGGAAAGCACCCATCATGAAACAAGACCTCCCTTTGTCCACCAAGGGAGTGGCCAAATGCAACAATTTTTGTGGCCCTATATTTGTCATGATATTGACAAGATGTAACACTCCTCCTTGGAGTCATGGCCTGCATAAACATGGTGAACGAATGCATACAATCAGAAATATAAACTTGTTTTACATGAGCATATTCTCCACCAATAGTCCTCCTCATAAAATTGGAGTGGTGCATAGATATATCTTCTCCCTCAAGAGGGGAAAGAGAAGGCTGAATTAACTCTTTAATAGAGTTATGTTTTTGTCCCATATCCACA
The DNA here is from genome assembly GCA_034641835.2 of Pinus albicaulis. NCBI lineage: Eukaryota > Viridiplantae > Streptophyta > Pinopsida > Pinales > Pinaceae > Pinus > Pinus albicaulis. Next base: position 1,379,955,809 of record CM076581.1, read on the forward strand.
AATTTCATGCATCTTTGACAATGCTGATATAGTTCTCCTTCAAAGCCCTCCCAATAGTAGCTCCTCAAGATGATGTTGTTGAACTTCATAGAATATTCATGGCTGAAATAGAACTCCTCATAGGCCCATTGTAGTAACTTATCCTTGAGCTTGGAGGCTCTAGATAAGAATATCCTACCATGTTCATAGATGACCCCATCTTGGATTGAGTAATCCTCCTCATGTAGCAAGTCATCAAGAATCATGCATGTATGAAGATTGTTTTGAATATTCCACCGAAAATTGGGATTTCCAATAGGGATCTAAGGTACCCAACAATTATAGCGCTGATAATGTGCCAACTGAAGTGGCTACCATTTTTCTACTCTTCTCCTTGACATCCTCCATGTCCAAGGTGTATGTTGGAAGGCCATGCCTCCCATTCTTCTCCTCTTTGACATCTCCCATGCCAAAGGTATGAGATGGAAGGTTGCTATTCCTTCCTTGCTGCCCTCCTTGATTATGCACATGATTCAAAGAAGAAGGAAGCTCTTGGAAGTTAGTCTTCCATGGAAGGCTATCATTTGCCCAAGGCCTCTCTATTTTGGCCAAAGCATGCATGTGAGACCACCATCTCTCTTCCAACAGGGAAGAGTGTTCTTCAAGCAAGTTTGTCTTCTAATTCAAGTCTTGCCTCTCATGCTTCATGATGGTGTCATTCTCCATTCTTGCAGCATATCTTCTCAATGAAATTTGAGAGGTGAGGATAGATAATGAGGTCAAAGGAAAAATGCTATCCCTTTCTTTGTACCTCCCCCATACTCTCAGCATTGTAGCATGGTCTCCTAATGCTCCCTTCCTTCTTAGATCTATGGAAGGAGCATCAATGCATGAAACATCTCCCATCAAATCTGAATCAGGTGGTCTCCCAGGGGGTACACCACAAGATAAGGATGTCTCATGGCTCATCCCCATGTGAACTACAAATGGGAACATAATATGACTACTTACACTACACAAATCCATCTCTAATTGCTGTGTGGAAGTATCATGGTAGGGAGAAGTTGGAGCAACTCCCCCATTGTCTTCTTCATCACCCACCTTCTGCAAGATATCACAATCTAAGGTGCTCCCTCTAGATGCAGTTAACTCATGAACACCCATCATATCCTTGGTGTCAAGAGTCTTGATCACAAAGGACTGATCCATCATAGTGTGTGTTCCAAGATTTGGATGCGATGTTGGAACACATCTCCCCCACTATTTTGTCTCTTTGTCTATCATCATCGACACATACTTCTCATCATCTCCATATATGGGATCCCTGGGGCCTTCTTGCCAAGATACAAGAGCCATCATAGTGGAAGCAATAGCTTTAAATCCATCTCTCAATAAAATTAGATTCCCTCCTACTGTCACAGCGCTATAGGAACCTTTCCATTATACTTATTTCTCCTCCTCATCAATGGAGTATGCCCCATCAATAAGAGATCTTGTTTCTTGATCTCTCATTGAGGAAAGGGCACTCATGTCTTCTTCTTGAGAAGAATGATCTTGCTGAAGTAAGACATTTTCCCTTGGCAAATCAGGTAGCAGATATTTAACCCTCCCATCAATGTTCTGAAATGGAGTTATCTTCATGGATCTTCTTTCTTCTTTGAGTTGACAAAACTCAGGGAAGCCTAGATGCTCTTTGAATCTTTTAGACTGAGATTCATATTCTCGGAGGTAGTCACCAAGGATCTCCTCCTCTGGTGTCTCTCCATCTTCTTCTCCTCTTGCAAGGAATGCAGGCATGTTGCAACATTGTAGATCAGATTGTGTGGCTGCATGCTCACACACATTAGATGAAGTATTGGGACTTCCCTCATGTGCAACTCCTGAAGGGATCTGCTGATCTTCCATTCCTCACTCCCCTAATTTCTTCCTCCAGCTCATGCAAAGCTTGAGAAAGAGTGTTAGAGAACTATACTCCTTTTATTATTCCATACAAAGGGGTTTCATCCTTGCTTGCTTTGTCTTCAGTGCAATCATTTTTATTTTGTATTTTCCTATGATACCTATGCTCTCTGTCAGTGAGAGGCTCTCCTTCTTCTAAAGGCATATTGGCTCCAATAATACACAGGCTGTGCCAAGAAAGATGCTCTAATACCACTGTAATATCCCAAAATTGGGATTGCATAGCAAACCTGCTGAAATAACGCACTTCTAAGAAATATATGCACAGGAATGAGTTTGAAGCTCTTGGATCCCTTATATCAATTCATCTGAGATCTAAATCCAAAAGGAGAGAAAAAACAAATCAAACTAGGTGGGTTAAACAGATCTCCCACAACCTAGTGTAGCTGAAAAACACCCAAAGGGAGGGGCTGCAGCTATATGCAATGGACTGCTTCAGAAATAACGCAGTTTATCAATTTACAAGTGTGAGACCAAAATGGAGGTTCATCTTTCAACTATACAACAGCAAATTAGATCTACAATGCAACTTATACAATGTATAACAGATATAGAAAGAATGTATAAGACAAAAGCCTCAAAATGAGCTGCTACAACAACATGAAATGGCAGAATAAGCTTGACAACGTTATTTTCATTGCTAAAGCATGAATTTGATTAACAAATAGATCTAGAGCAGCTGTATACATAAAATGGTAGATCTATTTCAGTTCTGTGTACAAGATAGGCTCCTCTATACACCCCCCTTGGGGATCTTAACAAAACATGAACAACGATGAGTAGATCTGAGATCTAAGTCACAGATCTGCAGAAGTATTCAAAAAATTCTGAATCATAAAATATGAAGCAGATCAGATCTAAACTAACATGGATTGGTTGGCCAATCCATGGATAACCACAGTGAAAGGAAGGATCCAATCACTAGAGATATCTCCTCTAAAATGATGCCAAGTCACCCTGCAACTATGCTCTTGCAAATAACTTAATCATGGAAGAGGGACTGCGCTGTAGGTCCTGAAAATTCTTTGGCCTGCTGCCAATGTGTGGATGTAAAGCTCAACCCACTAATGCGCTCTTCCAGGGGGTTAAAAGACACACTCACTGAGAAGAGGCACCAGTACAAGCTAGATCTAAACAGATCTAGTGTTCCACTTGCTGCAGCTCACATGGACAACCCAATTCTAAGCACGACTACGTTGTAGATGCAATATGTGGCTTGGCCAAATGCTGGATAGTGGACTAGACAAACAAGACTCCTCCAAGAGCTGCTCAAGGAAGGAGGTGGGAATCCTAAATAGGAAAACCCAAAAAGGAGTCTCTAGACAGACAATACCTTCAAAAAATAATATCCTCAACAACCCTTTTCCTGTTGTCCTCCTCCTTCTTTTATAGGATGAAAGCCTTGTCAAACCCTAAACCACCTCAATGAGTTAGCCCCTTTCACATGTGGAGTCTCCATCTAGAACTGCGTTGTGTATCCATGAGGTTCATTGCACCTAGACTGCACTGTTGACTTGGTCAAGGTTGACCCCATCTTGTGATTTAAACCCATTCACACCTACAAGAGTTTTTTTACATGGCCCAGATATGTCTATGTTTACATAGGCATTGATTTATTCATGGTTTTTAGGAGTTTTACGTGTCCTCCTTCACATTTTATTCATAAACATGAAATGCAAGATAAAACAAGGAAAAATAAGATATTCCCATTAGCTTGGGCTAAATGGGAATATTACAAAGAGGGCTCAGATTACTACCACATGGTGCAATTTCAAACCTTGGAGATCAAACATTACATAGATACAATAGATTCAATATCGAGGTTCTAGAATGCAAGAAAAAATATGCATTCAAGGATCACTACAGTAAGGACAACACATCAACATTCAAGGGTAAGTATGCTACAACAAGGTATGTATGATTAGTGTTTGAATTTTAATTTGAATATCATCTTTGACATGTGTTTTTGTAGGAAAATGTAATTATTTTGTATGGATGTTTGATTAGGTTTTGTTCATAAATGTTGAACGTATTTACATTTGAATTTTGAATATTTCTCTAGCATATGGTTTGCGGGACAATGTAAGTAATTTTTTTGTATATTGGTTTGGGTCTTGTTAATTAATGCATTTGCAGGAAGGAGGTTACAATATGACAACTCAAACACATACTATAAGGACAATGCAATGCCAAAGTACCATTACTTAAAGCAAGCACACCTATACCTCAGCAACTATAGTGTTTAGAGAAGCAGTGTCAAGTCAACTATCAGATTGTGTCAAAAGTCAGTATTGTAAAACTCATTATTGTAAAATTGTAAAATAGTCAATATGCCTAGAGTTGGAGAGGCATTGTTGGGAGGTATAAGTTTCATTGTTGGATAATGTTATGGTTGGGTTGCAGGTCATAGTGTGATTGGGTGATTGGTCTAGTTCAAGAAAATCATTGTGAATCATATTGTGTCATGGCTCATTGTCCCTGGTACGGGATTCCACACTCTTGTCTTATTTATGATCATTATAGGGTGGTAGGGAGGTGCTAGGTTGGTGCATGAAGTCACCTACAGGTTGGAGCCTGTGAACACTTCAGGGTGGTAAGTCGATCTAGGATGTCAGGCCATCCATTTAGTTGGCTATTGAAGAAACTAGGATGTTTGGGCGTCCTTCCAGTGGTAGCTGGAGGAGAATGCTTTTATAGAATTCTAGGAAGTTGTATCTTTCATTTCAGTTGGGGTTGAATGTTAAAGAATTTATTAGAAAATCGTTTAGTGGTTTTTGACCTGGAGGGGGTTTGCACCTAAAATTTTTGTGCCTATTATGCTCTATTGTTTACTGTTGTTACTGGATAAAAGTCAAGAATAATTGAAGATTAACTAATGCTCTAAAAATATTTAAAAGTTCTAATTGATAAGAAATACTGATTCACCCCCCTCTCAGTATTACCAACATTTTCCTGGTCATACGACGATTTGAAAACAAATGACACTGATATTATTCAACACATAATTCCTTTAAAACCAGGGGTGAAAGTGTATAAGAAGAAATTAAGACAGATAAACCACTTATTGCTGCCATCAATAGAGAAGGAAATCAAAATTTTTTTGCAAGCAAAAATAATTTTTCCCCTAAGGTACTCTGATTGGGTTGAAAATCTAGTTCATGTAAGAAATAAAAATTGAGAAATAAGGTAGTGCATTAATTTCTGAAATCTGAATAAAGCATCCTTGAAAGACAACTATCATCTCCCTAAAATGGATCACATCCTACATAAAGTAATAGGATCATAAATGTTATCAATGATTGATGGTTTTTCTAGTTATAACTAGATTTCACTAGAGAAAGAAGATCAAAAGAAGACAACTTTTACAATTTGTTGGGGCACCTTTATGTATGCTAAGGTTCCCTTTGGACTAATGAATGTTGGTGCCACTTTTCAAAGGGCTATGGATATAGCCTTTGTAGGAGAAAAATATAGGATTGTAGTAATTTACTTGGATGACATAAACATTTTCTCCAAATCAGATGAGGAGCATCTAGAGCATTTACAACAGACTTTTCAGAAGTGTAGAAGGTATGTCCTATCTCCAAATCCAAAAAAGTCTCATTTTTCTTTAAAGGAAGGGAAGTTTTTAGGCCACATTGTGTAAAAATCGAGAGTTAAAATAGATTTGAAGAGAGTGTAAGCAATCAAAAACATACCTCTACCAAGGAGAAAAAAGGAGATTTAGAGTTTTTTAGCAAAAATAAATTTCCTTAGAAGACTTGTCCCAAACTATGCAGAGATTATTAAAGAAATAACTGATATGTTGAGAGAAGATGTGGAGGTTATATGGAAAACAACTACCAGGGAATATTTCTCAAGGATCAAGGAGGCCCTTCAAGAAGCTCATGTGCTGGTAAGCCTTGATTATAAAAAACCTTTTCAAATTTTCTCATTTGCTTCTTCTTCTACTATTGCAACAATGCTTTTACAAAGAAATGAAGAAAGAAATAAACAACATGTGGCATTCTTTAGCAAAGTGTTAAGGGATGCAAAATTAAAATATAATATCTTGAAAAAGCAAGCCTATGATCTGGTCAAAGCACTGAAATCCTTCAGGGTCTATATTCTTCAATCTCAAATTGCTACTTATGTTCCAAATGCTACTGTAAAATATGTATTAACTCATAGTGATGTTGAAGGAAAGAGAGGAAAATGGATAGCAAGGTTTCATGAATATGAAATGGATATAAAACCAACCAAGTTTGTGAAAGGAAAATGTTTGGAAAATATTTTAACATAAACAAATTTTCAAGCTATGGGAATTAATTTGCTGGCTGAAGTTGAGGAGAATAAAGCCACAACAAAAAGAGGTAAGGATACTGAACTTGATAATAGAGTTAAATATAAATACCTATGTCTTGAATGGTATAAGGATATTGTGCATTATTTATGTTTCGTTTGATGTCCCCCTTTTTTAAATAGATCAAAGTAATTGGCTCTGAGAGTAAAAGCGCAAAATTATGTGATAGTAAATGGGAAGCTATATTGGAAAGATCCGGTTGGCATCCTTTTACTTTGTTTGACGGAGGGAGAAACTATTGAAATAGTAAATGAATATCATGGTTGTATTTGTGGTGGTCACTATGGATGGAAGGTAACAACTCATAAAATTTTAAACGGTGGGTTCTTCTGTCCTTCTATGTTTTCACATGTTTTTAGATTGGTAAGGGGTTGTAAAAAATGTTAGATCTTTTATTAGAAGAAAAGGCTGACACCATTTCCTTTAATCCTTGTGTTCGTGGAGGAACCTTTTAGGCAATGGGGATTGGATTTCATAGGGAAAATCAAGCCATCGTCTAGTGGGCAGTATAAGTGGATTTTGACAGGTACATATTATTTTACCAAATGGGTGGAAGCTGTCCCAATAAGAAGAGAAAATCATTTAGTGGTGATTAAATTCTTGGAGGAGAAAATTTTCAGCAAGTTTGGTTTTTCCAAAAGGTTAGTAGCAGACGATGCTCAAGTTTTTAAATCTGCAATGTTGATTGATTTTGTTCAAAAGTATAATATGATTTTATCTCACTCTACCACCTATCACACCCAAGGGAATGAGTTGACATAGTCTTATAATAAAAATTTGGTGAGGATACTGAAGAAAAATATTTCAGAAAATCAAAAGAATTGGGATACTAAGCTAAAGTTTTCTTTGTGGGCAAGTAGAGTAACTCCAAGAAGGTCAAATGGGAAGTCACTTTTTGAGCTTGTATATGGAACAATTTCCTTATTTCCTAACAAGATGGTAAAACCTGTTGCAAAATTTGTCCAAGATTTTCAAGAAGAATCAAAGTTTCCTGATTAGAAGAATAAACCAATTGATAGAGCTGAATTAAAACAAAGAGAAAGTCATGGAGAATTTGATTAGTTATCAGGAGAAAATGAAACTAGTTTTTGAAATTAAGGCCAAAGATATCCTTTTTTCAGCCTGGAGATCTAGTGCTTAGATGGGATGCAAGGAGTGAAGACAAGGGTAAACATGGTGTTGAAATTTTGAACAAGAAACAGTGAAATTGGCATCCGGAAACAACATCTAGAAATGACTACCATGGAGGCTTTTGATTTAATTATTTCTTAATTAAATTAGAAGAAATGTGTGTCAATTTTATTTATCCCTTAAATTAATTGGACAATAAATTGTAATCTTATCTAATAATCACTTGTAATAGTTAACTGAGTGTGATAGACTCAGTTAGCTCATGAAATTCGAGTTGAGGGTGGTTGGTGAGGCATGTAGAGTGATTATATTTTTCTTATAGTCCAAGTTGCAGTTAGTGTATTAGTTTAATGCATGAGAAATCAGTTACCTCAATTAAGTGAGTTAAATTCAGTCTAACTAGTTGTAACTGATTGTTACAATAGTGAGAGGTCAAGTGAATTAAATCATATTTAATTCACATGTAGTGATCTATCAAGTGATTGATGATTTACTATTAATAACTGCATGCATGTCATTTCTGATGAAGACCTAGTTGGGACAGAGGTTAAAGGGAAGTTATCTATGAGTTGTATTTATAGAAAATTGCTCGAGCGCAATTATATACATCATAGGATGCCCATGATGTATTGCGAAGTCAAGGAAGGCTAATTATCCTAAATAATAGGGATTAATTGCCTAGGTATTGCGTGAGCAAGGCGGGCTGAAGATAGGCTGAGAATTGGCTAAGTGTTGGACCGATTTTGTCTAGATCAGTGTGAGACAGTTAGGAGAGTGCAACAGACTCTTGTGAGAAGAGTGCATTGTATTGTTTCATCATTCCTTGGTTCATTATAAAATAGAGATAGAGGGTTTTTTTTTTTTTAACTGAAACGAGTATGAATTTTATTTATTTGGAGAATAGAGAATGGGTCTTTGCCAAGGCGACCCCTATTAAAATGCAGTTGTACATCTAATACTTCTTTTGAGCTGCAAATTTTTCAAGGAATTTGAAAGGTACTTTCATCATTTATAATTAGCAGCCCTTTCATGAGAGAGCAACCTTTGTTCGCTATCTGGTCTGCTTCACTGTTTGAATTTCTGAGGATATGATAAAAATTGTAGGAGGAAAAATCTAAAAGGACTCTCTTCAATCTGCCCAAGATTTTTTTGAGGCTAGCATTGTTGAAAAGTTCTTGCGAGTTTAATTTTTTTACTAAAATCTCTGAATCTCCGAAGACTTGGAGATCTTTGACACCTTTGTCTCTTGCTAGGAGGCATGCTTTGAGAATCCTGAGGATCTCAGCTTGATTGTTGGTTTTTTGACCTAAACCCCAGTAGAAGAAATCTCTTGATGACCCATCAGGGGAGTAGATGACCCCACCAGCACCGGCAACACCGGGGTTCCCTTTGGACGCCCCATCGAAGAATATTATGGTTAAATTTTGAATCCGCCACCAAATTTGGAATGTGTCATCATGATCTCTTTTACGCCAATTTGGAATAGCTGTTTGAGGGATAAGGAGATACTTACGAGGATAAGGCTCAAGGGGGCCAAGACACCTCTTTTCCTCGGGAAAAAGCAGAGAATCTTATTTAAAATATTGCTGCTGGGCCGCTTCCAAGAGGAAGGATTTGGCTTTAGCTACTACTTGCAGCGGGGAGTGCTGCAAGTCTTTGAAAATCAGCTGATTGCGGGCCAACCAGAGCTGCCAACAAATGAATTTGGGGAGAGCTATCCAGAATTTATGCCAAAATGATTTGATAGGGATTTGGAATGGGTAGAAAAGACTCCAAGAGGCGAAGAGATCCGAGACAGAAGTATGTGGAGGGACAGAAATCTAGAAGTCCTGTAGGATAAGTCCCCAAACCTCTTTGGCATATATACAATCCATGAATAAGTGCTGGGCTATTTCGAGATTGCTTCTACATAGCACACATATATGTGGCCTTGCTATGTTATGTTTCTCTAGATTATCTCCCATTATAAGTTTATTATGTACCAGGGTCCAGAAGAAGAATTTCACTTTTGGTAAGGCTAATGGATCCCAGACATGTTTCCAAAAGGCCGGTGTTTGGCTGCTGTTCCTTGAGGCTTGTAAAACTCTGTATCCTGCTGCTGTAGAGTATGATCCTGACTGGCCCCAGCCCCAACTGTCTTTCATGGATTGATTAACAGGGACTGACTCCTCTAGCAATTCAGCAAGCAAGTTTTGTTGAGGAATTAACTGGACAGGGACACCATGAAAGTCCCAGCCTGCCCAGTCACCACGATGATCCCATTTTGATAGATCGTAAATGCTGTTTACACCTGCTCTTTCCAACCAGTTTCTAAGTTCTGTGATATCCATGTTTTCAGCCAAGGGATCATGCCCCATGATGCGATCAAGCCACAGGTGTGAACGTTTGCCGTTGTTAGGGATTCTATAAACAGATTTTTTGAAGAAATTGCTGCTTTTGCAGCAAAGTCTCCAGACCTACGTGCAGTTTAATATGTTGTCGCATTGCAGATTTCTGAGAGATTTATTGTGAACGTATTTTGTCCGCAGAGTGACATTGACTGGATGTGTGGGCTCGTGGATCATCTTCCATAGAATCTTACCTCCCAGCGCTATGTTGACAAATGAGGGGTCTCGAATTTGCAATCCGCCCTTTGCCATCGATTTTTTAACCAATTCCCAGTTTACTAAATGCATTTTTTTTTCATTGCCCTTCCCTCCTTGCCATAAGAAATCTCGGAGGAGTTTAGAGATCTGCTCCATCACGTTTCTTGGAGCTAATAGACATGTTGCCTGATAGTTTGGAAGTGCAGACAACAGGGATTTGATTAAGATGAATTTTCCACCTTTTTTTAACCAGTAGTCTCCCCAAGAAAAGATTTTAGATTTGATTTTACTGATGATTTCGCTCCATAGCGACCTCTTGTTAACACCAGATGTGATGAGGAGGCCAAGGTACTTGAACCTGTCCCATTGCACATGGCCTTTGAACCCGAGGAGATTTGAAATACTTGTGAGTTCTTGCTGGTCTATGTTCCAGCTGAAGACTTCAATTTTTCTCTCATTGACTAATGCTCCCGAAACTCTGCGATAACTTCTTAGGACAGTGTCGAAAGCTTTGGAAATTCTGATGGATGCACCTCCAAGGAGTAGGGAATCATCTGCAAAGAGAGCGTGATTCAGAGGATCTACACCATTGGAAGGTTTGAGACCCGGGAGGGTACCAACAATTCTTTTAGCTGAGAGTCTTCGACTGAGGGAGTCTACCATTAAAATGTACAGGAAGGGGGAGAGTGGGCATCCCTGCCTGATGCCTCTCCGAGCTTGAAAAAAATTGGTAGGGCGACCATTGACTAGAGGGGCAATCCACGGGTTGTCAATGCAGGCTTTTATTAGGTGAACAAAGTGAGGCGAGAAGCCAAAAGAGAGGAGAACATTGCTAAGGAAAGAGCGATTAAATCTATCGAATGCATTCGCCATATCTAGTTTTATCAACATACCTTTCTCTTTCCGCTGTTTGCTTGAGTGGATTGTCTCCTGCACTTGGATAACGTTGTCCAGAATGTGCCTACCTTCCACGAATCCACCTTGAGAACTGGAGATCAGTCTTTTGAGCAGAGGCTTGGTCTGGTTTGCTAAAAGTTTGGCCAGGATTTTGTAAGAAGCATTACACAGCGATATGGGCCTGAATCTTGCAAATGTTTCAGGATTGGATTCCTTGGGAATTAAGGCTAGGTAAGTGGAATTGGTTCCTCCACCTATCTTAGCTTTTTTCATAAACCCTCTTATCATTTTTTTGAGATCAACTTTGATTATATCCCAGCAAGATTTATAGAAATGGATTGTGAATCCATCTGGCCCAGGGGCCTTATCTGCATCCATGGACCAAATAACGTTGATGATTTCCTCCTCAGATGTGGGTCTACAGAGGGCTGTATTATCTTCAGGGCTGATAAGAGATGGGATGTTAGAGAGGAGGTCGGCAGCTTCCTCATCATTGCCTTGAGTTCCCTCACTGTATATATTCCCGAAGTGGATTTCAGCAGCAGCTTTGACCTGATTGAAACCTTTGCAGACTTGGCCCTCCACTGTTTTGATTTCTGCTATATGATTCCTGGATAGTCAAGCTCTATATTGTCGGTGGAAGAAGGAGGTGTTCCGATCCCCTGCCTTTAGCCACAGACTTCTGGATCTTAGTCTCCAATATTCTTCTTCCATTCAAAAGGATTGGTATGTGGAACGTTGGGCTTTTATTTATTTTTACAACAACTCTGCTGTGATATCTTTTCTTTCCATATCTGTTTGCAGGGACTGCAGCTTCTACACTGCTTCTTTTCTTTGGTTGGTTGGAGTAGGGGTTGGTTTCTTTATCCATTCCTTCAGTGCTTGTTTTGTGGCCTTCAACTTTTTCTCCCAAAAATAAATTGAGGATCCTGAGAATGATTTGGCCCATGCTGCTTTCACTGTCTCTGTGAAGCCTTCTCTCTCGATCCAAAGCGGGCTGAATCGAAATGGAATAGGGCCCAGATCTTCTTCATCTTCTAGTAGAAGCTGGATTAGCTTGTGATCTGAGGTTAGTTTGGGTAGAATTTTAGTGATGATGATCTTTTTGTTCATCATAAGGGAGCTTTGCACCAGAAATCGATCCAGGCGGGCATATATGTGATCCGACCCAACCCTGTTATTGGACCAAGTGAAAAGACCTCGGACAGGGTTGAAATCTAAGAGATCCCAAAGCTGAGAGAGCTCCTCCACAGTGGCCAGCATGGGATCTCTGTTTTAGGAACCTCCCCTCTTCTCTTTTGCTTTCAGAACAATATTAAGATCCCCGACTATGATGATGTTGCTGGGGGAAAGCTGCTCTAAAAAAGCAGAGAGATAATTACAACATTCTCGTTTTTCAGAGTAAATGAATGGTACATAAAGATTGAAGAGAGAAAAGGTCAACTTACTTGCATAGTGCATCAGTTCCGTGAAGATCCAGTGTTGGGTTTCATGATATTTATTCAGCTGGAATAAGTCATCTGTCCAGAGAGTTGCCAGCCCTCCAGAAGAGCCCCTTGAACTGACTGCTTTACCTGAAATTTTATTCCACTTGGATTTGTTGATATCTAGAAGGGCTTGCCCTTCTATCTTAGTCTCTTGGAGCATGAGAATGTCTAAGGGATCTGATTTCAGGAGGTCCTTAACTGCATCAATTTTAGAGGGATTCCCTAGTCCTCTGCAATTCCAAGAGACGAGTTTCATTATTTACTTGAGGGGGGGTTGGGGCCTCCCTTGGAAGGCCTTGGTCTGGTATTTCGTCCAATAGACATTTCTATTGTGGACTGGATTCCTTGCATTTTAAGTCTTTCAGCCTCCTCCTCCCTCATTTCTTTGCGGAATTTCCTTCCTGCTCTTTTTGAAGGGTGCTCATAGGTTTTGTCCTCCGAAGAGCCTGAGCTTTCCGCTGGTTTTTTCCTTGTGACTTCTGCATATGAGGGATTGGAGGGACTGCCTTGGGAGGCTTTGATATGAATTTCTTCCCCTCCATATTTGCTTGAAGGTGGGATTTCTTCCTGTTCCAGATTTTCCTGGGCTGGGTTTGCTGGATTGATCTGAGCGTTTTCGGTACCATTTGGGGTTGTTTCCTTTTCTTGATTCATCTTAGAGCTGCTAGGTTGTTGTATTGCCTTTACCGGTGCATTTTTTTGGATTTGCAGTTTTCTGGACTAGAGTCCATTGTTCCCCGTTTTGTCTATCTAATTGCTCCTCGGCCTTTTTCTTGCAGTGCTTTGCAAAGTGTCCGTGGCCATGACAATGTCTGCATTTGAAAGGAAGATGTTCGTAGTCCAATTCCAAGACATGCATCCACCCAGCAACAGTGAGCTTGATTTCTTCCGGTAGCCCCTCTTCTAAATCCATTTCTACGCAGATGCGAGCACATGAATACTGATCTTTTCTTGCAGCTTGGTCTATGTATTTTCCCAGCGCATTACCTATGATATGGAGGGATTTTTGGTTCCAGCAATGGAGGGGAAAATGGGGGAGTCTCACCCAAACCGGAACTGCAGAGGGGACGTCCTGGGAAGGATCAAAATCTGGAGACCATATGTTTAGATAAAGTCCCTGCGGACCCATGAAGTATGGGCCATTTCTGAATATTAAACTTATGTCTTCCGGGTTTTCAGAGACGAAAACAAAGAAACATTTGCCAACAAAATAGCTTTTGACTCCCTCTTTGATCAATGGTGTCCAATTCCTTTGAGTCCATTCATCCACCAACTTGGGAGAAGGTCAGAGGCCCATAAACTGGCCTATGAGACCTCTCTCAGCCAGGTTCAAGGCCGCCTTACAAGTTTCTTCTTCTGGAAGGGAAACTGATGGAATCGAATCCATTTTCTTTACAAACTTCTGCTGAATCGTAGAGGGAGGGCGCTTTGGGACAACAACAATCATGGATCTGAACGCTTGAACCTCTGGGGGCGGAATGGGGGGGGGGGACAGGGCCCCTGCTGGACTCCATGAGCAGAGAGAAAGCGCCACAGGCTAATTGATGGGGTGCAATAGCCACAGGGGCATGTGGGAGCACCCAGAAGCCCTAGCGCATGTAGAGCGCGAGGAGGAGGCATATCACAAAAAGAAATTATAACATATCTACTTACTTCAATGCGGTGCCTACCCAAAAAGAGATAGTGGGGTTTTGAGTAGCAAGATTTTTCCAGGAAAAATATCTATGTTGTGGATAGATTTGCTTCTTTCTTTTACTTGGTGTGATTGTGCGATCATGTTTATTTTCCGCAATTAATTTGTAGAAGGATTCATTATCTTGCTTTAGAATATCACATGATTGGATTGAATACATTGGTATACATATTGTTTGTATAATTTCTACATGGTATCAGAGAGCAAAGAATCACAATAATGGAGAAGAAATTGAGTTTGTGTTGAATAATATTAAAATTTGCAGATACTTTCGTTGGTGCGACAAACCGATCAAGATGGATTTCAATGGATTAATATTGGAATATGCCCTTGAGGGTAGTTCTAATTATATTGCATGGAAAGACAAAATGGATGCAATTCTGGAGGACAATGGGTTGAAATAATTCATTGATAACGATATTCCCAAGCCCGCAACAACATATGCCATTGTTCTTGATACTTGGCAAAGGAAGGTAGCAAGGTCAAAGAGGATCTTATTAGAGGGAGTTTGAGATCACATTGGCTCGAGTATCCATGGCAAGGTGACTCCATATGCAATGTGGAAGGCCTTGAAAGATCTATTTCAGAATAACAACGAACAAAGGAAGTTGAAGCTGAAGGACAAGATAAGGAAAATCAAGAAGGATGAGGGCGAGACGGTACCAACAGACTTGGTGAAGTTCACTCAATGTCGAGATGAGATTGGAAGTGTTGGCGTGACTGTAACAGATGATGACTTGGTGAGCCTAGCACTTCTAGGCCTTCCCAAAAGCTGGCATAGTTACCAGGACTCGGTGAATGGGAGGGATAAGTTACCATATTGGGAGCGACTTTGGTCAGATTTGATACAAGAAGAATTCAGGAAGAATACCAGGGATGGATCCTCATCCAAGACTAATGACGAGGAAGATTGTGCCTTGGATGGTAAGGAAAATAAGGCCAAGGGAAAGAAATCCAAAGGCGAAGCGGGCAATAAAGACTTGTCCAAGATCATATGTTTTCACTGTCACGAGCATGGGAACTATGCTACAAATTGTCCACAAAAGAAGGCAAGCAAGAAAAAGCTTGTAGTTGCAATAGGTGAAGCATTGGATTCACAGTTTGAGCTTTATTTTACTCTCATTGCATGCATGGCCAACACTATAATGGGATGCATGTGGTATTTACACAACGGTGCCTTGTTCCATATGACGAGGGATAGATATCACTTCAGTGACTTGGAGGAGAAGGACCTCCAGCTGAACATAGAGTTTGGAGATGACGAGAGTTATAGCGCGACCGTCATAGGTACATTTACCTTTCAGAGGGAGAATGGCTCTCATCTCAGACTAGCAGATGTTTTGTATGTTCCAGGCCTAAAGAATAATCTTGTCTCCATAGCGGTATTGGAAGACCTTGGTTATGAAGTGATGTTTAGAAAAGGAAAAGTTTTCCTTAAACACATAGCCACAAGACAGGTGAAGCAAATCGGTACAAGAGTCAAGGACTTGAATGCTATCGAGGTTGAGGATGCATGCAAAGCTTTGAGGATCAAAGCAGTGGTTTATGACTTGGTGGCTGAGAGGGAGCAATAATCTCTCAACATGCAGCCTTATAATCAGTCTCAGAAGGATGTGGATCAGCCACAATTGGAGAAGCAGAGAGGAGACTGAGTGGAAGAGTCCACTCAAGTAGAGACCTCCAGGAGGGGGAAATTTTGAGCCAGAAAGGTAGAGGGAGTACATGCAACTATACCTCTAGGTGTGAGGTGGGGCGATGTGCAGAATTAATCCCAAGAAAAAATTAGGCAGGATTCATTGAGATGGCGTGTCTCATGGATCAAACCTGGTTACGAGGAGCCCACAGGACAATAGTAGGAGGAAGGATCGGTTAGATTGATGCAGTCAGATGTCAGGAGGACATAAATCAGAGTGACAGGTATCAGATACTGGAGCGCAGATCAGAGTTGGCAGCAATGCAGAGTGCATGGATGCAGACGTCAATAACGCAGAGAGTCTAGTAGAAATGTGCAGTAGGATCCATTAGTCAGAAGACTCCGATGAAAAATGCATTATACTGATTCAGTTGTTTGGAGGCTATTCAGTTTCAGAAGTGTTGCATGCAAGAACATTCCAAAGGTACTGGATTGGGACAAATTGATTCCTTTCTTGTTGAGAGGGAGTGTTGAAATTTGCAAAAATAAACAATGAAATTGGCATCCATAAACAACATCCAGAAATGGCTACCATGGAGGCTTTTGATTTAATTATTTCTTAGTTAAATTATAAGAAATGTGTGTAAAATTTATTTATCCCTTAAATAAATCGGGCAATAAATTGTAATCTTATCTCATAATCACTTGTAATAGTTAACTGAGTGTGATAGACTCAGTTAGCTCATGAAATTCGAGTTGAGGGTGGTTGGTGAGGCATGTAGAGTGATTCTATTTGTTTTAGAGTCTAAGTTGTAGCTAGTGTATTAGTTTAATGCATGAGAAATTAGTTAACTCAATTAAGGGAGTTAAAGTCAGTCTAACTAGTTGTAACTGATTGTTGCACTAGTGAGAGGTCAAGTGAATTAAATCAGATTTAACTCACATGCATTGATCTGTCAAGTGACTGATGATTTAATATCAATAGTTGCATGCATGTCAGTTTCGATGAAGACCGAGTTGAGACAAAGGTTAAAGGGAAGTTATATATCATTTTTATTTATAGAAAATTGCACAGGCACAATTATATACACCATAGGATGCCCATGATGTATTACACAGTCAAGGATGACTAATTATCCTAAATAATAGGGATTAATTTCCTAGGGATTGCGTGAGCAAGGCAGGCTGAAAATAGGCTAAGAATTGGCTAAGTGTTGGACCAATTTTGTCTGGATCAATGTGAGACAATCATGATAATGCAACAGACTCTTGTGAGAAGAGTGCATTGTATTGTTTCATGATTCCTTGGTTCATTATACAATATAGATAGAGGAGTTTTGAGCAACAATCTTTCCCCAAGAAAAATATATGTGTTGTGGATTGATTTGATTCTTTATTTTACTTTGTGTGATTGTGCGATCATGTTTATTTTCCGTAATTAATTTGTAGAAGGATTTAGTATCTTGATTCAACATATTGCATGATTGGATTGAATCCATTGGTATACATATTGTTTGTATAATTTCAACACATGGTAATTTTGACCCTTTGTGGTTTGTTTCCTTCAAGATAATGGAATCCAGAGAAAACAACACTTTTGTTCTTGAAAATCTAGATGGTGAGATCATACAACTACCAATGAATGGGCAATACCTCAACATTGCTTCCATTATTGAATTGCAATTATTTTCATCACTGTATTTACCAGTGTGGCCATTGTTAATATTTCGGTGAGTTATTCATTGTGATGTGCTAAGTTGAAATTTGATTCCATGCCCGAGCTGAAGGCACAAATATGCGGTTCTTAGTGTTTCTCCTTGTGAAAAGCACTTTCCCCAGGTGGAACCAGATGTTGCATCTCATTTTAATTTTTTCTATCCAAGTGTCTTGAGTATATTTTTGTAAAAAATAAAATCAAACGTCAAATAAAAATACAAAAGAGAAAGTTAGAAAGCACATGGGGTTCTAGTTTTGTTAATAAAATGTGTTTAAAACTAATGGTTAAGCTTAGTGCGCTTATCATGATTACCGCATCAATAAAGTGCTGATAGTGGGTCCTGGTACCAATGATTGAGAAAGTTAAAAAGTAGTCATGTACAGGAATGAGGATGAGTTTGTGTGACAGGGCCTGCGAGATGGGGAGAACCCGACAACACAAATTTCCCGAGCATTAATGGTAGATGTGCCTCCTCTAATATTTTCGATTGAGCCTCTTGACTTTAGATATATGACTCAGATTGATTGTAGAGGCACCCCTCTAAAGAAGGCCCGTATCAGAACTTGCCCCCGTAGTGTTGTCAGCAAGAAAGCGTGATGTCATCAGCAGGCGATTCGACCCCCACCACTCATTCCACCATGTCTCCTTTCCCTCCGCCACCTGTCACTCTTGCGTGTCATTTAGTTCATTAATTTCACTCCGCCAAATCAATTTAATATTCTATGCAATCATTAAATTGATTTCTCCCTCCCATTCTTCCATTTAACTATAAAACCCTCTTTTAGATCATTTTTATGTACATTTGTTGCTTACTCTCGCTGTCGTGGTCTTTGAATTCGCCATATAAACATCCTCGTAAGCACCATCTGCCACCTCCAGGTATTTATAATCATCACTCGTCAATTTAATCATCAAAAATGTCGAAGAAACCTATCTTAACCAGGTCATCCTCACAAATTCCCCTTATGGATACCGAAAGAGATATTTTCGACACCTTTTGCACTTTGAATCATCTAGATACCTATCAACACATCCTTTCAAACCAGGCCAATTTCCCATTTTGTGCTGCTGCAACAAGGTCTGGTGTCCTTTCAACTTTAATTTATGAAATTCACCATTTCCCAGAGTTTGTTCACTGGTTAGCATCAACCATGTATCCAAAGAATTTTTTTGTAATGAATAAGTCAGGGGAAAACATTTTCAAGGTGTCTTCTCTTCTAATTTAGAAAGCATTGTGTTTCCCCTCTACAAGCACATATACTTATTTCTTTGAGGAAACCTTGTTAGTTTATTTTTAAAACTTGTTAGGTCAAGAGAATGACCAAATTATGTTTTATTTAATGCCAAGTGAGAAGTAGTTTTATTTGGAGTCAAGTCAGTTCCCATTGAATACTTTTGCTGAAGATGTCATACCTATTATTCAAATTTGAACTAAGATCTTGGGAAGGGATGATGTTCCAGTCATTGATAAAGTTACTTTGGGCCTTTTTAGTTTGATGATGAAGCCTGAGGTTGTCTTAGATATACCAGATTTTTGGGAAGGGAAAATCAATACTCAGTTCATGAACCTCTCACTTACGGGTTGTTTAGATTCCTTTCTTTGATTACATATATGTTCTTATACACTCATGTTGAAAAGTTCATGCACTTGGGGTTAAACATCATGGATCCCAATAAGAATAATAAATCAATGGTTTTTGGACTGATTTGGTGAAGAGTAACCCAAAGAATGAAGGTTTAATGGATTTTGTTGCCTCATTCCTTTGAGTGGCATATTCAATTATAAATATTTCACCCGCACCCTCAATATTGCCAAAGGCTCAATCTTTTTTTCAATTGAGCAAGGATATGAAAGTAGGGGACTAGTATTATTTTGAATACTATTCTAAGGTTATGTTGTATGGAGCTGATATTGAGCCTTACAGATTGCTAACCTTTGTTACCATGAGGCTATTCGCTTTGGAGTTTATAAGACATAGTTTGAATATGGACCAGGTCCATTTTGTTCCACTGAAGAAAGGGAATCTATTTAGATTGCCAATAACTATTGGTCCTTTCATTGTGAACACCAGGAAAGCAACAGAAGAAGTCTAAAAAATTCTTGAAGGGATGGATTTATTATTGGGAGAAAAATGGTCCTATGAACCTTTTCATGTAATTTCCAACATGAGAGTGGAGAATGGATATGCTCCTTTCTTACATTAAGCTCGACCAAAAACTCAGAAGATGGCAAATTGAGGACAATTTGTTTCAATAGGGGGATTAGAGGTTGAAACCCCTTTACAAAATAAAAAGAATTTTAAGAGAGGTAGGGAGGAGATGATTGATTTTGATGAATATGTAGATGTAACAACTAAAATATCAAAATTATCTCATGAAGGAAACACAACACTATTTTTTTGTTTCCAATTGCAGCTAGGGGAGACAATTTTCACACCATATTCTCCTAGTCTAGATGAAGGTACTCAGAGCCCTGTCCCAATGACCAGACAATTTTTTTTCACAAATTGAGGGTAGAAATAAGAATATTAGAGAAAACATGGAAGCCCAACCGAAGGCTCAATCATTCTCAGATTATCAAACAAAGATGTTATCTGCCATGGATTTAGAAAGGAATCAACTTAACTTTCCTTTTCTCATCCTTTTGCATTATCTATTTCTTCTTCAACAGGTTTCAAAACCATTAATTTAACAGTAGATGTGAAGAATATTCCTTTTCCTGAAAAAATTAATCTCCACAAGAAAACTGGAGAATTATTTTATAATGATTTGAATAAAACCTTTTCATATGCTAGCAAAGCTTAGCAAAGGTGAGTGTATGTTGGAGAAAGTTGTTAACATATGAAATTCGAAAAGGAAAAATCAAGGGAATTAAAAACTCAAAATGAAGAGTTGAAGAAGTTAGCTATTAAAATTGGAGTAAACCCTGAAGATGAGAGTGCAATTCAATGATTGTTGCAAGGTGCTGAAGCAAAAAGTGCTCATGAAGAAATTAAAATTACCTTTTGTAGAAAATCCAATGGCTACATAGGTAGCACAGGTTGAACAAGATAAAGAAGTGTTGACTCATGAATTATTGCAGAGA
Source organism: Pinus albicaulis (assembly GCA_034641835.2). Lineage (NCBI taxonomy): Eukaryota > Viridiplantae > Streptophyta > Pinopsida > Pinales > Pinaceae > Pinus > Pinus albicaulis. The sequence continues at coordinate 1,379,976,317 of CM076581.1, forward strand.
AATGAAGAAGTGGCTAAACTAAAAGAAATGAATACTGTCTTGTAGTAGAAAATTAACTCACATGTTTGAAAAATTCTGGTGCAAGCAGATTCAGAAGATTCAGCTGCAAAACTAGCTCAGGTCGTGATTGAGTTGAAAGTTGCTGAGAATGAAATGAAAAAGAATCAAAGTGATTATGAAAATGCAATGAAGGTAATAAAATCTACTAAGAGTGAATTATTTATGACAAAGGAGACTATTGAAAAATACATAAAAGATTGCCAACATACCTACTAGGAAATCAACTAATTGAAAGAAACAGTAAAAGTGAACATGTCCCTGATCCAAGAAAGGGAAATCTTGTGGAATGATATTATAAATAAAGTGAAAATTATTTGGGGATTCTTACTTATTGTCTTAGAAAAGAAGATTATTTTCAAGGATCTAGAGGGTGTAGTCATGACTGCTAAGTAGAAATTACAGAAAAGAGCCAATTTTCCAAGAAGATGTTTGATTTTCTGAATTCCAAGTCCGTGCAGGAGTTAAAGGAAGCTGGAATTGAAGAAAGGACTGAGTGTGTAATGGAAATCAATAAAATTTCAGTGAAGAATTTATATAGAAAAAATGGCTGAGAATAAATTGAAAGAAGTAAAGGAGGCTATAATGAAGTTTAATGCTGCTTTTGACAAAAGGTCCAGGGCAGGTTTATCATCATGTTGGGACCAACACGGGAATTTTATACCTTGGGATACTTATGAGATACTACTGTTAGAAGCTAAAAGTTAAATTGAATCCACACATAAAAAGACGACAATACTCAAGGGAGTCACGATTGTCAATTATTTGCATAGGTACTTTCAACTTCTTTGGATGATGAGGACACTGTTTATTGAAAAACCAACTTACAACAGGATCAATGAATTTAGAATGGCTCATGTTAGGTTTATTAAGAGCTAAAATGAAAGCATAGATATCTGGAAGAAGTGCAAAGAATGGATGTCACCCCAAGAAATCGATAAAGGAGTAGGACCTTCTGCTGTTCCTGAGTCACAAGTCATCCAATGAAAAAATAGTTTTCCAGCAACAAAGTTTTGTTTTATAATTTTTTAGCAGAAATGTTTTATTTCAATGTAATTCCATTTTCCAAATGTAATATGTAGATATGAGGACAGTTGGTCCCAAGGTAGTTTAGGAGGTTGACAATTTTATAACCGTCCTTTTGAAATTTTTATATAAAAGTAATTTCAAAGGAGAAGTGAGGGTTCCGGTGTTTTGGACCTCAGAGGAAAATACAGTTTTGTACTTTCACTTTTCATGTGCATATGAATAAAGTTTTCACAGTGATTTCAAAATTTGTTGGGTATGATAATTTTTTCCTGCTACATCTTGTGTTAATGTTTTCATCTTAGAAAAGAGTAATGAAGTTTTTGGGCGTTGATTTTACAGTGTTTTGAGTTTGAGTTTCTGTAATTTAAATTTAAAAATCCTTAATGATGTGCCCCTCTTTTCTAAATTCAATTGCATGCTAATCATATTTCCTCTAAAGTTAAAGATAAGAGATTTTGTGCAAGGAAGACTGTTATCTAAGACTTTCCACCATCATTTCTTTCTGCTCTTTCTCTCATTTGTACTCAACATTATAAGGCCACTTTGGAAACATTGTTCACATATGGAAGGTTAAAGGGTTTTAATCAAATTTCTGGGGTTTTATAAAATGATGGGACGATCAATTAATTTCTTTGCAATTTTACATAAATTTCTTGGGCAATGATTTCTTCTCAGCCATTTATTGTCTCCCAAGGTACTATTAGTTTCAATATTTGCATCCTTCCACCAATGATCAAAATATCTATTTTCACATCATATTAGGGTTCAATTTTTAATTTTTTGTCATTCCATTAGGTCATCATGCAAAAATTTTCTGACTGATTAGGGTATTGAGATAATTACTACTCCTTTCACCTCCATGGTAAATGGAAATCATCATGGTCAGGTCATTCATTGTTGAAAGAGTCCCATAGTCATCATGGTCATCATTCAGTTCATTCTTCCATGTTGTGCCATCATTAGGTCATAGGGTCAAAATCATGAAAATTGGTCATTTCACCATCAAATTCATCTTTTAAAGGAGTAGTAATAGTCAAAGTTATTCAAAAATTTCAGGTTCCAAACTATCATTTCCAAGTAAGTGGTTTTGTGTTTACCATATTTGTCTCTCAATTGTTCTTGGAAAGCTTAGTTTCCTCTCCTAGGGTTTTGAGCGCATTTTTCTTGGTTTCATGACTTCCATGGTTAAATCATCAGCAAGACTTGTATCCTGATGCTCTTACGCCTTCCCCTATCCTTAATATACCTTCCTAAACACTTCCCATTACTCCTATCCCTCAAAATCATCATATTTCCTACAAACCCTAGCTTATTGCTACACTTTTGACACCTTCCTAGGTTAGGGTTATGTTTTTCCCTTTTGGACCCCTTCCCATTACACATTTCTAGAAATTCCACCTCCCTGAACTCTCTAACATATATCTGTATCTGCCAAAATTTCCTCAAGAATTTATACATCCCCTACCCCCCTCATTCCCCTCCCTCTACAAGACAGTCCTAAATCCCCTGTTTTCCCTACATTTCTAGAGTATTCTTGGGGAAATCAAATTTTCTCCCTAAGAGATTGTCAAAATGACTTACTTGATATGTCAAACGATAACTAGACTGTAATATATTTCCAATGAGCTATCATTATCTCAATTTGGATTTCAGGAAGGCCTCCAAATGTGGCTTGTAAGAGAATGCTACGTTTTTTGCACCCCCATTCTGCACTTTTTGACCAGTCTTGGGAGAATTGATTTTTGAGGGGCTATACTTGATCATTTTCAGTTCTTGATAGGTCCATTATGTATCAGAGAGAAAAATGTTTCCAACTAGCTATCTGATCTCAATTTGGAGTTCGGGAAGGCCTCCAAAATTGGCCTGCAAGGAGGCGCTACGCTCTTGGCTTCCTGGCAAAGGCACTCCTGGGCTTGGCATTGCGCCTATTATAGAGGCCTACAAATGCAAAAAAAAACACCATCATTGGATTCAAAAAGAATAAAAAATTCAATTTTGACACTTTTCAAAGAAATTTTGGACAATTTGGCAAGGAGAAATGGCCAAAAACACCTCAAAATTGACATTTCTTCCCTCATTTTCAGGCAGGCGCTACGCTCCTGACCAATATTGGGAGATTCAGTGTTTTGAGGGCTAAAAATCATATTTTTTGGAAACAAATTACGTTTTTGGAAACTATACATGAAAAGCTTTCCAATGAGCTATCCTGAGCTCAATTTGGACATACGCAACCACTCAAAAGCTGGCTTGAAGTTCGCGCTACACTCTTGACAATTGTCTGATTTTTTTGATTTTTCCTAGTTTTCTGAGTTTGACCATGGAAAATGTGAATTTCACTGATGTAAATGATGAGTGTAAATTAATTATGATATTTTTGAGTTACCTAGGGGTAAATACATTAGGTAAAAGTCTTTTTGAGGATGAGTGAATCAGTTTCAATAAAGTTAGGGATGAATCAATTTGACCTCTCTACACTTTAGGTTTGTAGTTCAGCCTTTTGTGGATCAGCTCCAAAACTCAGGGATTCGACCCCTGAGGTTGGGAGAAGTTTTTTATTGCATATATATTTCACCTCTTCACTCATTTGATAGGTTGGATGCTATTGTATTGATTAGAGACACTAGTGTATTCAGATTTTGGCATGAATATATTGGATGAGTTGCAACTATTCTTTTGTGATTCATATGGTACTGTACTTTAGCATAGTTTCTTCTTCAGTTTCATATGTATGAATGTTTTTTACTTTTCATGTTCATTCCAGCTTTATGATATGTTTCATTCTCAATTTTGATAAGTAGAATACATCTTTTATGCTCTGTTTTAGGAGAATCACCATAAATTGTTTCAGTTCTTCAATTTAAAAGGAATTCATCTATTGTCATGCTCTTTTTATAACCTCACCAGTCTGGTCCATCTCACCTAAGAACCCTAAAGTTTTAAAGTACCTGCCTACATTTCCCATCAGATGTCTGCAATTCTGATCTTACTTGCCCTGACCTAGTTACCTCTTTAACCTAATTCACTCATCCAGCACCCAAATCAACCAATGAAAACCCCTGTGTTACTATACCTAGCCTAAAACCTAATTTATCAAACCCTCTTGGTTGAAATCCCTTGGAGAGAGCCCTCTCCTGCCTAGTAGGGATATCTACTTGGAAAAATCTTGGTTTGTAGTTACCTTTTTTGGTCTCTTCTCAGCCTCAGAGATCCGGTGGAGTGCTAACATCTTGGCGACCATACTAGGGACAAAGTGATAGATCTTCCCCGGGACGAAAATCATCAAATTTTAGATCTGGTTTCTGACGGTGGAAAACGGTCAGATGCATATGAAGGTTGAATCATTCACCTGGCAAATCCAGTGTCGAAGGATCCAAAAGTTCAGAATTTCATGGCGACTCCACTTTTAAAGAATTGGTAGTTTGAAGATATTCTTGGTGAACTCACTGTTGTCAAAATGGATTCGATTACTCGAAGGTATCCTCCTATGAATCAAGCTCATATTCCTGGTTTTCTGAACCGTATTCCTTGTATAGATTGGCAATCATGACTGTCAAATTTTAAGGGTCAAGATTGTGAAGATGCTAGTTTTTATTTGGTCAAATTTAATTTGCATAGTCACAGACTAAAGATTGAGTTTCCTGAATATTTTCTGATGAAGATTTTTATGGCTACCTTGGAGGAAAAAGTGAGATTATGGTATGCGAGTCTACTATTTGCTATTTTATATTCTCTAAAGTACTTTCATTCAATTTTCTTTCAACATTATCAAAGTTATAATTCTTCCTTGTTGATGATTGATAGTTGTTGTGAGATCTCTGATAATTTCATTGAGTTTCTTGAAAATTTGTATGGGGATGAAGAGTGCCTAGATGATGAGATCATATAAGCCCTATATGATTTTTCCTCCCAAAAAGAATTAGTAGTTTCCTCCTTGGATGAAAAAGACCGAGACCAAGAAAGAGAAATTCCAATTCCCGATCCTAAAAGTGAAAATAATAAAGCCAATAATTAATGCTATAAAATTGAGTTTTATCCTTTGTTTGAAGATGAGATAGATCAACTCTTGAAAATTCATGTTATAACCCAAGCTAATGCAGTTTTGCAGTGTTCACATTGTCAAGAATGTGTTAGTGAAACTTCTTCCATCATTGAAAATGAAAATATGAGTTTAAATGATGACAGTCATGAGATTGATGAAACTATACAAGAAGTTGTTGTGAGAAAGCCAATTTGTGATGATGATTTCTTGCAAGGAGATTAGCTAATAGAGACCGTTGTATTTCATGAAGAGGATAGGGCTATCATGTTTGACAATTTTGAAGAATGTTTTCTGTTCCAGGACGATTTAGACTATGAATTTGAGGAGTATGAGCCTAAGAGAGACAATGTGCAAGTGATAGAGTCAATGTTTCCCATGCTTCAGGAATTTGCAACCAACACTCAGATAACAGAAAGTCATACTTCCCTATGCCCTCCTATGGATCAACAACCAAGTGTTCTTTCAGATCAGAATGAAGAGTGTGCTTGTGTTTTTGCTGGATCTCAAGACAAGGTAACATTTCATATTTTTGAAGATACTTTTACTGATTTACTACAGTTAGCAGGGAATATGTATTTTATTGTTTTCATGGACCAGAAGCACATGTTCAATGGACACTTGGAGTGGCCTAGTTTTTATTTTTTTCTACCTGCTCGAGGAAAGTGTGAGCATGATTCAGTAAGTAGGCATCTGCTGGATTGGTTACAATGGAAGGATCACTTCACATGATTGTACATATGTCTTTACGAGGCAGGTGGTTGTCATCAGGATTTGAAGCCCTCAAGTCTCAGTGATATGCTGCCATTAATAAGTATAGTAATTTTTTTTATTTCAGTCAGTTTTCAAAAAAAATATCAGTCAAGTCTTGATTTAGTGTATTGAGTCAGGTTTTCAGTATTTAGTTTGGTTTTTAGCTTTTGACTCCATTCCCAATGGTTAGGCACTTGGTCTATGGTGTTCTTGGCACCTCCAAGGAGCTACCATCCCCAGCTAGAGCCAATGTTAGTGTCATTATTTGCATCCTTCCACCAGTGATCAAAATATCTCTTTTCACATCATATTAGGGTTCCATTCTAAATTTTTTGTCATTCCATTAGGTCATCATGCAAAAATTTGGTCACTGATTAGGGTATTGAGATCATTACTACTCCTTTCACCTCCATGGTTAATGGAGATCATCATGGTCAAGTCATTCAATCTTGAAAGAGCCCCATAGTCATCATTCAGCTCATTCTTCCATGTTGTGCCATCATTAGGTCATAGGGTCAAAATCACAAAAATTGGTCATTTCACCATCAAATTCATCTTTTGAAGGAGTAGTAATAGTAAAATGTCTAAAACAATTTCAGGTTAAAAACTATCATTTCCAAGTAAGTGGTTTTGTGTTTACCATATTTGTCTCTAAGTTGTGCTTGGAAAGCTCATTTCCCTCTCCTAGGGTTTTGGCGGAATTTTTATTGGTTTCTTGACTTCTATGGTTAAATAATCAACAAGACTTGTATTCTGATACTCTTACACCTTCCCTTATCCTTAATATACCTTACTAAACACTTCCCATCACTCATATCCCTCAAAATCATCACATTTCCTACAAACCCTAGTCTATTGCTACACTTTTGACACCTTCCTAGGTTAGGGTTGCGTTTTTCACTTTTGGACCCCTTCCCATTACTCATTTCTAGAAATTCCACCTCCTTGCACTCTCTAACATATATCCATATCCCCCAAAATTTCCCAAGAATTTAGATAGCCCCTAACCCCCTCATTCCCCTCCCTCTACAAGATAGTCCAAAATCCCCTGTTTTTCCTACATTATGGAGTAGTCTTGGGGAAATATTTTTTTCTCCCTGATATATTGTCAAAATGAGTTGCTTGATAATTCAAATGCTAAATATATTGGAAGATATTTCCAATCAGATATCATGAGCTCAATTTGGAGTTCAGGAAGGCCTTCAAAATTGGCCTGCAAGAGAACGCTGCATTTTTTGCACCCCCATTCTGCATTTTTTGACCAGTATTGGGAGAATTTATTTTTAGGGGATATAATTGATCACTTTCAGTTATTTATAGGTCCATTGTGTAATAGACAGATATATCTTTCCAAAGAGCTATCATGAGCTCAATTTGGAGTTCGGGAAGGCCTTCAAAAGTGGCCTGCAAGGAGGCGTTGTGCTCCTGACTTCTTTGCAAAGGCGCTCCTGGGCTTGGTGCCGCGCTCTTGACCTTGGTGATGAGATTCTTGTAGAGGCATCCAAATGAAAAAACAAGACCACCATTGGATTTTGAAGGTAGAAAACATGCAATTTTGACACTTTGCAAAGCAAAATTGGACAATTTGGCAAGGATAAATAGCCAAAAACACCTATACAGTGACATTTATGCCCTCATTTTCAGGCAGGCACTGTGCTCCTGACCAATCTTGGGAGATTCAACTTTTGGAGGGCTAAAACTCATCATTTTTTGAAACCAAGTAAATTTTTGGAAACTAAATAGGAAAATATTTTCAATGAGCTATCCTGAGCTCAATGTGGACATCATAAACCCCCTCAAAAGTTGGCTTGAAGTTGGCGTTGCACTCCTGACAATTGTCTGATTTTTCTGATTCTTTCCTAGTTTTCTGAGTTTGACCATGTAAATGATGTATGTCAATGTAATTATGATATTTTTGAGTTACCTATGGGTAAATAAATTAGGTAAAATTCTTTTTGAGGATGAATGAATCAGTTTCACTAAAGTTAGGGATGAGTTAGTTTGACCTCCCTACACTTTAGGTTTGCAGTTCACTCTTTTGTGGATCAGCTCCGCAACGTAGGGATTCGACCCCTGAGGTTGGGAGAAGTTGTTTATTGCCTATATATTTCACCTCTTCACTCATTTGAGAGGTTGGATGCCATTTTATTGATCAGAGACACTAGTGTATTCAGATTTTGGCAGGAATATATTAGATGAGTTGCAGCTATTCTTTTGGGATTCATGTGGTACTGTACTTTGGCATAGTTTCTTCTTCAGTTTCATATTTATGAATGTTTTGTACTTTTCATGTTCATTCCAGCTCTATGATATGTTTGATTCTCAAGTTTGATAAGTAGAATACATCTTTTATGCTCTGTTTTGAGAGAATCACCATAATTTGTTTCAGTTATTCAGTTTAAAAGGAATTCATGTAATGTCATGCTCTTTTTAGAACCTCACCAGTCTGATCCATTTCACCTAAGAACCCTAAAGTGTTAAAGTACCTACCTACCTTGCCCCATCAGATGTCTGCAATTCTGATCTTATTTGCCCTGCTAGTTACCTCTTTGACCTAATTCACTCATCCAACACCCAAATGAACCAATCAAAACCCCTGCGCTACTATACCTATCCTAAAACCTAATTGATCCAACCCTCTTGGCTATGATCCCTTGGAGAGAGTCCTCTCCTTCCTAGTAGGGCTAACTACTTGAAAAAATCTTGGTCTGTAGTTACCTTTGCTGGTCTCTTCTCAGCCTTGGAGATCTGGTGGAGTGCTAATAGGTACAACAATGAAAATTTGACTCAGGAGTTCCATCGAAGGGATGAAGTTCATATGCTCATTGCATCACCACCTGCTACTCAATAACCTATTGTTTTGACTCATCATTTCCCTACACAACCACAACAAAAAATGACGGCCTAGACTCCTCCACCTCCGCAAGGGGACAGTGAGGGACCTTATTTTCATCCTGCTCCTAATGCTCTTAAATTGAAACAAGAAATGGCTTCATTTCACTTGTGCCTTATTCAAATGGAGAAATTTGAGTTTCCACATCAACAGGATGACTAGAGTTGCAGTTAGCAAGAGTGACATGGACAAGTCACTTAGTTAATTCAATCAATTCAAGTTTGTGGGCAAGAAGTAGAGTTGTGCATGTGTTGATTGCTAAGATCTAGTAATATAGTGGAGTTATAGTTAGTGAAACTAATTTATCTGAGATCTCGTAATGAATAAAGTTAATAAGAGTTTAGTTGAGTAGTTGTAAATGTTTTTAACTCATCGATCTCTCAATTAACTAGTCAATTTACTAAAAATAGCCCTAGTAATGAATGAAATTCAAATTTCATAGTTGAGTAGAGGAAAAAAGCATAAATGTAATTATTATTGTATACTATTGAGTGTACAAATTTTTAATGTAGTAGGTGAGCTAATTTCCTCAGGAATTGCGCAAGGAAATAAGAGGAAGTTGGAAGCCTATTTTTGCTAAGTGTTGGTCAAAGCAGGTAGAGCAGGAGATCAGTATTGCAATGCAAATTGATCTTCAAGTATTGAAGTATTCATTGTAATTGATCATTGTCTCATCTGAATAATAAAAAAAAAGGAGGGTTTTTTCCCAATTGGGTTCCCCAGTAAAAATATTGTGTTCATTGTGATTGAATGCTTGCATATGTTTCTATTGTATGATTTTCTTTTTGTAGATTGAGTAGAAGAATTTTGTGTCTATTGATCTCAATCTGATTTCGTTACAAACTACAAATTTCATGTTATTTATACATGGTATTAGAGTTATTGAAAACTACATAGAAACTATTGGAAACTAGGTCACTACTGAGAGGGGGGGGGTGAATCAATAGTGAAGGCCTTTGTATCAATTTTTTTTTTTTTTTCACAATATCAAATAGTCATGCACATTTACAACATTAGCTTAACTGAATATGAAAGAAACAATAAAATCTAAGCATATAGCCATGAGAAATATTGACACAAGCATGCACACATAAGAACACAAGTATTTCCGGTGGAAACTCTTTCAGGAGAAAACCACCCTGCTACTGATGCGTTGATCAATTATTTTATTAATCTGCTAAACAAACTCTACATGGATTAGCTTATACCCATAAGACATAATACTTGGCTTCCTTCACAGTATGCTGGCACCTATTAGACAGGAAAACTGTTTCTCTCATTATTACACATTATTTTGTCACCATGACATTTGACTGTCAATATAGGTTCATCATTATCTATATTATGCTCCCTTAGAGGTTAAAAACCTTAATGTTCCTAAACCAAGTCTTGGAATTGGAGAAAATCTCATAAAAACCCTAAAAATTCTAACTTCACACTCTTCTTAGCTCTTGCCTGCGGATCCGCAGATATTTACTCTATAGCCTGTAACACATCCCGCATGTTTGCTTACTAAACCTGCGGACCCCAGTAAAAGGTAAAATAAAGAAAAGAGTAAGTTCTAGAAGCCCAGATGGACGAATATTCCCCCAATTGGAATCTTCTAGAACACACGATCATTTCAAGCTCTATCCATTCACTCATGGAGTTTATACTTTGGTATTTGGAGCTCAAATCCATTCATGAGAGGAATCCATCCCCCTCTTCATGGAATTGAAACTACCTCCATTTCCCTATAATTTGAGCTCATGTTTCAGTCTCAAGGGTAGAATCACATATGTGGTAATCGCTGAAGAAATTCTTAAGAGAGCATACTCTCTATACTAGCCATTTTTGATATGAGAATGATAACACACTCATGTCAATAACTTCATGCTAGTTCATAGAGAAAAAGGCTTGTCATTTTGAAGGAGGAATGATTTTTCAGAACCCCGGAAGAACCTGTATAACATCAAGGCGAAAGGTTGTAAGGTTACTTTTTATTATACAAGGTAATACAAATGGATTCTATTTTCTCATTGAATTGTTCATGTATCTATTTGAGTAATTCAATTCTTGGATTCCTTGATCACTGACATATATTAGTGTTTTCTCAATTATTTAATCTTGCAGGTGATTTTAATCCTTTTATCTGTCTTTGATTGCAGGTCTCACATTTTGAAGTGACCTCTTTTGGAGTGTCTGAATAGAATATTTCAGCAAGCGTTGGACTTCAGGTAGGGGCATGTCCTCATACTCTATTATTAATAATTTTGAACCACAAATGATCTAGATAAAATGGTTTACATTTGGTTTTTTGTTTCTAGATATCCTTAGGATACTAGGGAGATCATTCCTGTCTGCAAGAGGGATTTATCCGCATAACACTCATGTATCTACAACTATCTGCTGGAAGCTCCCACGACCAATGATCCTCGCCCAAATACCATTGTAATATCCAAATTCTATTGGATGGATAAATATCTTCCTTCTACTGAATGTGGAAAATCATTGTCTACTTTGAAGCCTCCATGCCTTCACTTCCTCCATGCAAACTGTGTTTTATATATTTTCAAATTGTGTTCTCAATTTTCTCAACATGAGAAACCCAATGAATCCATCATTCTTCTCATCAAATATGAATCAATTTTTTTTTTTGGAGAGGGTTATTTCTTTTGTTATACTCACCACAATCTCTTCTCTCTAACTTACCACAAACTGCCAATTTTTGTCCACTATGCAACAAATAGAATCTAAAATTTTATTCTCAAATCATCTTTGAATTATCCATACACAATTCTGATATATCTCTTCAATACTGTGTGTATAGCTAAACAAATATATACCCACTCATAATTCCCTCACAATGGTATACACTCACACACTCATGAAAACCAACCAAATAGACTTAATTCCTTCCTCTGTTTATCATTTTTCGGTGTTGAGTAACTTAGGAAATGTTACAGGTTATGGATCACTCAAAAAATATTTTTCACATGCTTCAAATTTGGTTGAGATAGGATTCTTGAGAAATTCAACCACTAACTTCACTATCCTTTTGATATCTTCAACCTTGATCAAATTTTAGAGGCCCCACGAACTTTTCCGACCATATGCCGAAAAATTCAGATCAATAACATCACCACAACACCAAATTAGTTGAGTTGTGTGAGGAACGCAGATAAGTTCTTGTGAAAAACCTCAATCATAGGGACAACATAGGATAAAGTTGATTGGAGCTCCTCAGTCTCTACCATAGGCCTTCCTGCCAGTGACTAGAACTTTTTAGTCGCTTCCATGACCCATCATCCATGTGACTAGGGAAAAGGATGGTCATAACTCAGTCAAATCAACTCAAATCATGCTCAAGCTTCTTCCAGAGCTTGACAAGTATCTGTAGGGCCTTTGGAAGTCACTGAAATCTCTGCAACAATTCACCAATTCAATTACATATCACCAACATCATCACAAGTCAAACTAGGTTGACTAGGATGACAACCAACAACCATAATAAAAATCTGGGCCATCAAACTTCTTCACAACATCACTTCCATCAGTATGAAACTCTAGTACTGGTCAAACATCCTCCAATACCTGTACAACCATCTCAAGCATTCAATAACACTTGTATATCCTATCTAAGCCCAATGTATAACATCATCATCATGTGAGACCTAATGTGGGACATGGAGACATAATCAACAAGGCTCCTCAACTCTCGCTCCTGTAGCAATCACCAATATCTGTATAAAATAACATGATCAGGAAGATCATCATCATGGGGAGGCCTCCAAACCAGTGCAACATACCATCATCCCACTCATAACAACAACATGATAATGAGGACCATGACATCCTCTGATCACACTCTATATGAAACATCTGCAAGTCACATATCCATGGTAGCAGACATACCCATGACCGTATACATATAATCAATACACAAGCCACCTGCAACCACACATACTCATGCATAACCAACTCACCTACAACCCATGCTACTAGGTTGACATCAATGGAAACCAACCAATACATCTGCAACACACATCAATTCCAACAATACCCCCCTTTGGCATTGATGGAAATCTCAGCTGAAAACAACCATCTGAAATTTTGCATTCATCCTTACATTGTCCCCTTTTGACATCAATGGAAAAGGGCTAAATATGTCAAGGAAAATTTTTATATAATTCCTTACATGCAAGGGGATCCATCAACAAAAACATATACTCCACTCAATATCATATGCAGGTTATGAACAATGGAGTGCAAGACTAAGAATAGAAACAAAAATTCCCCTGAACTCAAGCTATGTCCATCAACAACACACTAGAGCCGTTGTATACATCTCCTACTAGCAACAACGATAAAAAATCTCACTCAGTAGTAGTAAAACTGAAACACATGCTCTCTCCCCTGAAACAACGACAACATAATCCATGTCATAATATTAATAACAAATGAAATCGTCAACATATAGGAGCAACAACATAATGAGACCAACTAGTAGCAACAACTCTGATAAAATCCATATTAGAAACAACATATATCCAACCGACTTTGAAGCAATATTAGTAAATACATCCTCTCCAAAATGTACTATCCAGTATTAAAATGCTCATACATCAACAACAACAATGACTGTCTAGAAACAACATATCTTTGAAGTAGACATGGTAGAAAATACATGATGATAGGACACAATAATATGACCAGCCATACTCCAGTAAATTTAAAAATATCCATGGTTGAACATAAAATGATATATATATATATAGCTGTCAATTCTTCTTTTCCATATGCAAGAGGCTACTCCACATGCACCAAATACTATGAACAAATGATATGCAACAAAGTAAAAGGCTTCATAAGCCTACTACATGGATACCAAATTGATAATGCATGATTGTACAATTACAACATAAGCCTATAAATATGACTGAAGCATGACTGAAATGAATCTCTCTCAATGTATGCATAACTCCATAGATCTCTCCATGTACAATAGAGAAACATGATAGGACCATGAAAATACATGACTCTTACAATCACACACAAGTGTGCTCTCCTCTATGCATACCCCAATATAAATATATAACATGAGTACATGGTATCCATGAGCAACAATATATGCTCCATGTGTAGCAACAAAAAATAGGATTACCATAAAAAGGAAATGGTATTTCATGGCTAATCTCAACATCTCAGCCTCTCACCAACAATATATGCGTAACAACCGAAGCAACTTTGTAGATGTTGTTTGGAACATTAAAATTTGTGGCAACAACATAATAATCACCTCCATGCTCGACATACACATAACCATATAAAATAAACAACATGGAAACATATAATCAATGCATAATCAAAACATAAACATCTGCAATGAATGAGCACATAGCATGAGATGCATAGCCAACTCCTCCAAAGGATTCATAATTCCATCAAAACCATCGAAATATTGGAAGCATATAAAGTTTTCCCCATGAACATGTTACATCCTTCTATGTGATCGCAATAAACTTAACAAAGAGAAAAATCAGTAGCAAAAATCCACCATTAAGAAATCATAATAAAAAAATAACATCATTAACATCATAACCGCATGTAAAAACAAGACGTGCCATATACTCCCCCCGAGCCAATGAAGGCCTCACATTCATATTGTACTCTAAATAATCTCATCATGTAAGAGAGGACTGCAATAAGTGTTGCTCTCTTCTACTTAGAATCTGATGAAGAAGAGTACTTATTTAATCTCCTTTCTTTGCTTACTCTTCCCTTCAACACATAAATATTGTCTCGTGTTTTGACCCCTTTAGCTATCATCCTCTTTGATCTTTCCTTTCGAATGAAACAACCTTTGGAGTTGAATACCACTTCCTTACCTCCATTAACCATTTGTCTCACACTTAAAATATTGTGCTTTAAATCATCTACGAGGCACAAATTTTATGCATTGGTCCTCTTTTCACTAAGATTGGCTTTACCACTTCCCAACACTCTTGTTGGTTCACTCCCTTCAAATCCAACATGACCATTATTGATTCTCTTCAGGAAGTGAAATTTTCTCTTATATCTTGACATATGATGTAAACACCCACTGTTAATGTACCACTTATCATCCTCATCACATGACCAAAGAGTAATAACACACTTTCCTAACTGTTCCTCCTTTTTCTTCCACATAGCCCCTGGTTGGATCATTGGTTGTGCATGTTTCTTTGTTTTTTCCCTTTGAATCGAAGGCCTCATGGATCTAGGTAATTTTCAATCCTTGGCCATGTGCCCAACAATGTGACACATAAAACACTCTGTGTGACCAAGATATGAAGCCAAAGGATATGTTTTTGTTACTCATGCTAGATCTCCATTATCTCATACCATACTTGCAATCAATGGCCTTATGGGAAAATAGGTTACAAGCATAACATAAACCATTAAACAAAATTGTATACCTGAAAGAAGATCCCATTATTTGTTTTCCAAACTATTGCATAGATGTGTCCAATTTTCTCCTACAAAAGGCTGTGACAATTGAAACACATAATATCATTCATCAAAGGAGAAAATGAATTCTGATTTCTCCTTTGAACTTTGCTACTATCAACTATAGGAGTGTATGATATTCTTGGCATAGAAGATCCTTTCAAATATTTCCTTTACTGCTGGTGATGAACTTGTTGTCTCTTCTCTCCAATATTGTCATGGATGCTCACAATCTTCATTGCAGGTATCTTTGAATTTATTCTATTAATCTTTCCTACATCCAAACTTGCATCTCCTCTTTGAAGGTTAGAGCTAGATTTTTTCACTACTATGCTTCTATTAATTTTTTCAAGATTTTGGTATTTTTGTTTAATTTTCTTTCTCAATTTATCAAATACATTTTTGAGATTTTCTATATAATCTTTCTTTTCCTTTTTCTTGCTGCACATTAGTTCTTCATTTCTTTTAAATTATGCCAGCTAGGTCCTCAGGTTAGTGAGCTCCTACTTGCGATTTTTCTCCTTCTCATCACAAATTTGTAGCAATTTCTTATTATCTCTACATGCAATTGTTAGTTTATGCACTTGAGTAGCCATTTCTGCGATCACAACCATTGTTGATTCATATTAAGCCTTAACAAGGTAAATATCCATCTTATCTTCACTAAGTATCTCTACAGAATCATAATTCAAAAATTCCTTCAAAATCCTCTTCTTGCTTCTGTCCATGATCCACGATCTACTCTCCAAGTGTTCAAGCTTCACTGAGCAGAACCATCATTGATACCAATTGTTAGAAACTAGACTCACTACTCGGGGGGTTGAATCAGTAGTGAAGGTATTTGTATAAAATTTAAATTGTTTTTACAACATCAAATAAAAATGCACATTTACAACATTATCTTAACTAAATATGAAAGCAACAATAAAATCTAATCATGTAACCATGAGAAATATTGACACAAGCATGCACACATAAGAACACAAGTATTTCTAGTGGAAACACTTCCAAGAGAAAACCACCTTGTTTCTACTATGCTTCTCAATTATTTTATTAATCCGTTGAACAAATTTTACATGGATTATTTCCTAGAGAGGGTTATTTCTTCTCTTCTTCTCACAACAATCTCTGCTCGCTAACAAACCACAAACTATCAATTCTCCTCCACTTTACAACACATAGAATCTAAAATTTTCTTCTCTAATCATCTTTGAATTTTGCATACATAATTTTGATTTATCTATGAAATAATGTGTATAGATGCAACAATATCTACTCACTCATAATGCTATCACAATGGCATACACTCACAATCTCATGGAAACCAACCAAATAGACTTAATGCCTTCCTCTATTTATCATTTTTCTGTGTTGAGTAACTTAGTAAATGTTACTGGTTATGGATCACTCAAAAATTATTTTCTTACACTTCATATTTGGTTGAGATAGGTTATTGAGAAAATAAACCACTAACTCCACTAGCCTCTTGAAATCTTCAACCTTGATCAACTTCTAGAGTCCCCACAAAATTTTATGACCATATGCCGAAAAATTCCAATAAAGAACATCGCCACAACACAAAAATTAGTTGAGTTGCACAAGGAACGTAGATAAATTCTGGTGAAAAACCTTGGTCTCATGCACAACACAGACTAAATTCGACTAGAGATCCTCAGTAGCTCCCATAGGCCTGCGTGTCAGTGACTAGAGCTTTTCAGTCGTTCCCATGGCCCATCATCCATGCGATTGGGGCAAAGGATGGTCAAAACTAAGTCAAATCAGATCATATACTTCCCAACCTTCTTCCAGAGATTGATAAGCCTTTGTAGGGCCTCTGGAAGTCATTGAAACCTCTACAACACTTCACCTAGTCACTTCCATATCACCAACATCATCAAAATTAAGACTAGGTTGACTAGGATGCCAACCAACAACCATACTAAACATCCGGTCCATCAAACTTCTCCAAAAAATCTCTTTCATCAGTATGAAGCTCTAATACTTGTAAAACATCCTCCAACACCTGTACAACAATCTCAAGCATTCACTGACACTTTCAGATCCTCTCCAATCCCAATGCATAACATCATCAACATGGAATACCTAATCCGGGACATGGAGACCTAATCAACAAGGCTCCTCAACTCTCACTCCTGTAATAGTCACCAAAAACAACAACATGAGTATGAAACAACATGATCAAGAATATTATCATCACAGGAAGGCATCCAAACCAGTGCAACACACCATCAACCCAATCATATCAACAACATGATCATGAGGACCATGACATCCTATTATCACACTCTATATGCAACACCTACAAATCACGTCTCCATGCTAGTAGACATAACAAGGACCATGTACATATCATCCATACATAATCCACCCACAACTACACATACTCATGAATAACCAACTCACTTGAAAACCATGCTATTAGGTTGACATCAATGCCAACCAACCAACACATTTGACACACACATAAATGCGAACAGATGTAATGTACTCCTCCACTCACATCTACCCAAGTAACTGGCCAACCCAGGTAAACATGATCTGAGGGAATTTAAGAGAAGATTCAACCTCCTTGGGGACTTTAAGGAAGTGGAATAGACACAGAAAAACCATAACATAGATTCCCTGCACCTGTTACAGGACACCTAGAGGTTATCATATTCATCAAATTGACTTGTCCCTAGGTCTCACTAATTTTTACTGAAGAAAATCCCTGGAAGATCCCTTGATATGGGAAAGGGTGCATTTGCGAGGCTCTGGACGCTCCTAAAACATGGGCATGCATGCATCCAGGGACTCGATTTCCCAGACCTGTGCCAACGTCCATGGGATTTAAGGAAATTTTTAAGCCCAGAATATAGGACACTACCCAAAATCCCGGACACTACCCAGAATCTCGGACATTTCCCAGAAATTCTTGTAGCTTTTAGAAATCAACAAACACATGAAAAAAGTGAAAAATAAACAAAAAATGACTCCAGGACTAGGCCTGACCATCCCCAATCGGGGTTGACATTCCATAAAACACTTGGCATGAAAAAAATATACAAGTATAGGATACAAGAAAAAGCATGAATTACTGATAACTGTTATGAAACCTTACAAGAAGGATCAGCACCCTCTTCCTTGAACGTATATGACATCGATTGGGTCTTGCATCCATTATTTTAACAATTACAAGTAAATACATGAAAGCATCATGACATGAACTAGTCAATTAACCTTTCTTATAACCAACATAAAGCCATGCTTATAACAAGCATAAAACCATGGAAAAAACAGTAAGATAATAACCATAAATCCACACATTAATAAGTACAAAATCAAGGGAAATTAACTTTCATTAAACATAGGCAATTGCCGACCAAGTTCGAGACTTCCACGTACCACCTGACCATAGACATGGCTGAGCCAAATATCTCTTAAACCAGACACCACTGTGCTATATTCCAAGCATGAATATGGGATCTCATGGATAAACCAATCCAAAAACAACCAAGGGAATCCAAAGGTTAAACCACCTCCACCCTCACTATACCGCGATCACACCAAAACCGGTGCTCCGATCACAAAACCGAACCGAACTTGGAATGCCATCTAGAATCCATCACCATCCTTGAAGATTTTTCCATCTCCTTATCTCTTAGGATTTACCACATTCCAATCTTGGATCACTAGGCCCTAAGCCAAGAAAACACCCTCAGGCTTTACCATGTATCTTGCCAAAACCGATCAAGGGATTCCTAGGCCTTTGGGAATTTTCCTTGAGACCACCTCCGCCCCAGATTCTAAAATCTATATAGAAAGTATAAAGCTCAAAACTGAGATCAAAATCCCAACACACCATTCCATCCAGAAAAATAAAAGGCAAGGCTGAAATTCAATGTCAAAACCTGACAAAACCATGCCATTGACAACAAGAGGACCAAATACCAACATGCATAAGCCATGCATGTCCAAACTAGCTAGGAAATCACACATGCAATATGTTACCTGCAAGTATTCTAGTTGAAGTTTCTAGATCCTGCTCTTCCTTTATTGATCATTGCTTTCCTTTCCTTTCCTTTTCCTTCCTTTTCTTTCTTTCCTCTTTCTTGGCTCATTGTTGAAATGCTCCAAGAAAAAATTTAAGTATCCAAGAGTTTGAGAGAGAGAGAATAATGAGAGAGCTCCAAAACTGAACTGACAAAAGGTACCAACTGATCCTCAGAAGGATTTTTATCAATGAGGCCTCTATTTTCTTAAATTTTCCATTAGTTTCCTTCATTTTCCTCCTCACATGCAACCTGTGACCTTTTACCTTCCTTTTCTCCTAAATTCCTTTATTTTCATAAATAAATGTGCCAAATTTTTTTTTTCCTCTTTAATGCCTTAGCCATTTCCTTTTTCCATTTTTCCTTTTCCATAAAAAAATATCCAGTGATGCTCACTAGGATATATTTCCTAGCATTCAGCTTGGAATAAGTGTCCCTTAACCGCGATCTTATTTTTTTTCCTTTATTAACTTTTATTACATGAACTTTTAACTAGGCTCTGTTACAGATATGTTGAGTGCAACCCAACTTGGCCTAGATTTTGGCCAAGTATCCGCATTTTGAGGAGTGGAGTGCGAAGTATACCACACAGCAAGGAATTTTAGATATACCACATTACATCATAGGGGATAAGGGTGGGTCAAAGCCCCTCTTTTTGTAATGGGTTTCGGGTTGTATTTTGCTTGTTTTGAGAATCCCATGGTATTTTTTTTGATGTAATATTATAAAAGGGAATATAATGCTATGTTTAGAGATAATAATAAGGATGTAATCAAATGGTAGATGGTTAAGGGCTAGTTTTGTATCTGTATTCTGTAGCGAAGGGAAGGCTCTACAATTGAGTGTGCAGAGACCTTGGAAGAGTCAACAACTTAGTGCGCAGACCACCTGCAGCTGTGTGCGCAGGTTGAAGAGATTATTGTACTAAAAAAATCCATCATAATAAAGAATAAGAAGTTTTGAGAGGATATTCTGTGTTCTTATGTGTTTCTTGTCTATTTTTTTAATATCAATTGTTGCAAAGTAGTTGTTATAGTTGTGCATTATAAAAGTTCAATTTATGATGTTGTATAATATGTTCTATAGAATGTGGCAAAGTAAGTGAATGGTTTTATACATCACAATAATTTTATGTATTTTAAAATATAATATTAGCACAGTAGATTGACCACATCACGTAGTCCCTCAAGGCTGTAGAAACCTGGTTCAACAACCACCCATAGTCACCTCGGGTGAGACAACGATCTACTTGCAGGTCATCGTCGAAAGGGCCGGTGATCGAGAATTTTGTTGGTGCACAACATAGATTGAACCTGGGTAAAGACCAAGCAACAACAAATGGTTCTGTTGCCGGGACTAGGATATGTTTGAGGGATATGTGGATGTGGCACCTGTCGAAGAAGGAAATTCAAGATTGGATAGTCCAGAAGGAATAAGAATTTGAAGATCAAGAGAATATAAATCCACACTTGACATATAAAGCTTGGTTAAAAAGGTATATTTTCACAAATGAATATGAAATTTTCTTTGGATCATTCCCTGGTGAATTGTACGAGTGGATGTCTAGGTTGAATAAAAGGAAGAATTACTTTAAGAATGACGAACCTACAATGTGGACTCCTGAGCTGATATAATGAATCAAGAGCACTAACAATAAGATTTCAAGGGTTGTTTCTCTCACTGTGTTCAATGAAGAGTTGGCCTTTATGTTAAGGCTTTTCCCTCCCCCCCTGGTATGATATTATATACATGTTTATCGACGTCATATGATATGATAGGACCACAATACATGATATGAGTGCGACACTGGTGTGATAGGCTGTCAATTTTTGGATTGATAGAATCTTGGGTGGATTCATTACTGATTTTTCTATAGACTCGGTTAATTTGAAATGACTGTATTAGTTTTTCTGTGCTAATTGTCCTTTCAGTTTATAAACATGTGCATACTTGTATCATTAGTTTTATTAAGGATTGAGGCTTTTGT
This sequence comes from Pinus albicaulis, assembly GCA_034641835.2. NCBI lineage: Eukaryota > Viridiplantae > Streptophyta > Pinopsida > Pinales > Pinaceae > Pinus > Pinus albicaulis. The sequence continues at coordinate 1,379,997,592 of CM076581.1, forward strand.
CCATGAATTGTAGATGATTTTTAGTGAATTAGAAGCATAAAAAAGCTTAAATAACACTGAAAAACAGTGTAAAATAGAGAAATAAGTCACCACATGAAATTTACACAGTAGGCATGATGAAACAATTCACCCCTCCTAGGCTACATCTGCTGGTCCAGCTCCAAATGGCATGTCCATCTTTCATTATGCTCAAAATTTTACAAATACATGTAGTTACAGTGATCTAATGCCTATTTTCTCTGCACCAATGGCTCTATAATTCTCCAATTAGTCAAAATTGACTCTTCATTCACTCATAATGGGCGAAAATTAAGTCTCCTACTCTTTTGCCTAGTTTCACCTAGAAAATTTCCACTAAAAGTGGAGAACTCCACTTAACTAGAGTTAAAAGTGGCATATTCCACCATTTTTTAGGTGCGCCCATAAACTACTACTGAATTTAATTGCAACATTTAAAGTTATTGGTTGGGGTGGCCACATGCCAACCCCAAACCATAATGGTCGGTAGAACTCGACATGAACTATGGGTTGAAAACAGTTGAACTCCAGTTAATGCGACCGATTATCGTTAATCATGTGGTGTAAACATTTAAATGTGGCCATGTGACATACCACGAAATTGCTGGCGGTTGAACTATCGGGTTAACACTCGCTATGACGTAAAATTTGTTGTTTGCTATGTGAACAAACCTCCAGGGAACCGCTGGCGGGTTGGGACCGCTGGCGGTTCCCAACCCCAAACTACAATTTCATTAAACTTTAACATAAACTCGCAACCGTATAGAGTTAAGAATCAACATGCAGCTTGGGCGGTAAAGACCTGTGCGTGCCTGTGGGAGGTCCGGGGGTCGATTTCTGCGACCTCCAAATAAATTTTACCACACCATTAGGGGACACGTGGCAACTTCAGGGATAGCCACGTGGCATCCTTTAATTGGTCCTCCAAAACTCCATACCAAGTGAAAAATTGACACTTGTCATTCATCGTTTGGTTCTGAGTGTTACAGCACAATTTCACTCAGCTAAAATTCAAGAGAAGTTCTGAGCAATTCAAGTTTGCTGAGGAACAATTATTAAAAATTTAACAAGAGCTGCAACATGTTCAAGAAGATAACCGCAAGCTCAACATATGTTGCTCAATAATTCTCCTTGTTTCATGCCTTGGGTGTGTTTCATGGCTCAATGCACGAGAAAATTAAAAGATACAAGCTTGAAAGTTTGAGTCTTCATGGAGGTGGAAAAGCAAGGGAAATCTGATACTACGTTGAAGACATTTTAGTTTCCTAAAACATCATATCAATAAAAGGACGCCTAGAAAGATAGAGGAATTTCTTGAAATAAATGATATTGGAAAGGTTCCTTAAAAGAATGAAAAGAGGCCTATCCAATTCTACATATGAAGTCATAGTTGAGATAAACAAAACGTTTTAAAGGCATTTGAAGAACTGTGCCAAGATGAAGAATTGGAAATAGATGACTGCACATCTCAGAAAAACGCAGACATTCTTGGCACAGGATTTTCGATTTCAAATTGCGGGCAAAAAAAGAACAATTTCAAGAATCCGTGACATGGGTTTTTTTCAGAGTGACCCCAGTTGATTTTATAGTGGGAACTATCCAAAAATTCAAAGCAGTTTTAGAGATTTCGCCAGTTCCTTAAATGTCAGTTTTATTAAAAAACGTCCTGCAAGTTGTGAATTCCTATCAGAAGAAAACATAAATTTGTGTCAACTTCGAACTAGTGTGATCCGGATTTATGCAGGAATGCAATAGAATACAGAAATAAACATAAACATAGAAAAACAACAGAAATAAGGCTTCATTTCATTAATATCAAATCACAGAAATATGCTTACAAACATGATGGAAATAAAATAGCTAGGGTGCTGGTAGCGAATCTCTGAGAAGAGATGTGGCGGCTACAGACCTCTGAACTGTGTTACAATGAGGCTCGAGGGCCTATTTATTATGGAGAAATAATGGAGAACTCTAAACATCCAAAAACCTAACCCTAGGAGATGAAGCACCAAAACTATGGGCCCCGTTTGGGTAAATTGGTGTTTCAACTTCTCAGGGACGTAACTTCAACATACTATCTCCGTTTGGGGCTTCAAAATGGCTCCGGAAGTTTAGGACCTGAAAAATGCTAAAAATAGTAAGTTGTGAAAAAAATGAAAGAGACAATGGTGGGGCCCCAAGTGGAATAGGCGGGTGGCCACCAATATCCACCTGGATCATTCCTCCCCCCTTAGGAAGAAATGGTCCCCATTGCATTGAGTTCCTCCATGAGATGAGGAGACTTCTATTGAACTTGGTCCCTGGTGAACCACTTTCCTTGGTGCGAGAGTTGGCCAGCTTTGACAACCCGATACAGTTGGATCTTCTGTCAGTGAGTGTTCTTGATTTGCATGTCCATGATACAGTTTGTGGTGGCCTATTCCATGCAGTCTAGGTTTAACTCTTTTGGTGTGAGTTCTTCTGCAATGTTAGAGGTGTCCAATAGAGGTAGGAAGTAGGGACGAAGGCGGTCTACATTGAATACTGGGTGCAGACCAAGGAATGGTGGAATACTGAGCTTGAAGGCATTGTTCCCTCCAACCTTGGTGATGGTGTATGACCCATATCGGAGTGGGCGAATCTTGCGGTGGAGTCCAGTGAGGCACTCCTTCTGCAAATGTAGCCACACTTTTTCTCCCACCTGGAAGTTGTGTGGCACCTGATGTTGATCATGTCATTGATTGTACTTAGCATTGGCTCTATCCAATATGTCATGAACCTGTTGGCGGATGTGCTGAATGTGCTCGATTAAGTTGTTTGCTTTGTCAGCTTCAGATTGGACATGAGCCGAATCGGCCTGAGTAGCTGCAAATGCCATGGCTACATCAATGGGACATAGTGGCTGGAATCCCAAGCCCACCTGAAAGGGGCTATGGTTGGTTGAGATGTGGAGAGCCCGGTTATAACTGTGTTGTACATAGGGAAGGCTCTCATCCCATGTGAATGGATGCTTTGAATTGCAATTGCACAAAATGTGTACAATCATCCTGTTGACGACCTCTGTTTGGCCATCAGTTTGGGGATGGAAAGCTATGGACTTGGTGAGCTTAGTGTCCAACATTGACCAGAGGCTGGACCAAAATGCACTGAGGAACCTGCTATCATGATCTAATATGATAGACTGTAGGATCCCAAAGTGCACCCACACTCGTTCAAAGAAGAGTTTAACAGTGGCTTCTGCTGTGATATTCTTCTTGCAGGCCACCATAATGGCCATCTTTGAGAATCTGTCGACGACCACGAAAACATAGTCGTTTCCATGCTTAGTAGAAGGAAGGCCTGACATGTAATCCATGGAGATGGATTCCAAAGGTCGACTAGGGGTAGGTAGTGAAGTATGGAGCCCTTGCTTCTTGATGGTCGGTTTGGCAATGGTGCAAGTAGTGCAGGATCTGATGTACTTCTCGACAACCTGTCGAAGGTTCGGCCAATAGAAATACTTCTGCCCAACGACTCAACTGTAGTGTGATTCCCTTATCATCTTGTCACACTCGCTTGAAGGAACACAAAGGTGTCCCAAGTGACATAATAGTGCATCTTGGAGGTGAAAATTTGGAACTTTCATACTCCCCAAGAGTGCCTTATATGTGTAGCTGAATTCTGGATCGCTCTTGTAGAGAAGCGGCCAATCAGAAGTCTTATGCCCAAAAGAGTTGAGAATGGTGGTTATGGCCACGATCGGTGGTCGACTGAGACACTCTGCAACATTATTAGTGCTACCCCTCTTGTACTTGATGTTCAAATGAAATTGTTGCAGATATGTGGACCACTTCTGATGGCGATCGTTCTGCAACTTCCCTTGTGTCTGTATGAACTACAGGGGTCGGTGGTCTGTGTGGATGATTGTCTCTTTCCCCAAAATGTAATGCTTCCATTGTCAACAAGCCTGCACAATGGAATACATTTCTTTGTCATAAGTGGGATAATTTCGAACTGTGTCGGACAATGTCTCACTGCGATATGCCACTGGATGCCCCTGTTGAGTAAGAACTGCCCCGATAGCATAGTCAGAGGCATCTGTCTCGATCTCAAATGGTTGTTGCAAGTATGGTAATGTGAGTATTGGGGCAGAACAGAGGCGATGTTTCAATTCTACGAATGCCTTCTGTTGAGATCCGACCAACAGAAATTTTCTTTCGCTCCTCTCTTGGTGACTTGACTCAAGGGCCAAGTGATATGAGAGAATCCCAACACGAACCTGTGGTAGAAATTAGCAAGACCCAAAAAGATGCAAAGCTCTGTTAGGGTGGTTGGGGCTGGCCAATCCTGAATGACTTGGATCTTGGATGGATCCACATGCACCCCCCTTTCATCAATAATGTATCCCAGATATTGAACCTGGGTCATGCCAAAATTGCACTTCTCCAAATTGGCACACAACTTGTGTTGTCGCAGTGTTTGGAGGACTTATCGGATGTGGTGGAGGTGCTCTTCCCAAGTCTGGCTGAAGATCAGAATGTCATCCAAGTATACCACCACAAATGAGTTGGTGAATGGACCCAAGATGTCATCCATCAACCTCATGAAGGCTGTAGGAGCATTTGTCAATCCGAAAGGCATGACGAGCCATTCGAAAAGGCCCTCCTTGGATTTGAAGGTAGTATTCCACACATCAGAGGGTTCAATTGGTACCTGGTGATACCCAGAATTCAAGTCGATCTTGCTGAAATATTTTTCCCCTTTGAGTTGGTCCAGAAGGTCATAAATCCATGGGATCGGGTACCTATTCCGGACAGTGATCTTGTTCAGTGCCCGATAATCAATACAGAGTCTCCAAGTCCCATCCTTCTTCTGTACCAACATGATCGGGCTCCCACAGAGTGATGAACTTGGCTGGATGTGAATTTTTTGCAGCAACTCCTGAATATACCCCTTGATTTCATCATTCTCCAGAACAGAGTTCCTATAGATTGGTCCATTGGGTAGCGGCGCACCCGGGGTCAGGTTAATGGGGTGCTTGACCTGATAGTGTAGAGGCACCCTATGGGTGAGGTGAAGATGTCCCCGTACTCCTCCAAAACCTTGTCCATTTGTTGTTGTCATGCAGAGGAGCCATGTTTGGAGGTCGTGGCCACAATATTCTTCTTGCCCTGGGGGCGGATCATCAGGAAAAAAATGTTCATGGTTTGGGAAATGAGCTTACTGCATTGTTTTGCAGTAACCATAGAGATAGTGGGAGGTAGTGGTACCTCTGGTATCCTGTACAATTTATTTCCCAAAGTAACAGTAACAGCGCGAGGCCAAGAATCATACACAACATGTCGCTTCCACAAGTATGGTTGGCCTAATAATACATCAAACGACAATAGAGACAGGAAGGACTAACTGTTGACGCGGAGCTCCAGTCCTTGGTGAGCCACCTGATGATGTATGGTTGTGGGTGCGCTGTGGTCGGCAAGCCCAACCGCTTCACGACATCTGCTGAAATGAGGTTCTTTTGGCTCCCATTGTCGACAATGAACCGTAGCGGGGAACCCTTTACCCACATCTGGGAGTGGAAGAGGTGCTCTGCCTGCTTTGGATCTTTTGGTTCCTCCTTCTGGATCATCGTAGTGGAAATAGTGGCATTGGGCTCCACATCAATAATCTGCTTCCTTTTGTCATTCAACTTGTCAGGTTATAATTCAGAGTCAGAGCATGCATCTGATTCAGAAGTCCTCATGTCGGCCACCAACGACTGCTTGGCCCGACACTCACTTGTGTTGTGAGTGGAGCTCTTATGGAACTCACACCACTTTCCTGTGTCCTTCTTTGGCTTCGCGGTGTTGTTCTTTGCTTGTGTCTTTGGCAGGTTTTCTTGGGCCGCCATGCCTTGGCTTTGTCCTTTGTTTTGCGGTTTGGGGGCACCTTTCCATTGCTTTTGATTCGCAGATCCAAAGTCTCGCTTCTTTTGTTTGAATTTCTGCTCAATCTTGGCAGCATACCGGTATGCCGTACCAAGCGAGGAGATTTCGAGGAACTACATTTCCTCCTGAATGTATCTATGCAGACAACCACGATACTTTAGCACCAAATTTTTCTCTGAATCTTTGATACCCAATTTTGTGCACAGGGTATGGAAAAAATTTGTTAGCTCATGCACATCTTGATCCCTCTGTTACCGCAGCGTAGTCCATTGTATGTACTTGTCCTCATAGCTCCCCATGGGATAGTATTGTTCCTTGATGGTATCTCGGAAAGAATTCCAAGTGGGTGCGGCGTAGAACAGAGAGGGTTCTGTCTCGTCCTTTTTCTCACAATAGGTTTCCCACCGCCCCCGACATGTAGCTGAGGAGCAACACCTTCTCCTACTGGAAAGCCCATGAACCGAGAAATATCCTTCAATAGATTCAACCATCCATTCATGACATCCGCATCTATTTGACCCTCAAATATGGGAATGTCAAAGTCATTTATACTTAAAGGGAGTCGCGACCAAAGAGAGTGGTCGTCGTGTTGAACCCTTTAGTTAAACTGAGAGGGGGAAGAAAGTCATTAACACATTCATGGAATTTCTAAAACCTTTCATTAAACCTTAATACACCCCTTCATTTCTATGTCCAATGAATATGTGAGTAACTTAGAATGTGGGCAGCAGCATTAATATAATATAACAAGAGACTTACAGAGAGCAAGAGGAGCAAGCGATGGTTGTTCTGGATCAACACACAAACTCTCTGCAAAGAGACACGATATATGGGAAACCCATAAAGGGAGAAAACCACATCTTATTATTGTTGTGATGCAAAGGCAAGCTCCAACTCCCTCTCACCACTGTTTTTCTGTAGGCACCAACCTACAGGAGGCTCCTACCTCAATTCTGCAAGCTACAACTTGCAAGGAAGCACCAAATCCCTTCAATTTTCTGAAGGCACCAACCTACAGGAGGCTCCAACCTCAGTCAGCTACAACTGACAGCTATCAAGCTGCAACTTGATAGGGAAGCTCCAACTTCCTCAATTTATCAAATTGAATGTTTGCTGATTTACCTCAGATATCAGCTCTGTTCTGTAGCTTTTCTTTTTGCTTTGCTTTTCTTAATCTTCCCTGCCTCACTCTTCTATACTCTGCCTTCTCTATATTTACTCTCTCTGACCTCACTTATGCATATCCAGTTGATATTATATATAGAGTTCCTCACATGACTGTTTGTATTTCACAAAGAATTTGGAGTGAACAATCATGAATCTTTGGCTTCTGTCTTCTCATTCCTTTTATCTGCTCATTCAATAAATATAACTGTAGGTCTCAATTTAACATTACAGTGGGATATTTGTTCTCTTCTGGAGACTTGCCAATGCATCACAAACAATACAAATCAATTAAAACATTTACAATCAAATTACAATGAGAACTCCAGCTCAACTCATTTAGTCTTTTGGCTCGCTGCGCATTTGTCTTTTCTTTGACTGTGTCTATCTTTTCTGTGACTGTGTTTTATCTCTTTTCAGCTCTATTTGTTTGTCTGTCCTCTACTGTGGTGTAACTCCTGCATACATGTAACTATGCTTTTTATATCAGTGCATTTTGTATATATATGTAACTGTTGACTTTAAATCTGGGTGAATTCCAATGCTTTTCATACAGCAAGTGTCTTGTTGATGTGGTGAGTTCCGCAAGTGGAACATACATACACCACGACCTTTGTTTTATGGCCCGATACAATTGCACACATCGCAATTGTATTATATTAAAAATTGCCCTCCACCTTAAGCCGAGGCCCGTGGGTCCATAGACCACGCGACACTTTTCAATACAATCGCAACAACTTTATATATATATATATAACAACGTCTTCACAAATTTCCGATTGTGATTGATATGCGGACCCGACCATGTTTTATATGGTAGAGTTTATATGACTATCGCGTCCGGCTTTGCCAATCGCAATCGCAAGCTGCCTTGCTCTGATGCGATTGATATGCTCCACAAATTTCCGATTGCGATTGATATGCGGACCCGACCATGTTTTATATGGCAGAGTTTATATGACTATCGCGTCCGGATTTCATCGCAATCGTAAATATTTGTTAACATGTTCCGCTTTAACTCTGATGCGATTGGTACCTTTGCGATTGTTCCGATGCGATTGATCTCAATCGCAGCTTTCTGTTGTGATGTTCCGATGCCTTTATATTCTCCGATGCGATTCATAAGGGCCCCACCTTATATTACTTCGTTTCTTTTGATCATAAAGCGCTTCACTTATATAAATTAATATATATGCTTTGAACCTTTGTTTATATGATTCGGGCTTCATTGCAATCGCAATTCTTTGGTTGCATGTTTCGACACATATCCATTATGTTTCATAAACCCATCGGGTCCGAGCTTCATCGCAATCGCAATTTTCTGTTTATATGTTCCGCTGCCCTTATAATCTCCGATGCGATTGGGAAAGGGTCCCACCTTATGATACTTTGATTCTTTGTGAAATATGTAATGCGTTGCATATATATGTAATGTGCTGCATATATATATATATATATATATGCTTTGGACCTTTGTGTAATATGTTTCAGTTTTAGTGTATCCTCCGGCAGGGTAAGCGATTCTCGAAATTATTTATATATATATTTATATCTATATATATATATATATACTTTCCTGCTCCAATATTTAGTGTATCTTCTAGCGGGGGAGGTGATTCTCGGAATTTGTTTGTATATATATATATATACTTTCCGCTTGGGTTATACGATTCCCGGAATTGTGTTTATGTATCCTCCAGCTGGGGTAGCGAATCTCAGAATTAAAAAATGGCTCTGCCTCTGCCTCTGATAACCTGCTGTGATAACGGCTCTGCCTCTGCCTCTGATATAATGGCTCTGCCTCTATATTCACTGCCTCTGCCTTTGCCTCGGATGTAGCTGCTTCTGCTGCTTGACCTCCGCCTCTACCTTCGCTGTACATATTACCTGCTGCTGTTCTTTGGCTATCTTTGCATCTGCTGCCTTATTTTCCATCAATGACAATATTTCCAATAGTCTCCCCCTTTGGCATTGATGGCAATACACTTTCTCTATTTGCCTGCTCTTCCTCCTGTTGCTTGCTCTTCCTCCCCCTTTGACATCAATGGCAAGGGGTTTGAATTCTTAGTGTAGCTTCTATTCTTTGATCCTGTGATTTTATCCTTTTTCAACATTTCGTGCATTTTCTCTCTTTGGAATTTTCTGACTTTGTACGCTGCTGCTTCAACCTTTGGATTAGATTCACGTCGGGTTCACTACTCTTCCATTGCACCACTGACCCTTTTGCCTTTTTATTGATTCTTTTAAGCTGAATGTATTCTTTCCATAATCCTTTTGATCCTGAGGACTTGTTTTCATGCTTCCCTTGCTGGTTGAACTCCCCCTGGGAATGATATTTTCGTTTCTGTTCTCCCCCTGAAACTGTGCTTTCTCTTCATATTAGAGAGTATAATCTACAGATACTACCCCTAGTCTTTCTCTCAAATATTCAAATGGTTCTCTGGCAAGCGGTTTAGTAAATATATCTGTTGTCTGTTCTTTTGTTGGTACATACTCCAGTTTTAATATCTTCTGAGCCACTTGTTCTTGGAGAAAATGATACTTGATTGGGATATGTTTAGTTTTTGAGTGAAGCACAGGATTTTTAGATATACTTATAGCACTTGTATTATCACATTTGATTGAGATAGGTTCATCAATGTTTACCTTCATGTCTTGAAGAGTTTGCTTCATCCACATGACTTGTGTACAACATGTCGTCACACATTATATATTTCGTTTCCACAGACAGAGAGATAGATGCTTGTTTTCGTTTAACCATGCCACTGTGATTTTGATAGAAATCACCTCCACTTGGTGCTTTTCTCATTATCCACACAACTGGCCTAACTGCATTTGTGTATGTCAAAGTGAAGCCTTTTCTCTTTAGGATACCAAAGTCCATACCGTGTCACTCTTTGTAGGCATTCTAAATATTCTTTTGACCTACATATGATTTTTGTTTAGGTGCCGCTTTGATATCTAGCTACCAGTCCTAATGCTAGCAAAGTGATGTCCTGGTCTGATGTCACAACATGCATGTGCCTCCTTATCGTTGATCCAGAGTTTTTGATCTACATCTGCAGACCTATCATCAGCACACAACTTGCATCCCGTGATCATGGGGGTTGTCACTGGTTTGCAGTCCTCCATTTTGAATTTTTTCAGCATTTCTTTTAAGTATTTTTCTTGAGAAATGAATGTACCTGTGCTCCTTTGCTGAATTTGAAGTCCTAAATAGAAACTGAGCTCTCCAATCATGGACATTGCAAACTCTGATTTCATCTCACTAAACCCTTTGCTAGGTCTTCTCTATTACTTCCAAACATAATGTCACTAACATACCACAACAACGAGTTCACTACTACTTTTTATGTATAGATTGTTGTCTACTCCACCTCTCTTAAAGCCTTGTTTTTGCAAATATTTATCCAGTCTTGAGTACCAAGCATGAGGAGCCTGTTTCAGTCCATATAGAACCTTCTTCAGTCTGCACACATAGTCTTCTTTGTCTGTTAAAGAGAAACCTTCCGGTTGTTCCATGTAGAATTCTTCTTCTAGATCTCCATTTAGAAAAGCAGATTTTACATCCATTTGATATACCTTGAAGTCTTGGTAGCATGCAAAGGCTAGAAACATTCTGATGGCTTCCATTCTGGCTACAAGGGAAAATGTTTCATAAAAATCAAGTCCTTCAATTTGTGAATATCCTTTGCAAACAAGTCTGGCTTTATTCCTGATTACCTGTCCTTCCTCATTCATTTTATTTTTGAATACCCATTTTGAGCCTATGACATTTTTCTCAGCAGGTCTAGGAACCAGCCCGCATATCGTTTTTCTTAATTTAATCCAATTCTTCATTCATAGCATTCACCCAAGACATGTCTTTGTCAAGTTTCTTCAAATTTCTTTGGCTTTATTTGTGACAACATGGCTATGTATACCTCTTCAGTTTGTTCTATTAGCTTCCTTCTTGTTTGGACCCCTACTCTCTTGTCTCCAATGATCTGATCTTCATGATGGTTTTTCTGAGTATATCTTGAGGGAGCTTTAGAACTCAGCTTTGTATCTTCTGTTGTCTTGCTTGTTTCCTCATCATCTTGTTTTTCTTCTTCATGGTTTTCTGATGGACTGCAGCAGTCTGTATCTCTTGTATTGTTTGGAAGTTCTTCATCAAATCTCACATCAATTCTTTCTACTATTTTTTGAAGAGTCTTGTTGTAGCACCTGTACCCTTTAATTTTGGGTGCATATCCTAGAAATATCCCTTCATCTGCTCTTGCATCAAATTTTACAAGATTTTCATCATTATTATTTATGTAACACTTGCTTCCAAAGATTCTAAAATGTTTGATTGAAGCCTGCTTTTCATGCTATAGTTCAGGAGTCTTGTAAATTACTTGGCCTTAAGTGAAATGACAGGATATGCACCATTAAAAGGATTATAGCCAGTAAGGCCCCATACATACTTATGCATCATGGCCTGCTATTTGCCGTATTGCACTGTTTTGTCTCTTTGCTACTCCATTTTGCTAAGGTGTTCCTGCAATAGTAAATTGTTGTTTTATCCCATGTTCATTGCATAGGTCAGCAAAGTCATAATATGTAAATTCACCTCCTCTGTCTGATCTGATGCATTTCAACTTGCATCCTTTTTGATTTTCTGCTAATGCTTTGAAGATCTTAAATTTTTCCAGAGCTTCTGATTTATTCTTGAGAAATGCAACCCGTGTCATTATGGAGAAATCATCTATTATCAGCATGAAGTAGGATTCTCCACTTGGAGTTTTGGTTCTTGCGGGTCCACACAGATCCATGTGCACAAGCTGTAGAGGTCTCCTTGTTGATAACTCATCTTTGGCCTTGAAGGATGTGCGAGTCTGTTTGCCTAATTGACATGATTTGCATATGGTATTAGAAGGCCTCTTTATTTCTGGCATGTCTCTGACAGCTTTCTTCTTTCTTAGTCTGATGATGTGATCGAAGCTGAGATGTCCCAACCTTTTATGCCATAACCATGACTCTTCTAGTTTGCTAAGATGACATGCTTCATCTTCCTCTTTCACAATGTAAACATTACTCTCTATTTGAACTCCTTTGAGCAGAGTCTTACCTGTGGTGCTTGATCTGAATTCACAATATTGTGCTCTAAAAAGAACTTCACAACCTTTGTCACACATCTAACTGACACTTAGTAAATTTTCTTTCAGCCCATCTACAAATAGTACATCTTGGGCCTTTCCTCTGCCATTGTCTATGCTGAATGAGCCTTTTCCCTTGATCTTACCTGATTTATCATTGCCAAAAGTAACATTGCCAGATTTCTTTTCATCAAGAGTTATAAACTTGGTTTTGTCTCCTGTCATGTGTTTAGAGCAGCCACTGTCCAAATACCATTGGCTTTTCAAATCTTGAGCAGTTAGAGCTAGGTCACACTTATTCTCCTTCTTTTTCCACTGGAGGCATCCTTTTGTTTGGTATCTTTTGTGAGATGATGATTCACATCCCTTCAGAGGACATTTGGAAGGCATATGTCCAACTTGATTGCATATACAACATTTGATCATAGTTTTTGCAGAATTGTGAGTATGAACAAAATTTATTTGATTCATAAACCTCCTTGAGGTGTTGAACATCAATCTTTGTCCATACTTTCTACACTCAATGATTTTATGACCAAATTCCTTACAATGAAAACAGTAACCATAGAAACTATTTGCATACCTGGTGTAAGGTTGTATTTTCCATTTGTTTGATTGAGGCAGTCTCTTCAATGTTTGCATCTTTTGCTGGTTTGAATTAATCCTCCTTGCATGGCAATATGCAGCAATGTGTCCCAGCTTGTGGCAGACATAATAGGTGACATTCTTCATAGGAGGGAAGAATCTCCTTTGATGGCTTCCAAATTTGACATATTCAGAGGCATATGCCCCTTTCTCTGTTGTCTTAGTATTTATTACATTCTTAAATACTAGTGGTTTCTTCTGATCTCTGTCTTCCTCATTACAGGTTTCTTCTTTTGTAGGAATTATTTGAGCTGCTTCATCATTCTTATTTGCTTTTACAAAAATAATCTCTCTGTCAACTTTTTCTTTGCTTTTACTTGATTCTCCTTCATAGCCTATTCTAGTTTTTATCATAGGGGATCTTTGAGCAACCAGAATTTCATTCAACTTACTAGAGCTTGTTGTTTGAGAAGAGCTTATAACCACTTTCCTTTGAGCATTTTCTAGTTTCTTCCTGAGACATACTACTTCTTCCAGCTTCTCTTGTTCTCGGGTTTTATCCTTGATTTGCTGAAGTAACATGTCTTCTATCTTATTGGATTCTTCAAGCTCTACCTTCAGCTGCCTGAGGACTTCTGAGTTTTTTTCTTCTCTTACATACTTGAAAAGAATGTCCTTTTGTTTTCTGCACTTCAGTTTGAGTCTGTCAATCTCCTCCAGAGCACTTCTTAGCTCCCCCTCAAGGTCGATTTCCCCTTCTTCTTCTTCATCTTCTAGCAGGAGTCCTTCAAGTTCTTCTATGGCCATCAATAAGAATTCAGAGGTTCCTTCTTCACTTGAGGGTTCATCTGAATCTTCAGATGTACTGCTGTCTTGTTGAGCATAGAAGGATTTTCTGTTGAACTTCTTTCCTTTCTGCCAGTTCTTTGATTTATTTTTCTCTGACTCTTGAGCCTGATTCCTTACTTTCTTGTGAGGACACTTAGCAGCATAGTGTCCAACTCTTCCACAGTTAAAGCATTTGAAAGGAATTTTACCTTTGTATTTACCTGAGCCTCTATCCAATTTCTTGACAAATTTTGCCTCTTCTTCATCCGAGCAAGAGCATATGTCTCCCTCTTCTTCTTTCTTCTTTTATGTTTTAAAGGCTGCCTCCCTCGTACTTGGCTTCTTCTGTGGGAGCCTCATCTCATATTCTGTTAGATTTCCAAGTAGTTGGTTCATGGTCAAGGTCTCCCAATTAGCTGTTTCTTCTATTGCAGACACCTTGGAATTAAACTTGGGTGGAAGAGATCTTAGAATCTTTTGTACAATTACAACTTCTTTTATGTTTTCACCTAGAGCCTTCATGTTATTTACTATTTCTGCAACCCTTAGAAAGAAGCTAGCAATGTCTTCATCATCATCCATTTTTAAGTTCTCAAACTGGGCTCTATAGACTTGAAGTTTGGTAGTCTTTACTTTCTTGTCTCCCTCATGGATGTTCTCCAGAGTATCCCACATTTCTTTGGCAGTGTCTTTGTGCATTACTTTGATAAACTCTGCTTCACACAATCCATTCAAGATGGAATTCATGGCTTTTGCATTAGCTACAAAATCTTGTTTGGTTTCTTTCTCTGAGTCAGTTGCCTTTGGGGCATATCCATATTCCATAGCAGCCCAGACTTCTATTCCTAGAGACATTATGTATGTCCTCATTCTAATTTTCCAGAAAGCATAATTTTCACCTGTAAAGAAAGGGGCTTTATTGGTAGAACATCCTTCTTTACTAGCCATCCTGAGAACCTAGGATCTCCTTTCAGTTGTTAAACTAGTACAAAGGAACTTGGCTCTGATAACAATTGTTGAACCCTTAGTTAAACTGAGAGGGGGGGGGGGGTGAATCAATTTAACACATTCATGAAATTTTAAAACTTTTCATTAAACCTTATTTACACCTTCATTTCATGTCCAACTTAATATGTGAGTAATCTTAGAATGTGAGCAGCAAGTATCAATATAATATAACAGTAGACTTAATATGAGAGCAGCATGTATTAAGCAGATGATATAAATCAGATCAACACATAAACTTCATGCACAGAGACACCAGATATAAGTGGAAACCCATAAAGGGAGAAAACCACATCTTATTATTGTTGTGATGCAAAGGCAAGCTCCAACTCCCTCTCACCACTGTTTTTCTGCAGGCACCAGCCTACAGGAGGCTCTAACCTCAATTCTGCAAGCTACAACTTGTAAGGAAGCACCAACTCCCTTCAATTTTCTGAAGGCACCAACCTACAGGAGGCTCAAACCTCAATCAGCTACAACTGACAGCTATCAAGCTGCAACTTGATAGGGAAGCTCCAACTTCCTCAATTTATCAAACTGAATGTTTGCTGATTTACCTCAGATATCAACTCTGTTTTGTAGATTTTCTTTCTGCTTTTCTTTTCTTAATCTTCTCTGCCTCACTCTTCTATACTCTGCCTTCTCTATGTTTACTCTCTCTGACCTCACTTATGCATATCCAGCTGATATTATATATAGAGCTCCTCACATGACTGTTTGTATTTCACAAAGAATTTGGAGTGAACAGTCATGACTCTTTGGCTTCTGTCTTCTCATTCCTTTTATCTGCTCATTCAATAAATATAACTGTAGGTCTCAATTTAACATTACAATGGGATATTTGTTCTCTTCCGGAGACTTGCCAATGCATCACAAAAAATAAAAATAAATTAAAACATTTACAATCAAATTACAATGAGAACTCCAGCTCAACTCATTTAGTCTTTTGGCTCGCTGCGCATTTGTCTTTTCTTTGACTATGTCTCTCTTTTCTTGTGGCTGTGTTTTATCTCTTTTCAGCTCTGTTTGTTTGTATGTCCTCTGCTGTGGTGTAACTGCTGCATACATGTAACTGTGCTTTTTATATCAGTGCATTTTGTATATATATGTGACTACTGACTTTAAATATGGGCAAATTTCAACGCTTTTTATACAAGTGTCTTGTTGATGTGGTGAGTTTCGCAAGCGGAACATACATACACCACGACCTTTGTTTTATGGCCCTATACAATTGCACACATCGCAATTTTATTATATTAAAAATCGCCCTCCACCTTAAGCCGAGGCCTGTGGGTCCACAGACCACGCGACACTTTTCAATACAATCGCAACAACTTTTTTTTTATATATATAACAACGCCTTCACAAATTTCTGATTGTGATTGATATGCGGACCCGACCATGTTTTATATGGCGGAGTTTATATGACTATCGCATCCGGCTTTGCCAATCGCAATCGCAAGATGCCTTGCTCCGGTGCGATTGATGTGCTCCACAAATTTTCGATTGCGATTGATATGCGGACCTGACCATGTTTTATATGGCAGAGTTTATATGACTATCGCGTCCGGCTTTCATCGCAATCGCAAATATTTGTTAACATGTTTCGCTTTAACTCCGATGCGATTGGTACCTTTGCGATTGTTCCGATGTGATTGATCGCAATCGCAACTTTCTGTTGTGATGTTCCGATGCCTTTATATTCTCCGATGTGATTCATAAGGGTACCACCTTATATTACTTCGTTTCTTTTGATCATAAAGCGCTCCACTTATATAAATTAATATATATGCTTTGAACCTTTGTTTATATGATCCGGGCTTCATCGCAATCGCAATTATTTGGTTGCATGTTCCGACACATATCCATTATGTTTTATAAACCCATCGGGTCCGGGCTTCATCGCAATCACAATTTTCTGTTTATATGTTCCGCTGCCCTTATAATCTCTGATGCGATTGGGAAAGGGTCCCACCTTATGATAATTTGATTCTTTGTGAAATATGTAATGCGCTGCATATATATGTAATGTCTTTATATATATATATATATATATATATATATATATATATATATATATATATATATATATATATATATATATGCTTTGGACCTTTGTGTAATATGTTTCAGTTTTAGTGTATCCTCCGGCAGGGTAAGCGATTCTCGGAATTATTTATATATATATATACTTTCCTGCTCCAATCTTTAGTGTATCTTCTAGCGGGGGAGGTGATTCTCGGAATTTGTTTGTATATATATATATACTTTCCGCTTGGGTTATACGATTCCTGGAATTGTGTTTATGTATCCTCCAGCTGGGGTAGCGAATCTCGGAATTAAAAATGGCTCTGGCTCTGCCTCTGCCTCTGATAACCTGTTGTGATAATGGATCTGGCTCTGCCTCTGATATAGCGGCTCTGCCTCTATATTCGTTGCCTCTGCCTCTGCCTTAGCTGTAACTGCTTCTGCTGCTCGACCTCTTCCTCTGCCTTCGCTGTACATATTACCTGCTTCTGTTCTTTGCATATATTTGCATCTGCTGCCTTCTTTACCATCGATGACAATATTTCCAACATGCTGGATGCAGATGCACCGTCGATGGGTATTCGTTGAAGGATCTAGGAAAATTTATCCATCATCGCGTTCCTTTGTTTTTCGAGGGCCTCCTTGAGCAATATTTTGATAGGATCTCCTACTCCCTCATCTTTCTTTTCGTCCCCCATGGACGACCGTCGGGGTTTACGACGCTGATATTGCAAAGGTTCCACTAGATCGAGCCCTAACTCCTTATACCCCAACCTCGTTGGGGACATGCAAAGAAGGATAGAGAAAAAGAAGACCGCTTTGATACCACTGATCTAGATTTATGCATACAACGGAATATAAGGCTTCATTTCATTAATATCAAATCACAGAAATATGCTTACAAACATGATGGAAATAAAATAGCTAAGGTACTAGTACCAAATCTCTAAGAAGAGATGTGGTGGCTATAGACCTCTGAACTATGTTACAATGAGGCTCGAGGGCCTATTTATTATGGAGAAACAATGGAGAACTCTAAACGTCCAAAAACCTAACCCTAGGAGATGAAGCGCCAAAACTATGGGCTCCGTTTGGGTAAATTGGTGTTTCAACTTCCCAGGGACATACCTTCAGCATACTATCTCTGTTTGGGGCTTAAAAATAGCTTCAGAAGTTCAGGACCTGAAAAACTGCTAAAAATAGTAAGTTGTGAAAAAAGCTAAAAGAGAAAACGGTGGGGCCCCAAGTGGAATAGGCGGGTGGCCACCAATATCCACCTGGATCACAGTGTTTGTTTCTCTCAATGTCTAACCATGGTCCCTTTGTCAACACTGCCACTTCCCTACTAGGCTTCCATTGTAATGGTTCACTATAGTTGGAGGACATAATTGTATCTAGAGCGGAAGATAAGAATGCTTCAGGAAAAGAAAGATACAAATGCCACACTTGACGAGACATTGGGTGATTCAAATCCACATTTACCCAGGATAGAAAGAGAGAAGCTAGCAGTGCAAACTACAACAAGAGTAGCTATGGAGGCTCGTAAAATTGCATTGGTGGAAGCATCCCGGTGCCAAATTTTCAAGGTAGCTAGAATTCAATGAACATTAGCAAAGTAAGAGGAGCTGGTCTCTCTTGCAATGATTGTCATAACTCGGAAGCACAAGCTGTACGAAACATATGTGAAGAAGTGATCCCGTAAACGGTTTTTCCCAAACTGCCATTAAAGAAATCAACGGTTGATATTCAATGCGGCATCACTCTATTAATTTATGGAAAGAACCAAAGGTGCCTTCGCAAGTGGTTTATGGTTTTGGGAAAGTTATGTGCGGAGAGGACAATGGGACCCACACGCCATCCATATTCATTATCTCTACAGACATACATTGAAAATTTGATCCTCCTTCATTAATTTATTCTATGTATTAGGAGTCTAATTAAATGCTAGCGTTCGAATGTATAAAGCTTGTAAAACATAAACAACCTTTAAATATACTATATATATTATTATTATTAATATATATAATGTTAAATAAAAAATTTAATTTCATTATTTCGAAGAGAGTTTTGAAAGGAAGACTGTCAAAAACAATTTATTAGCTGTTTCATAAATCAGTTTTATAACTGATTAGGTAGATGGCTCGGGGAAAAAAGATAAAGTGGAGAAATTGGATTGAGGGCAGGTTCCAAGTTTTGGACCTTTGGAGGACTGTAAATTTTGTACTGAACTTTCTGAAAGTTAATGAAAGAAGATCAAGTTTCTTGCACCTTTTGATGTTGATGCGTCTTTCTAGTTTCATTATGTGTTTATTCTTCTGTGAATGAGGTGAAGTAATGTAGCTGAGGATCTCTTTTTATAGTTTTTAAGTAAGAGTTAAATGTCCTTAATGTGCACTCCTTCACTCCAACTATTTTCTCTCTGTAATGTTCTTTTGGAGATTTAAAGTGATAGATTCTGTTATCTAGCATATCATTTTTAGTTTCCATTCAATTTTATTCCTTTGATTTCAATTTATATCAGCAGATAATGGCATTGTGAAATATTTTGTTATATCAGATCATTGAGGGTTACAAATAATTAATTTCCAGAGGTGCTTAACGAAGACAATTTAATATCTTAATATTGTGACATACATTTATAAATGTCTCGAGCACTGATTTATTACCACAACCAAGGGATTGTTTCTTAAGGCACAATGCTGAGGAAGGAATATTCATGAAATATTCCCTTTTTGTGACTGTACCTCCAACTTGCTGACTATGCATCCTAGTCAAACCTGGTCAAACTGTCGAAAATTTACCTGTTTGGAATTTCGATCAGAACGCGATATCTCCCTCATATGACATCGATTTTTCGAACCGTTCACGGCGCCAGAATCATGAAGAAGAGATATATGCAACCATATTGGTTTCAAACCAATCCTATAACTTTGAATTTTGAGAAAAATTTATGAACTCCTGATCACTCCTCCCCACTGGGAAGCTTTTGGACCCCAAAAGACTTGATTACCTGCTCAGTAGATGAGGGTACAAATCCCTCACCTTCCCAACCTCCATCCATTTTTCCTTACTTGTTTTAGTGCCTTTGATCCCAACTTGAAGGTAGTCAACACTTCCCCTCTTGGATGCTCTTGCCCTCCTGTTAAGAATTGTATCTTCTTTGAGCTCATCCAGAAATTATGGCGATAAATATTCAATAGAAGGTAGTTGAACATCACTTCCTTGATCATCTATAAAAGGTGGCTCATTAAAAAGTAAGTTTTCAACATTAAAAACTGAATACATTTGCATGTAAGAAGGCAAGTCAAGTTGGAATGCATTATTAACAACTTGTTTTATGATCTTGAATGGACCATAGCGAATGGGTTTGAGATTTTTACCTTCCCCTTGCATCCTTTCTTTGCTAATGTGCAACCATACCTCATCTCCCTCTTGAAACTTGTGATCAACCTGATGTTTGTCATGCCTCTCTTTGTATTTGCTTTGAATTTTCTCAAGATGTTCTTGAACTTGTTGATGTATAATCCAAATTTTCTCAATGAACTTTCAAGCCTTATCAATTGCAACATCCTTCCCAAAGATGAAGTCTAATGGCGATGTTGGAAAATACCCAAAGCATAATTCAAAAGGTGAGGTTTGTGTAGAAGAGTGCTTTATCTGGTTGTAAGTGTGTTGAATGTAATGAAGTTGTTCATCCCACAACTTAGGATGTTTGCTGCAATATCCTCTCAATAGATGCACAACGGTTCTGTTCACCACCTTGGTTTGTCCATCTATTTGTGGATGAAAAGAGGTACTCTTTTTCAACTTTGTGTCCATTATTCTCCATAGATTTGACCAAAAAATTCCCAATGAACCTAGAATCCCTGTCATTAACAATAGAAGTTGGCAATCCAAAATGAACCCAACACATGTTGAAAATAAAGTTCAACAGTTTTTTCAGCAGTAATGGTTTTCTTACATGGCATAAATATACACATTTTACTGAATCTATCCACTACTACATAAAGATAATCATGCTATTTTCTTGACATAGGTAGACCTTCAACAAAGTCCATGGAGACACTCTCCCATGGCCTTGATGGTACCGGTAGTGGCGTATACAACCCAAGCTTCCTATTACTAGGGTTACTTGTTGCACACATAAAACAATCTCTTATAAAATGTGGCACACTATCTATCATGCAAGGCCAATAGCAATACCTTTGTAGATGCGCCACTGTTTTTCTTACCCCAAAGTGTACAACAATAAGAGATGAATGAGCTTCCCTTATGACCCTTAGCCTCTCTCCATCTGGAATACACAACTTGCCCAAATGAAACAACAAATTATTATGCATGTGATAAGATTTTTCTTCAACTTTATTCAACTTGATTCCCTTCACTCAAACTAGCATACACATCTTGAAAATAAATGTCATGTGCATATTTTTCTATGTAACTCTCATGTACAACATAATAATTTTTGAGTAAAGTAGATGCACTAATTATTAGTCTTGAAAGCATATCAGCAACTTTATTGAAAATACCTTTCTTGTACCTTATAACCAAGTGAAACTGTTTAAGAAATCCCATCCACCTGAAATTTCTTGATTGCTGCAATTTTGTTTGTGACTGCAAGTACTGTAATGGTTGGTGATCGGTATATACAATAGTCTCTTTACCCATCAAGTAGCGTTTCCACTTCTTGACACTTTGTACCAACACATATAGTTCTTTGTCATATGTAGGATAATTATTCATAATGTTATCACAAAATTGGACCTGATAGTCTGCTTGATCAGACAATCTTATGTAACTATTTCAAACCAATATTTTTATTGAGGCTTAGCCTTCCTCAATCTGAGAGGGCTCTCTCAAGGGTTATTGATATGGATAAAGATATAGATGGCTAACTCTATTTAGGGAATAAACTGATAATGATAGATGTAGGTTGAAAATAACATCAACATGTATACATTGGGATTATGGAGTCAAAGAAATTCAACGAGTCTACTTAACATGGAAGTTGAGGCATATTAGAGTTTTTAGTGATAAGGTACACACACATGAAACATTTAAAAACACAGTCGATTCACTTATAAAGGAAGTCAGAGCATCTTATAGATGAATTCTGAGTAATATAGATGAACACCACTACAAATAAGATATATAAGAAATACAAATAGAATAGGAAAACACTAAAAAACTCTTTCAGAAGCTCAAGTTGGTCAAATAGAAGATCTCTGTATTAGCTGAAAATAGTCAATTCACAACAAGCTTAGTTTTTTTCCAAAAATGTCAAACCCTTTACAAATTTGACCTCGTGGACTTTAATAGACATCTTCCCACATGAGATGATTTGCCTCTAGGCTAGATACATTGAATTCATGTCCATTGACATCTTGCATAACTACAAAACATGAAATTTATTAAAAAAATACACCTATCCTACTTGACAGTCCTATTTCAAAAAGGACTCAAACTCATTATTACTATATTTAACAAACCTTATCTACTTCACATTACATCATTTGACAAGTATATCATCACATGGTCGAATTTGGATAATGGTATTCATTCCTTCATGACCACTTAGATGACCTCCTCTAAAGCAGGAAAAAACACCCTATTTTTTAGGAATAGGATATTTTTCCTTCTTTAAACATTATGACCATCATTTAATCTTCATTTCATGGTCCTTGGATGTTGAAGATTAGCTTAACAAGTCCCATCACTCTTTCCTAGCCTACAATTATCCAAAACCGCTTCAAAAACTGTTCAAAAGGCTGTAATTTATTTTGCTACGAAAACACAGTAGTTTCGTAGCGCTTTCTGTAGCATTGCCATTTCAAGCCTTTATTCTCCAAAAACTTGACTCCTTTCACTTGCATTGTTTTAATTACCCTTCAAATTTTTTTTCATAGCAATTACAGTTCTTCACTCAACCTTTAACCCCTTACATACTGATCAAAGGAAACAAAAAAGGTAGCTACAACAGTTTCGTAGTGCTTTTATGCTTTTTAAGCCTGGAGGTGCTATGAAACTGCTGAGTATGCAGATTTTTCATAAATTTTCCAAGTGAAAACTGTAGTTTCCCAAAAACTAAAAATATAGCTTGTCCTCATCATCTACAAACCATACAAACTGTAAACCCACTTCATTTTATCTTATTTGAGGCATTCTTTCTTTATTTTCACTTGGTTGACCTATTGGTTCTTCTATGACCTTCATTTTAATGCCTCTGCTTTGTAACTCATCAAGAATTAACTCTAGCTTCTCTTCTAAATCCTTCACTTGATTTTTAAGTCTTTTGTTAGTAGCTTTCATATGAGTGTTTATTATTCTGACAAACCTGGCTTCTTTTATTGCTGGAGCTGTCCATTTGAAAAATTGCTCTGTTTTGTCTTCAGAAACAGAATCTGCCTATCCTTCCCACACTGCCTTCATCCTTTTGAACTGTACTTTCTCGATACTATGTTTTCTAGCTCTCTTTTGCATGACAACAATTTCCTGATTTGCCAACTTTCACTTTTCTTCAAGGAGCTGTAACTCTGCCTTTTCTATCACTTTTTCTTTTCCATTTTTTGATTTGCTGAATGTATCCTTTACTGTGGGTGATCAGAGGTCAGTAATCTCCTTAAGTGTTTGAGTTGTCTTAGTGAGTGTTTGGACTTCTTTTCTACTCTCCATCAATTTCCTAGCATGCCTTGTCACATGCTTTCTTACTTGGAAAATGAAACCTGCATCCTCTCCCTTAAACTCTAATCTCTTTGCAGACTTGGATTTCTTCAACTTCTGCTCATCTTCTCCTATGAATTCATCTTGAACAATAGGTGTTTCTTGTATTTCAATGGCATGAATAATATCATCTAAATTCCCCTTTGTTCCTGCTCTGCCTTCTGTAGCTACTGACTTTCCCTTCAAAACCACTGTTTGGCTTCTAGTCATTCTTTTGGTCCCTTGTTTGCTGATAGCTTGTTCCTATTTTTCATCTTTGACAACCTTTGATTTTTATTTTGCAAATGGGAGAATTGGTGTATCAAGCACTTGCATTTGTTCTGGCTTTTTCTCAGTTTGCATTCTTGGCTTTACTCTTGCAGGTTCTTTTGGTTTTGCAACCATAGGTTGACTTGATTCTGCTGCTGCTGGTGATTGAACTCCTTTAGCTTTAGGGTTTCTTGCAGGAGTTAGGGTTTCCAACTCCTTCTCCTACAATATGTCCCAAATAAAACAAATAAGTCTTTCCAAACTCACACTTTGACATCTTAAGAAACAATTTCTCTTTCTTCAAAATATCAAGTACTCTATTCACATGCAAGACACAATCTTCTCTTGTTTTGTTGAAAATTAAAATTTCATCTAAGTAGACAATAAAAAAGTCATCAAGGAATGGTTGCAAAACACTATCCATAACACACATGAAATTTTCTGGTGCATTACATAAACCAAAAGGCATAACTAGCCACTCAAAGAGTCCTTGTTTGGTTTTGAATGCAGTTTTCCATATATCACTTTCTGTAATTCTTACTTGATGATATCCACTTCGTAAATCTAACTTAGTGAAAAAATTTGTTTCTTTCAGCTGATCAAGAAAATGATCTATTCTTGGGAGTGGGTAATGATTTTTTACCGTAGTCTTGTTCAAAGCTCGAAAATCTACACACATGCACCAAGTCCCATCTTTCTTTGGTATCAAGACTATGGGTGAACCACATGGCGAAGTGCTTGGCCTTATGATGCCTTTATCCAAAATTTATTTGATTTGCCTCTTTATTTCAACATTCTCCATTATCGACATGCGATACATACCGATGTTTGGAAGAGGACAATCCTGTTGCAACTGAATCTCATGTTGAATCTTTATTTTTGGAGGCAATCCTGTTGGCTTCTAAAACATCTCATGATGCGCATTAACCACATCATATAAATATGATTTCAACTAAGGATCACATCCATCAAATGATTCATGATTAATATAAGCTTTGTTCTTAATCATAAGAAGAAAAAAATTCTTACTTGAATTTACCAGCCTCTTTACCTATCCAACATTTACCATAGCAATGTTTGTCTTCTTGCGATGTGCTCTAAAAATGAACTCCTTGCCATCTTTGAATAAATGATAATTGTTGTCATGGGGATAGAAGATCGCTTTCCTATCATACAAGTAAGGACTCCCTAATACAATACTAGTGATGTCAATAAGAACCACATCTAATTCAACTGTGTAAAAAAAAATTGTAGTGATTGCAAACCTCAATATGCATTTCTTTGAAACCTGTAGATTTGCATCCTTACAAATCCAACCTAATAGATATGGTTTTGGATGTGGTATGGTCTCAAGGTTAAGTTTCTTGACCAAATATTTAGAGAATAAGTTTTCTTGTGACCCACTGTCAAACAATGTGTCAATGTTGGTATGTTTGGATATGACCCTCATATGAAACAATTCTATTCTTTCTTCTTCATTTGGAGTGTTTATGTGACAGTTTGATGTACTAGTACCGGGTTTAGTTTAAATTTATTTTCCCTTCATGATCTTCAATCCCATGGCTGTAATATTAGATTCATCACCTGAATCATATCCTAAATCATGTTGAGCTGTAGCAGTAGTTTTATGTTTCCCTTTGTTATTGGGTTTCTTTGGCCTCATTTTAGGATGTAATTTCCAACAATGAGTTTCATCATGGCATTATTTTGAACAATGTTTACAAGCCACTTTTTCTCCCTCTTTCTTAATAGATGCATTCTTTTTGTTTTTACCTTTTGAGGTATTTTCCTTGGCTTTACCTTAAAATGTTTCTTCCTACCCTCTTCATAAATGTTCTTCCCTCTAGCTTCTAAATGTGTGGCCTGAACACATACTTCATTTAGACTGGTGGGGTTAAACATGAGAATAATATGTTTTAGGTAGCTATGTAAGCCTCATATGTACTTGAGAAAAGTATCCTGGCTCTGCAAGTCCACCCCTAACAAGAGAGCTCTTCTCCTAAATTATTGGGTGTGTTCTTGCACATTTTGTCCCTTTAATTGCCTAAAGTTCTTCCAGTTCATGATGGCTTTTTGCATATGAGCTAATGGATAAAACTATTTTTTAATAGCAATAATGAAATCTGACCATGATAGAATAATCTTACCATGTTTCTTGATTTCCTCCTTTGTCTTGGCTTCCCACCAAACAAGTGCTTCACCTTCCATTCTTAATGAAGCTAATTGAATTTTGGTATCATCATATTGAAGGTTCTAGATTATAAAATAGACCTCCAATTGTCTAATCCAATTATCAAGTTTTTCTGCATTGACTTCACCATTAAACACTTGCAATTCAAACTTAACATCAAGTTTTAAAAAAGGAATTTTACCAGTGTTCTTTGACTTGTGTGGCTGATGTACTGAAGAAGAAGTAGAGGATGATGATGATGATGGTGAGGATGATGGCTCTTCATTGCCTCCATTTCCTCCATTTCCATTCTTTTAATTATATTCATCATGATGACCTCCTAAAGATCCTTGTACTTCCTTTTGAAGTTTAGATCCTTCTCCTTCCAGTCTCTCATTCCTTTCTTGATAAAGGATTCTAACCATCTCAATCATGTCAATAAATGTTTTCCTGAACACTCTTTCTTCCTCTTTAGGGTCAACTTCTTCATGGATTTCTCCTTCCTCATGAGGCATGCTTAATGAAGCTTCTACTTCTTTAGGAGGTGAACTAGGTGGTGGAGTTTGTGGCAATATTTCTCTCCTTTTCTTTGGCTCCTTTTGAGACCCTTCTGCTTTCACCAATTTGCCTTCTCCTCTCTTGAGCTTGAGCCTTGTAAGCATATAAAACTTGCAAACAGTTAAAAAATTCTTTGCACTAAACAACACTAGAGAATAAACTCTAGCTTTGATACCAACTTGATATGAAATGGTTGTATTAGTTTTGCTATGCTAAGTGTCCTTTTAGTTTATAAACATGTGCATACTTGTCTCATTAGTTTGCTTAAGGATTGAGGTTTTTTTCCATGAATTGTAGATGATTTTTAGTGAATTAGAAGCATAAAACAAGATTAAATAACACTGAACAACAATGTAAAACAGAGAAATATGTCACCACATGAAATTTACACAGCAGGCATGATGAAGAAGTTCACCCCTCCTGGGCTACATCTGCTGGTCCAACTCCCAATGGCATGTCCATATTTCATTATGCTCAAAATTTTGCAAATACATGTAGTTACAGTGCTCTAATGGATGTTTTCTCTGCAAAAATGCCTCTAGAATGCTCCAATTAGTAAAAAATGACTCTTCATTCACTCAAAATGGGCGAAAATTGCATCTCTTACTCTTTTGCTTAGTTTCACCTAGAAAAGCTCCACTAAAAGTGGAGAACTCCACTTAACTCGAGTTAAGAGTGGCATATTCTGCAATTGTTTATGCGTGCCCCTAAATTTCCGCCGAGTTTAACTGCAACATTTAAAGTTAGTGGTTGGGTTGGCCACATTCCAACCCAAAACCCGCGGCCTAATTATAACAGTCGACGGAATTCAGCATGAACTGTGGGTTGAAAACAATTGAACTCTGGTTAATGCGACGAGTTATAGTAAATCGCGTGGTGTAAACATTTAAACGTGGCCATGTGACATACCACGAAACTACTGGTGGTTGAAATTTTGGGTTAACACTTTCTGCGACGTAATGTTTGTTGTTTTTTATGTGAACAAACCTTCGAGGAACTACTAGCGGGTTGGGACCACCGGCGGTTCCCAACCCCAAACTGAAATTTCATTAAACTTTAACATAAACCCGAAACTGTATAGAGTTAAGAATCAATGTGCAGCTCAGGTGGTAAAGACCTGTGCGTGCCCGCGGGAGGTTCGGGGGTCGATTCCTACGGCCTCCAACAAAATTTTACCACACCATTTAGGGGACACGTGGTAGCCTAAGGGCTAGCCACGTGGCATCCTTTAATTGGTCCTCATAAACTTCGTACCAAGTGAAAAATAGACACTTGTCATTCATTGATTGGTTTTGAGGAAGGAATATTCCTCAGAATACTCCCTTTTTGCTGACTATACCTCCAACTTGCTGACTATGCATCCCAGTCAAACCTGGTCAAACTGTCGAAAATTTACCTGTTTGACATTTAGATCAGAACGCAATATCTCCCTCATATGACATCAGTTTTTCGAACTGTTCATGGCACCATAATCAGGAAGATGAGATATATGCTGTTAGCCACCTATAAATTTGTTATAGAAAAAGGTGGCTAAAACTTTTTTGAGCCTTCAAGGAACAAATTTTATTGCTAAAAAGTGTTGGCTCTTGAAGACTCTTGAAGGCCTCATGCCTCTGTCCATAATCTTCACTACTGTGCCTATTCTACATTCAGAAATTCTGCAGATTTCCAAGACAGATTACTGCTGCAAGCACCATTTTCCTTTTTTCCCTTCTTCCAAAACTGACCTCATTTTAACCCCTTCATCCTCCATGAAAAACCCTCACTTTCACGTTTCTCCCTTTTCCCTTATTCAAAATCCATTGATAAGCTTTAAAGACTTCTTCTTTGCCTTATCGGAACCCCTATAAACCTTTGAAATCCATTGAAAATCCATGAAAAACCCACATTTGGACACATATGGGTCTTAGCCCCCTTCAGCCAGCTCCCTCAACCTTTTCCCCACGTGACCCGGGCGTCGAAACCAGGCGCTAGCCCAAAAAGCGCTTAGCGCGTTTGGTTATCAAGAGCATTCCTCACCATTGATTTCCCCGCAGATCCGACGGTCTTCGCAATCCCATCGCGCTCGTGGTCCCCACTCCTGTTCACCGCGCGATCGCATCACAGCCGTCCGTTTAAACCACAGATATGACGGTCCATTTTTCATCTGCTCGGTGGTCCCTGCCACAGATACTGTGCAAAAATCGGCGGTATCCATCGCACCACCTCCGAGCGCAGGGCGGTTTTCTCCCGATCGACAGCGATTCCACTCACCGATTGACGCGTGGCCTAGGCACTATTCACCAAACCGTCGTCCATCGTGCGTTAAACATCGGACGTAGACCCCGCGCAATATTGACGTGC
This sequence comes from Pinus albicaulis, assembly GCA_034641835.2. Classification (NCBI taxonomy): domain Eukaryota; kingdom Viridiplantae; phylum Streptophyta; class Pinopsida; order Pinales; family Pinaceae; genus Pinus; species Pinus albicaulis. The sequence continues at coordinate 1,380,026,265 of CM076581.1, forward strand.
ATCGTCTGATCTCAGGCCGCTCATCAGACGGTGGTCGCTCGCTGGAGATGCACACGCGATAATGCAGGGTCTGGTGCAGCGGTAACAACATCTTTGCCGTCGATCTGATCTGCAGATCGAAGACCCAAAATTCATCGCCCGTTTTCTCCGTTTTGACTTTCCACCTGCGCTCCCGACCGTTGATCTCTACGCGATCGACGGCTCTGATTTAATTTTATTTTCTGCCTTGCCTTTGACTCCTCTCGATCAATATCAACTGTTGGATGATGCCATCCAACGGCCATTCTCTCCCCACATGTCCTCCCGCAGCAATAAACCTATATATGCAGGGTTTTATAATGTTTTTTGTATTTTGCAGGGTTTTTTATGGTTTTTCCGCCATGTCTGAAGAAAATTCAGAAGCAAAGTGTGACGATCCTCCCTCCTCTGATCCATCAAAGAAAATCAATCGCAGGGTTTAAACTTCACGTTTCATCGATGTTTCATCAGGCATTGACACCATATCTCCCCTGCGCGGCTCTGCACATTAGAAAAACACAACAAGTCAATCACAAGTCAAAGAGTATCAATGTCGACAACAAAAACATACCAGAGAAAAGGATTGAAGACAGGTTTTGTTGGGATTACGGCTAAGAATGATTATCAAAAGCCTAATCCCCGATTAAAAACACAGTTAAAGAAGAAAATCTTAAGTGTTTTATCGACAGAAAGCCTCCACCGCCACCTCTGAGGCAAATTGATTCCTCCCAGCTACTAAAATGCCACCTGTGCCTCAAAGTATTCAATCAGAGGCCGAAGTTATTGATCAAATGAAGATATTCGCCTCAGCGCAGCCAGAGAGTTACTTCTGCAGGGAAAATTAATGCAAACAATATCTGCGGAGTAACCCCGACATCACACAAAACCTCCAAGGTCAACAAAATCTCCCACTGAGCTTAAAAATTTATGTAAAACATTTAATATAGAAGACACCTATTGTAAGTTTCTTCATTGAGCCCCCCAAAGGCCAAGAAGCCATTAAGTCTGTATTAATTGTAATTGGAGATCTTTTATCAGATCTCACCTCCTCATTCTTCTATATATACTTCTGCAGAAGATGAGAGAGGGGTTGGTTGAGTTGGTTGCAGAACTTTGAAATACATTTGAGCTTAAGCTTCTAATTGTAGATAGTGTTCACTAGCCCTTGAAGCTCTGTTTGTGTTAGACTTGTTAGGCTGGATAGTGAAGATGATTGATGAACTGAAACATTGGACCTGAGTACTGTAACTGGTTTGACATCAATAACAAGCTGTTTCTTGGGATCCTGGTCTATATCACTGGTGAAGTGCCTCTTTCTTTGTTATTGTTTTCCTTCTATGTATGTCATATTGTTCACTATTCTATGATAAAGAGCAACATTTATAGAGTTAGGTTTTACTGTTTACCAATACCCTTCTCTTACTGATAAGCTTTATCTCAATGTTTTCCTCCAATTTGTTTATTTAAGAATGATTTAATACAGTCTAAACAGTTAGGAATGCTGGAGTTCCCTCGTCCTACTGTTTGCTTTAAAAATTGTTCTTGAAAGTTATTTTCCTTATTTTCTTATTAAAGCTAGACTAGAAAAGTAATGGTTTGCCCTGTTTCTAGCTTCTATTCTCCAAAGGCAGATTCTGAAGGTTTCCCTTGGTGTTGGCTGAAAGAAGACTAGGTTTAAAAGTACTTTATCTGATCTTAAGTTACACTTTGTCTTCTCTTATATGTTTTCATACTTTCAAAAGGTAATTATGTGGATTACTGGATTGTTTGTCAATTAAGCTGCTTTAGTACAAACTTGCCCAAGAAGTCAATGGTTAGCCCTATCCTTGGTTGGTTTTAAATAGTTACTTAAGAGGCTTTTCTTGTTTGGACTGACTATAAATCCTTTGTGAAATTATTATCAGTTTCCACCCCTCCAACACTTTATTGTTTCCATTCCATCACTCTAATCTCAATAATCTTGTGATATAGATGACTTGCCCCTTGGATCACTCTTGATGTTGTTGCTCAATTAAAGCCCTGTTATGACTCCATAGCCCAGTGGACTAAAAACTAGCGTTATATCTATCGTTTTAGCCAAAGCTATTCTATTCGCTTGAAACTTCTCACCTTTGAAAATTTTTGCACTTAGAACTTTCCCCTCAAGTAATTTTCATGCTCAACCATCCAAAAAACAAACAAAACCCTTGGCCTTCATAACTAGCCTAATATCATTACCCAAAACTCCAAAGACAAATCCATATTTGCACTAATTGGAGAGATCCCTCTCAGGATTCAAGAGGGCTAGATCCTAGAATCCAAAAGTGGTTGAAATAATGTTGCTTCTGCATTTTTAGTCTCACCAATCTGCTAAAATTACAGATTACTAACATATGCAACCATTCTAGTTTCAACCCAATCCCGTAACTTTGAATTTTGAGCAAAATTTATGAACTCTTGATCATCGATTGCAGTGAAGCAGAGAAAATATTCTTCAATGGACCGCAAGGTAAGTATATGAATTATTTGAAACTGTGGATTAAGATGCTTCTATGTGAAAAGGGAGTCTTACAGATTCAATCAAGATGTTAGTTTACTTATGTTTGGAGGAAGAAGTAAAATTGGGTAAGAAATTGGTACAAAGTGAAGTGGAAAAAGGTATAGAGTAGATACCAAAAAGAGATACTGTGAAAAAAAACCGAATACTTTCATAGAAAATGGTTATATCCCTCTTTTGAGTGATTCTGAAACTGAAAAATAAGAAAAATACCCATATAAACCCCATGCAACTTTGTAATATCCCCCTTCCCAAGCTGAAAGTTTTCCGAAGTCAGAATCTAGTAGGATCTAGGGTACTCTTAGCATTACCCCTTCCCCTAAACCCACTACCCTTCTACTCCTCCTCCCCCTCCCCGTTCCCATTCCCCTCTCCATCCAAAAAGAGGTATGGCTGATGACATTTAGCTACATGTTTTCAAAGGATCCAGAGAAGTTTTGATTTCTAGCCGAAGCTGTATGGACAACGAAGCGGATCGATGATGAATATATAAATAAGGCGCAACTCATTACGATGCTGCGAGATAGTGCACTGACATGGTATATGAAGTATTCAACTAGTCACAATGGTACATTTGTAGATATTAAGAAATCATTGATACACAAGTTCAGGAAGCTGAAGTCTCAATCGCAGTGCATTACTGAGTTAAAGGAGATCAAACAAAAAGTTGTTGAGTTTGTTTGGGAGTTTGATCAAAGGTTTAAGGTGTTATTGGATCAAGTAAGCTTCAACATACCCCGAGAGAAACATAAATAATGGTTTATAGTACGCTGTTACCATATATCAGGTTTCCATTAATGCAACAAAAGATAACAACTCAAGCCAAAGCTTTGGAAATTGCGATGAAGTTGGAAGCCTCGCCTATAAGAGACACTAATGCAGGTATGAAACATATTTAGAGTCAACTGGAAAACCTGACCTTGCAGATGCAGTATATTAGGAACGGTAAAGAATTTAGATAAGAAGTGTGGTGTACAAAGTGAAAATTAGAGGGCCATTCTAAGGAACAATGCCCTATTTTCAGGGATTACTTGGATAATGGAGCACCTAATCTCTTATATGTAGGATCCAGTTAGTGGTGTGAGATATGCAGAACTAGAGTCCAACATCACTAAGAAGAGTGTTATTTATTGCAGAAATATGTGCAGATCCAAGGAAAACTCTTTTGCAACTTTTGTAAGTCTATAGGACATGATGAGAATAACTATCGAAGTTATGACCTAATGATAGAGCGTAGTGCTGATACTTACATAATGCAAGTAGAAGAGCACACACATGAGGCCAATGGTCAGCTCGACAGTTGAGGAGGTTATTAAGGAAGAGGTTGAGGAGGTGGAGCTAGTCAAGGACGAGGACAAATCATTTGCTATAACTGCGGTCAGGCAGGTCATTTTTCAAGAATTAGGGGAATTTTAAGGGCTAAAATGGGCCTCCTAAGGAAATTATAAAATAATAGTGGAAATAATAAAATAATATTTGATTACATCATCAAATTTTAAAGGGAAAAAAAGAAAAAAACTAATTTTTCAAATCATATTTTTGACTTATCACCCAAATTGTGTACTCAAATTTCAAGCGGGAGTACTCGTTGAATGCAAAATTTAATTCCTAATCCAAGGAGTACCCATGTTGCATACTTTATATGTACCCTGCTACATGAAAAATGAGAAATACATGGAAAACATCATTGTAATATGTTTTTCATGTATTTTTTATTTTTCACATAGCAGAATCCATCGAAAGTATGAAATATGGGTACTCCTTGGATTAGGAACTAATTTTTTCATCCAACGAGTACTCCTACTCGAAATTTGAGAAAAAAATTTGGGAAATAAGTTGAAAATATGAGTTGAAAAAGTAGTTTTATTATTTTATTATTTTTAAATATTTTTACCCTTTTACTAAATTTTTTTGAATCATCCCCCATGGTTGACATCATCATCTTGAATCCTATTGGTTCTTATAAAGTTTATTTTGGTTGTACATTTTTCTTAGGAGGTCCATTTTAGACCTCAAAATTCCCCTAATGAGATTGCCTGCATAATCTGACTACGACATGTAAGTACTACAAATATTTTGATCATGTAATTGAATATTGCGATGTACTTATGGAAAAGATGCAAGAGAAAAGGAACTAGCAGCCCACATATAACATCCAAATGATGACCTCTATAAGAAGGACCGATGAACCTTTTGTTAGTATTGTCACTAGAAGTAGAGCTTCCACTAGAAGTGATAAATCATATGAAAAGAAGGAATTTGAACATCTAGGTGCATGGGTTAGAAAGAATCCAAAGAAAGTTTTTATTTTTGATGTTCAGAAAAAAAAGAAAGTGTTTATGGAAGCGAAGCGACGTTTTATGGATGCAGGAGCTTCGACTTCTACCATACAAACAGGTCCTAGTAATTGAGACATGTCATTAGTTATGACACAGAACCAAGCAGTGACAGAGGACCAAGCTTTGACACACAATTCAACAAATCAAGTAAGTAATTTGAGATATTTTCTGCAGACTTGTATGAAGTTGTGAAGATATTGAAATGTTGTAGAAGGGCTTCAGGAATTGATAAATTCTTACACATCAAAAGAGACATCGGGAAGTGAGATGCACACGGTTAATAATGTACACAGACATAAGAGAACTGGAAAAGAGATGAGACTTAGTGCGCAAATAGGATAATATGAAATGGATAAAGTTATTTTGTATTTGGGATCTGATGCTAATGTATTAACAAAAAAAACATGGGAAATAATTGGTAAGTTGAAGCTATAATGGTAAAATATTAAGTTAAGATTGGAAAATCAACAAAATATATTTCCTATGGGAAGAATATCAGGTGTCATAGTAGATATTGGAGGAGTTCTCACTATCGCTGATTTTGAAGTAATAGAAATTGTTGATGACACTAATCCTTATCTTGCTTTACTTGGATTTGATTGGGAAATTGACAATCTGGCCATCATAAATCTAAAGAAGAGGAAAATGATATTTTAAGGAAGCAATATGAGGGTGATTATTCCTTTAGATCCATAAGAAGGAGTAAGATATACAGAGCCAGTGAGAGAAGAATACAACACAACAAACATAAATAACATCTATTAATTGAAATCCAAGGAAGAATATTATATTAAGCCTATTGCAGATGGAAGTTGAGTTGGGATTCTGATAGTACCTACACATCAGATTCAGAAGAAGAACTGGAGAACTGGCAGAACAAATTTCATGAAATATCCACAAATCGATGTGCAAGAATAACAAAAGTAGTTTGCTATATGACATCTAAGGTATGTAACCTGCCTTATTATGATGTTTTGGGTAATGTATAAATTTTATTAATAATTATGAAGAGAGGGTACCAGAAGATCAAATATTGTTAGCTTTGGATACAACCTTAAGATCTACCCCTACTAAATGGTGATGGCAAGTATGTCGAAGATTAATGTGGATAAGGTTTGGAAAAGTGGAAACATAAATAAAGGAGAAATGTGATGGTGAAACTAACCCAAGAAAACATATCCAACTCTGCACTACAACATGGAAGGAAATCCCACAACAGGAATGGGTACATGGATTTATTCACACATTGGAGACAATTCCTATGAATTGGTACCTGGAAATAGAGCTGTGACCTGGTACTATGAATTGGTAAAACTTGGTTGATGGGTTTATACTAACATTCAACTTTGAGGATGAATGTCCAGGCATAGATTTAGTCCTTCAGATAGTAAAGGATAAGATATTTGGGCTGTGAAACACACTAACATGGAACAACCTAATTGGGTTGCGCAGATAGAGTATGCACTAGAATGTTTTAATATTAGTGTAGAAGAAGAAGAAGACCCTTGAAATACCAACATAATAGAATCACAAGGGAACCATGAAGTACATGGACCAATGATAGAGATTACATATATCACAAAGCCATTAAATACCAATAAAGTGAACATTGGATCAGAAGAGGAGCCCAAGTTTGCAACAGTAGGAGATTACTAGGACAAGGAGACAATCAATAAAGTCACAGAGCTACTCCATGAATATCAAGAATTGTTTCCCACTAAATTTTTAGATATGAAGGGAATATTAGGATATTTGGGAGTCATAAAGATTCCCCTGAAACTTGATGCAAATCCAGTCAAGCAGAGACCTTATAAGTTGAACCCAAAGTACAAGGAGAAAGTGAATCTAGAACTTGATAAGATGATAGTAGCAGGGATTATTGAATCCGTCAAAGAGTCAGAATGGGTAAGTCCTATGGTAGTGCTGAAAAATAAGACAAAAGGAGAGATCAGGTTATGTGTATACCTAAGGAAGTTGAACAATGCATGCTTACATGATCCTTTTCCCACCCCTTTCACAGATGAAGTATTGGATATGTAGGAGGTCAGGAAGCGTATTCATTTACAGATGGATTTTCATGATATCATCAGATCAGAATTACACCTAAAGGTCGACACAGGACCATATTTGCTACATAATGGGGTTCATATCGGTATACAGTAATGCCTTTTGAATTGAAGAATGCCCCTGCTATATTTTCTAGAGTGGTGGTCGTAAATTTTAAGGAGTACATTCAAAAGTTTTTGGAGGTATACTTTGATGAGTGGAAAATATTTGGACTATTGAAAAAACATGTTGGGAGCTTGAGGCTTATGCTTGACACTTGTAGATGACATCATATCTATTTGAATCTAAATAAGTGCATATTCTGTGTACCTTTTGGTGTATTGTTGGGACATGTTGTTTGCAAGAAAGGACTCATGGTGGATCCTACGAAGATTGTTGTCATTGTAAACTTGGATCCACCTAATATAGTATGACAACTGTGCACTACATTGGGACATATAGGATACTACAAAAAATTCATTAAGGGGTATGTGAAAAACGTTGCCCTAATGGAGAAATTGCTGAAGAAAGATGTGACCGTTTAGTGGGATGAATAATTCTATAAGAGCCTCGACATACTAAAAGAGAAGATGGTAACTATGCCTATTCTAGTATTCCCTGATTGGAATAAGGAATTCCATGTCCATGTTGATTCTTCTTTCATAACTTTAGGAGTAGTATTGGTACAACCCGATGAAGGAGAAAATTACCATCCTATAGCTTTTGCAAGTAGGAAGTTGTCTACAGCTAAGAAGAAATGCGCTACCACAGAAAGGGAAGGTCTAGATATGGTGTATGATTTGTAGAAATTCAAACATTATTTGTTGGAATCACATTTTAAGATGTTTAGAGATCATTCTGCATTGAATTAATTGGTCAATAATCCTGTCCTAGGAGGGAAGATTCACAAATGGTTATTTTTATTTCAGGAGTATGAATTTGAAGTTGTTTCTAAACCAATATGGATGAATTTAGGACCTGACCATATTTCAATATTGGAAATAGGAGAAGAACCAACTAGAATAGAGGATAATCTCCTTGATGTGCGATGTAATGTCCCAAAATTGGAATTTCTACAATAATGAATACCCTAAGGTATTATAGAGTTGGATATGAATAAATATGACTTATAATAGATGTAAAATGATAGATAATTCAATTAAATGATGATGCAAAAGCTTATAACTCACTCTGGACTCACAAAGGTGGGGAAAAGGGGTGATTTTGGCCCTAAAATGAGTGTATTCAGGTTTCTGTGTAAAAATAAGGTGGGATGATGGTTGGATCTTATATCGTAGGTCATGAGGGACCTATGCTCCGAATTTCAACTCAAAAAAATAATTATAGCTAGGTTAAACAGTTCCTCCTTCCCCAACTAGGCTTAAAAACCCTGATTTCCCATGGCTTAAATTATGCAGAATGTACTGAAGTTTCTACAACGTGATTTTATGAAAGGTTTAAATAAAATAATGATGGAAAATCAGTATGGAAAATTATGATATGATTCAAATGATTTACACTAAGAAGAACTGATATTTTCATAAAGAAAGGCCTAAAAATGAGGTGCTACAACCATGATAAAAGAAACCACGACAACGTTATTTTTAGGGATGAAGCAGTAGTTTATTAATTCTTCAAATATATATCATTTATGTACATAAAAATTTATATCCAATACAGATCCATGTACAAGAAAGGCTGATCTATACATTCCCCTTGGGGTTTTTCCCAAAACATGAAGTACAGAGAGTAGATCTGAGATCTAAGGTTGCAGATCTGCAGAATGATCTAGAAATTTATGAATAATAAAATGGTACATCAGATCAGATCTGAAACTAACATGGATTGGATGACCAATCCATGGATCACCACAGTGAGAGGAAGAATCCCAACACCAGAGATCTCTCCTCCAAAATGTTGACAAAACACCCTGCAACTGTAGATCTGAAAATAACGCTGTCCAAGGAGTGGAACAATGTTTTAGCCTCTGAGAATGGAATGGCATAATTCCAAGGTGTATATATGAATAACAATCAGCAAATGAACTATTCTAAGAGGTTAAAATACACACTCACTGAGAAAAGCCACTGCTATCATCTAGATCTGAACAGATCTAGTCCTCCACTTGCTACAGCTCATAAGGACAACTCAACTCTCAACAGGAGAAAATTTGTAGATGTAAGGTGAAGCTTGGCCCAAGCTTGATAGTGAAAAAGTTAGAACAATTCTCCTCCAAGAGCTACTCAAGGAAGGAGGTGGGATTCTTGAACATGAATGCCCAACAAGGGATGTCTAAGCAGACAATACCTTCAGAAAATGATATCTTCAACAACCCTTTCCTTGCTGCCATCCTCTTCCTTTTATAATATAGGAGTCTTGCCAAACCCTAAACCACCTTGAATCACATAACCCTTTTCATATTAGATCCTCCGAAACTACGCTGTCCCTCAAAGAGGTTCAATGCATCTACTGCGCTGTTTGACTTGGTCAAATATGGTCCACTCTTGTGATTTAGACCCATTCACACCTACAGGAGTTTATTTAAATAGACCAGATATGTCTCTGTTCACATAGGCATTGATTTATTCTTAGTTTTCAGGAGTTTTAAATGTACTCCTTCACAATTTATTCATCAACCATGAAATGTAAAATAAACAAGAAAAAATTAATATTCCTATTAGATGTAGCTAATTTAGGAACAATACAGTCTCCCCCTCTGAAATGTTGCTTGTCCTCAAGCAACTACAAGGGTGCTGCAAAACTTCCCCTCCTTCTCTTGTGGCCTTCTCATCTATTAGCCTCCACCATTGCTTTGAATCTTCTGCAATAGATCTGTCTTCCAATGGTCCTCCCTCCATATGAAAATTGGCCTTTGGTGAATAAAACCAAGGGCTCTCATCATGAAGAAATGGAAGGTTGTTGTGGAAAAATTCTAGCTGATCCATGGCCTTTTCAATATAGAAGTGATGGAAATCATGGGGATTCCCTTGATTCATGAGAGATTCCCATATCCATGCTATCATCCAAAGGAAGTGGATTACCTCCCATCTTGGAAATCCATAGAAAAACTCCTCCCCCATACAAATGAGAGGCATGTCCTCAACAAACATATGGCTCACTCTATAAAGAGACAAGTGATCTATCATAGTGGCCATACAAAATCCCATGCTCCCATGGAAGCATGCAATGCAAAAAGAATGGAGGACTCCTTCCCCCAAGGACACATCCCACCAAAGTACCTCCTCTCCAACCATGTTCCCAAGAGTAAGAACATTTTCATCATAAGGAATCATGATTAGAATCATGCTAGCTGCCATGTATGGTAAATGAGGTGGAATATGTTCCCTCATGTGCAACCAGCGCAGTTTTATCCTTAACTGCCATAGAATATGATATGACAAGTGTCCCCCCCCCCCAACACTTGTTTGTTGCCTCATCCCTTCTAAATGCTTGGAGGAAATGCCTCATAGTTGGCGTAAAAGTATCAAACCATGAAGAATGTAATAGCTTGCCAAGATCCTCCAAGGGATGCCCTGCATCAACATAGTTCATGGCCTTGAGTAGCCCATAAAACCCCTCATAAATAGTGCCCCCTTTTGGAGCAATGTTCAGCAAATGAGTGTTAGAAAAATATAAGCATATAGGAGATACATGATAATATTCAGAAAGACAAGATTCTCTATATACTTGTTTTACATCAGTGGGGTAACTCATGGATGAGTTCCCTCTCACACTCAATGAGTAAGGAGATGTGAATGATGGCTCTTCCCAAGAGCTATGTTCCTCCTCCTCTACCAAGTAATCCATGCACATCTTCATATGAGAGTGCACCTCTCCTTTGAAACCTTCCCATATGAAACCACCCAAGAGTGTATGATATGCTCTAATGAAACCAATGGGTTTGGAAAGCAGGATCTCATATCATAGATGGCATCTAAGAGTCTCTCCTTGAGCTTGGAGTTACTAACCAAGAGAATAAGATTATAGAAATAGATAACTCCATCCACCACCTTGAACCTTTCATCCACTACTTCCCCATCAAGAACCCCACATGTGAAAAGGTCCTTGGATTATTCCATCCTGAGTTGGGAATCCCAATAAGGATCCAAGCTCTGCAAGAATGACAACGCTGTAGAGGTTTGAAATGCTGCCTTTGTCATATCATGGCTCCATCCTTTGACATCCTTGACATCAAAATCACATGTTGGAGCATCATCATCTTCTCTTTGCTGCCCCATTTACAACTGATCTTGCACAAGACAAGATTGGAGCACATGGAAATCAACTTCCCCTCGGAAAGTCCTTGTTTTCCAAAACCTCCTCCTTTTGGCCCATGTATACAAGAGGGTTAAGATCCCCTTGCCATCTTCAGAAATCTCCTTTTTGAATGAAGAAATCATGGGCTGCCCCAAAGATATGGAGTTTCCATGTGTCCTCATGCTCATGCCATCATAGATCTTTGATTTCTCCTCTCTCAGCGCAGATACCTAAGTGGGAGTTAGCAATGCCCCTTTCAAGAAATTTCTCTTCTCTCTCCCGAATTCAGGAGATATTCTCTGTGCTGTGCTAGCTTCTCCCAAGGCTCCCTCCTTAACAAGTATGCATATGCTTCCCATAGTTGAGAGAACACTTTAGATTTCTTCCCATCAAGAGGTGCTCCTGGTAGAATACCTCCTTGCAAAGAGGTGTCAAGGCATAGAGTAGAATGAAGATGTAGGTAGACAAATTTTCCCCTACCCTTATTGCATAAGTCCTCTTGCCTTATTTGTGCTCCCAAGCTTTGAAATGGAGAAGGATCCATGCTCTTCCTACTCCCTTCCTCCTTCTATATTCAAGTCTCATTGTTTGGCCATGATGGTACATTCTGTTCATGTGCTATGCCAAAAGCTCTATGTGTGAGACCTTGCGGAACTCCTTGCAAGGGTGCAAGAGTTTCCTTTCTTGGAGCAAGTGCTCCATCCTTCTCTTCATGAGGTGCTTGAGGTGCTATTTTCATGACTACATTATCTCCTGCCTTCTCCTTCTTCTCTCTAATAACTGAAATTGCCTCATCATCAACTAGAGATCTTAGATCTTGGTCATCTAGTGAAGGAGGAATCTTCATGCTTCCTTTTTGAGAAGAGTTCCCTTCATTCAAAGGAGATCTTGCCCTAGGCAAGGCATAAAAAAAAATCACACCTTATTCCTGGTCTTCGAAATTCAAGTTGATTCACATCCTTCCACCTGCAAAAGAACTGACTGATACAGGGAATTATTAGTGTCAACAAAATATGTTACACACGGGGCTTCATCAAACTTCTCTATCAATCTTGCAATAAACCTTGCATAAGTAGGTGTATTTTCATTCTTCAAGGAAAAGGACTCAAACAACCACCAAGAATATTATTTACCTTCAGAGTGTAGCGCTGCTACTTTGATGGCTTCAATTTCCGAGACTTGATGTTGTTGCACAAAGTTGTTTAGCTCCTCTACCCAAACCTTGACTGGGCATCTAGGAGATCCATCAAAGATAGATAGATAGAATCTACCCATTCCATGATGCTCCTTCTTTGTACCTTTTCTTTCCTTGATCTTGCATAACCCTTGGAAGTTCAAGTTTCTTTGAACTTCTTGGATTGAGCTTCATACTCCTCCAAATACTCTCTAAGAGTCTCCTTCTTAGGTACACCTCCTTTCTTCCTCTTCATGAAGAAATTACTGACAGAAATTTTAAGCTTAGGTGAGTGCACATAGTGCACATATCCATTATATGAGGATCCATAATTTTCCCCATGTGTAGATCCTATAGATCCAATCAGAAGATCTTTCTGCTCTTGAAACTTTCTACGGATTTCACTGCTCTTTCTCTCTTCTTCTGCTGCTTTCTTCTTAGATCTAAAAACTGATGAGAGCAACCTCATATCTCCATAATTTTGACCTTGCTTCTTTCTGTACAGTACTTTGGCTTGAAGCCCACAGGCTGAGCCAAACATCTTGCTTTGATACCACTGTAATGTTCCAAAATTGGAATTTCTACAACAATGAGAATACCCTAAGGTATTATAGAGTTGGAGATGCAGAAATATACATTATAAAAGATTTCCAATGATAGATAATTCAATTAAATGATGATTCAGCAGCTTATAACTCACTTTGGACTCAAAAAGGTGGGGAAAAGGGGCGATTTTGGCCCTAAAATGAGTGTATTCAGGTTTATGCGTAAAAATAAGGTGGGATTACTGTTGGATCTGATAACTTAGGTCATGAGAGACCTACGATCTTAATTTCAGCTCAAAAAAATAATTATAGATAGGTTAAACAGTTCCTCCTTCCCCAACTAGGCTTAAAAACCCTGATTTCCCATGACTTAAATTATGCAGAATGTATTGAAGCTTCTACAACGTGATTTTCTGAAGGTTTTAACTGAAATAATGATGGAACATCCGTATGGAAACTTATGATATGATTCAAATGATTTACACTAAGAAGAACATATCTTTTCATAAAGAAATGCCTCAAAATGAGGTGCTACAACCATGATAAAAGACTGCATAACCAAGACAAAGTTATTTTTAGGGCTGAAGCAGTATTTTATTAATTCTTCAGATCTAGATCATATCTGTACATAAAAATTTATATCCAATACAGATCCATGTACAAGAAAGGCTGATCTTTACATTCCCCTTGGGGTTTTATGCAAAACATGAAGAACAGAGAGTAGATATGAGATCTAAGGTTTCCGACGGCACGATTCCAAATTTTTGAATAAGTAAATGGTATAGAAGATCAGATCTGAAACTATCATGATTGATGGCTTAACTGCGGGTAACCATAGTGAGGAAGAATCCCAGACCGGGATATTCTCTCCAAAAATGTTGGATAAAACACCGTAACTATAGATTCAGCAATGAATGCATCCAGAGTGAAAATGCTTTAGCCTCTAAGAATGGAATGGCCTGATGCCAAGGTGTAGATCTGAAGTACATTCAACAAATGAACTCTTCCAGGAGTTTAAAAGACACACTCACTCAGAAATATGATCAATCAACAACCTTCGCATTGCTACCCATGGCTATCATCTAGATCTGAGCAAATCTAGATATCCACTTGCTGTAGCTCACATGGATAGCTCAACCAACAATAGGAGCAACATTGTAAATGTAAGGTGAAGCTTGGCCCAAGGCTAATAGTGGACAAGTTAGAACAATTCTCCTCCAAGAGCTACTCAAGGAAGGAGGTGGGATTCCTAAACAGGAAGTCACAACAAGGGATGTCTAAGAAAAAATACCTTCAGAAATAATTATCTTCAACAACCCTTTCCTTGCTGCCCTCCTCTTC
>CM076581.1:1380640620-1380811557 GCA_034641835.2 Pinus albicaulis
CTCCATGCAAGAGAGTTCCAATACATCCCCATGCAAGATAGAAATATTCCAAAGAAAACATAAACAATTGTATAGTAAGCAAACAACTCATAATAAAACCTGAAGTGTTCATTCCAGAATTCACGACAGAGTTTCCATTTGATTGCAGGCTCCAAATGATCAAAACTTCCCCATCGGAATGACTCAAGAGTGTAGGTCACAGTAGACAGACTATAAGATGGATGAAGAGAAAGAACATACCCAGTGAATTTAGTCATGTGGCGAGAGGAACTCACTGCACTAGGGTGATATACCACGATAGCCTCCCTCTCGTACTACTGCGAGTGTACCAGGTTCCTTGAATCGATACCAAAAACCAAAACAAGGTAACTTCCGCCCGGGAATGAAGATTTGCTGGCACCAAAATTTTGTGATAAGGTGTCTCTTCGATCGATTCTTATAACATTTACTCTCTGCATGTGCGATGCCATATTACCATGGCAACTAAATGTGTGAGGGATGTAGTAAGGCCACCCTCCATCTCTTTCTGATTTAATGTTAATCATGGCCCAGATCCCAAAGGCTCCTTTTTGCCAGCACGCACCCTGATCAAGAACCTTGATTTGTAGTGTGGTTAGGATCGTTGTTGATGCTAGCATCCTGATCCAGTATGTGCCTCAGAGTATCCATCTCTTCATGACAGTTTTGTAAGGGCCATGGAGACTCCAGAGTCTTGCCCATATTGAAGCAACCCCAATTTGTTAAGAAATTTGCTGCTTTATTTCCTTCTCTCCTAACATGAGAAGAAATGATATAATCAAAACAAAGAAGGAGGTCACTTATATCGTGGACTAGCCGAGCTATCCCCCATCTTCTATACCCTTTTGGTTTAGCTCTAAGAAATCCTTGCTTTACTGTGAATTAATTATAATTATTAATTAAAACATTTTGAGTCAATAAAATTACATAATTAAAAATAATAATAAAAATAAATAAATAAATAAATAATTAATAATAATAAAATTATTAATTAATAAAAAAACCAGCTGCACACTTTCCCTTAAATTTTACACTCAATAATAAAAAACAAATTTGTACCGAGAGCAAACAAGTTTGCACCCTCAGAATTTAATCCTATCTACACTCGATAGGGTCTATAAAAACGAGAGCAAAAAGCCCAACTGTTCCCGGTCCTTAAGGTTCCAGATACAAATATTTAAATGTAACACGAATTAAATGCCCGAAGTTTTCATGCATTCTCATTCGCTTGGTTTCTTCAAGGGTCAGAGGAGAGCAACCAGATGACACAGTCTCTGATTGAGTTGCGGATACACGAACATATGTACATTATCAGACAGGTTATTCAAGTGCAGCTGTTACTTACGCCAAACAAGGCCATGGCCGCCCAGACGAGGAGCAATACCATTCTTTCCATATCAAAGAACATCTCACTTGTTCATTCCAATCCTCGACACTCCTTCTACACATTCAATTCCATTGGCGAGATGCGCATTAAAACATTCTGTCAGACTAACAGGTTTCAAGAGGCAGTGGAGACCTTCAAGCATATGCTTTTAGCTCCATCTAAATCCAACCCCAGTCTCATTACCTGCAGTCTTTTGTTAAGTAGCCTTGTCAGAGGGAATCGCCATGAATTAGCATTGTCTGTTTATACACTTATGATCGAAGCAGACATTCGGCCAGATCTTATAACTTTGAACATTGTCATCCATTGTCACTGTCAAACAGGTAGAATGGACTATGCATTCAAAGTGTTTGAAAAAATGGAAGCATATGGGTTTATTCCGGATGTCATAACCTTCAGTACTCTCATCAAAGGGCTTTGCAGGGCAGGCAGGGTAGAGGACGCTTTCAAACTTTTCAAACAAATGGTGGGCAAGCGACAATTTCCCAATCTTTTTACGTATAGTACCCTAATCGACGGGCTTTGCAAGATGGGGAAAACCCACGAGGCGTTCGGATTGGTCGCTGTTATGCTGCAAAAGGGCCATGAGCCCAACGCAGTCACATTTACCACCCTCATGGATGGACTATGCAAAAAAGGTAATCTCCCAGAGGCCAAGAAACTACTGTATAAGATGTTAAAAGAAGGGCACAACCCCAATGTCATTACATTTACTACTCTGATTGATGCTCTTTGCAAAAAAGGCAAGTTAGAGGAGGCTATGGAGCTTTTTTATGAAATGCCCGACAAAAACATATGCCCTAATGTTGTGACATACAATGCGCTTATTCATGGTTTCTGTAAGGAAGGCAAGTCGGACGAGGCCATTAAGCTCTTCTATGAAATGATCAACAAAGACACATGCCTTAATGTTGTCACCTACAATGCCCTTATTGATGGTTTCTGTAAGGCAGGGAAGTTGGAGGGGGCATGGAAACTCTTCTATGAAATGCCCGACAAAAATGTAAGCCCTAATGTTGTAACCTACAGTGCACTGATTGATGGTTTCTGCAAGGAACGCAGGTCTGATGAGGCTAGAGAGCTCTTCTATGAGATGGTCAACAAAAACATAAGCCCTAATGTTGTCATTTACAATGCACTTATTGATGGTTTCTGTAAGGAAGACAAGTTCAACGAAGCTAGGAAGCTCTTCTATGAAATGGCCAAGAAAAACATATGCCCTGATGTTGTCACATACAATACATTTATTGATAATTTCTGTAAGATGGGAAAGTTGGAGGAGGCTCAGAAGCTCTTCTATGGAATGCGCAAAAAAATATGATGCCCTAATGTTGTCACCTGCAATGCACTTATTGATGGTTTCTGTAAAGAAGGTAAGTTGGATGACACTAAGAAGCTCTTCTGTGAGATACCCAACCGAAAGATGTTCCCTGGTCACATCAGTGCATTTATTGATGGTCCTTGTAGGGAAGGGCAATGGCAGGAGGCCACCTAAGTGCTTGATGAGACACTGGAGAAGGGGGTACAATCTGATTGTGATCACATAAACTGCTCTTATTGATGGTCTTTGCAAAGGAGGCACGCTTCAAGCATGGTGCAAATTAGAGGGCATGGTCTCCGGTTGTTAGAGGGCATGGTGCAAATAGGCTATAAGCCCAGTAAAATCACATAAATTAGGCTTATAATGGGGTTTTTGCAAATTGGTTGATCCGGACAAGGCCAACGAACTCCTTAAGTAATGTTGAAGAAAGGTTGCAGGCATGACATAGTGAACTATGATACATTAATAGATGGACTCTGCAAGCATCGCATGATAGATGAAGCTCAGCAAGTCTTCAATGAGATGCAAAAACAGGGTTTGAGCCTTGATGTTGCCACATACAACACATGGATGGATGAATTTTGCAAGGGGGTACTCATACATAGGCAATAAAGTTATTTCAATATAAGAAAGATGATTACATATACCAGTCTCATAGTTGGAATATACAAGGAAGGCACGACTCAAGAATCCATTAAGGTTTTGCATGAGATCTTAGAAAAGTTTGACACCAAAGCCTTGACATACAGCAGTAAATAACAGCCTTTGTAAAGCTATTGTTGAAATGCACCTGGTAAGATTCAGTAATAGGGAGTGATTACAGTTGATGAAGTGTTAGGACGACTTTGGTAACAACACATTAGACAAGCTATCTGACAAATTTGGTGGCTGAGCTTGATAATGTGACCTGAGTGGAATTTCCATAAGAATGCTCTAGGTGTTTTATCTGAAAACACATTTGGTTATTGTTTAGTGGACTGCACATCTTAATCAAATGCACAAGTGCAATCGAAAATGGGTTTGGTCTAGAAGTTAGCGTGTTGCAACTTACAAAATGTCCCAGGTGAATTTCATGATAGCGCTCACAATAATAATCTGGAAATGTTTGCTAATATGGCTAGGGGTTTGTTATTTGACATTGATAAGGTGAACTTTGCAAGTTGATTCATGAATTAAGAGGTTGATCTAACCTTCTCTTCTTGAGGGTGAGGTTGTGAAGACTGTCGAGGTTTTCAGAATTACTGTACAAAGTGACTAAATTTGCTGCAGTTCACCATCAACTGAATGGTCTGTTTAAAGTGGTCTTTAGGGAGTGTGGTATGGAGGTTAATAGTTGGTAAATAGCTACCAACAGTGATGATTTCTGAAGTAGTTAGCCAACATGGGCTTACTGTAATAGTACCTATTACAACATAATGCAAGGCCATTCTCCAAGACAAAGTGGAGCGTTCAAAATGTGCACTAGCAGTCAATTATGGAAGCAGTGGTGTGGAAGTACACATGGATCCATTGCATGGCTAGATGTCTCGATTCGAATAACAGATAATGTTTGAGTTTTAACATCCCTTAGCTTGACTGCTAGTTTAGAAACAGACTCTTAATGGGTTTAGGGGTGAAATATGTGTATCTAAGCCTAATCGATTAGATTAAGAAAGGGAGGGTAGGATATGTGTGCGTGTGAGAGAGAGATTGGCAGCATAGTCACTGACATGTATTTTTGTTTCTTGATCAAGAGGAGTGAGGCTAGCGCTAGTTCTGGTTTCTTTCTTAGTTGCTGTTACTTGATTCATGTAAGCATTTTTCAGAGGAAATCAATGAAGAGAGGGGACTATTGTTACTTTTGTTGCCTATTGTATTCTCTGTTTTTTATCTGCACAACGTTCTGTGTAAAACCTTCTTTTGATGCCCCTAATATCGTTTTGTGGTTGCACAGTCTGTTTCTGTGTTTGTTCTAACTTCTTTACAGATCTTGAGTTTCCTTTTTGGGCTGTTCTGTTGAGCTGGAAAATAGTGTGTGTTCCCTCTTAATCAGGTTCAAGGAACAAAGTTGCACCAGACTTGGGGTGTCTACATCACTATAGGTGGACTTACCAGTGTTCAGATTCAATTACTATGGAGTCAGTTTTATGGTTGGCAATTGATGGAGTGGGTTATCATGGCTTGTTGTAGTGATTAGTATGTTTTTGTAGTATTATACCTGGCCAATTCCAGGTTTAGTGCATTAGGGGATTTATATGATTGTCTGTCAAACTTACTCATTAACTATATACCAAGTAAGACTTCGTAGTTTTTCCACTTTATATTAACTCAACAGATCAACTCTGTTACAAAGTGGTCCTAAATGGGTTTCATATAAGTTCTAGAGGTTGACTGGGAAATTTGGCATCAATAATTCTTGGTCTTAATGTCATGTCGTTAATTTATTTAGACCTCACTGTAATAGGAGATAATACCACAGTTCGAGGAACTTGGCAACATGGCAAAGCTGTTTTAAAACATGACATGAGGTGTTGTGTCACTAGGTTTGAAGCTATTGCATCAAAGGTAGATTGTATGAATACTATGTATTGCAGAGGCTATGTGGCAAAATAGTCTGCAACAATAGCATGAGTGTATGAGGAAGCACTTGGAAATTATTGAGAAAGGCTTGGTGAACCCAACTGCACAAATTACATGCAGACTAGAATGTGGCTTTGGCATTAGCCGAGCTGTTGGTTTTATTATCCTCCAAATAGCGAGTAGGTATTTTTTTCTTATATGCTTCTTTTGTTATATTCCTAATTTGAATTTGAATAGAGGAATTTCACAATAATTAAAACCTCACTTACTGTGGACATTAAACACAGACTCTTAAACTTGCTCTATATGGCTAATGTGAAATGCTAGCACTAAGTCCTGCTTCTCTTAGGTTGTTATATATTATTGGAATACTGAAAGTTTCTGTTGTTTACTAATTGGCCAATGCATCTTACTGATAATAACATTCTCTGCTTGGAGTGAGCCCTGTGGGATTTGTCTACTGTATAATGCACTGGGGTTATGGTTTGCAGTCCCGTGTTATTTCATTTCGACATTCCTCAACGTTGGCGCTAGTGGAACATTGGCTCTAATAGCTTGAGGATCTCAAAAGTAGTGTAGCCCATTTTTTATTTATAATGTTGTTCTGTGATAAGAATGTGAAATTTCTGGTTTAGTTGGCATGAAATATGAGGCTGTAGCAGCTAAAAGAAATAAAGTCAAGTATATTGAAAGAAAAGGTCAACCTGATATCCAGGAACTGATTTGCTGACTTAATTGGAAATTTCCCCCAATATTAGTTTCCTTTTTTGGAGGATGTTATAGTCAAATTAAATGTTGGAACAACTTAAGAACTCTCTATTTTCGGTGGGATATTTATTGTTCCAATAATATGTAATAGTATGATACTCATTTTTATCATTCAAGGGTCTTTTTGGTTGGGTGTATTTTTATATCTTGCTTGCAATAAGAGAATGCCAATAGAATGTCAATAGAAGATGTAATTTTTAAAGTCTTTCATGTTTTGTTCTTCACCTTCTATCCGTTAGTGTTTTATTTCGTTTTTCTATAATTGTTTGTCTCACCTGTGAATGTGATATTCCTTGAATTGGTTTGTGTAGGCTTATTCAGAAAGTGGAGGTTACAGATTTGGTACTACATGCAAGTTCTATCATACAAGAGATAAAGCGGGAACTGCAGGACAGGTAGCCATAAAGGTGTGAGGTTATCTACTGGTTTGTAGCTGGTCTTCTTGTGTGCATAAATTAAGTGATTATTACTTTGTAATTATAAATTTCCCTTTTTGATATTGCTGTTGTCTTCTGACCATAAGTTGTATAGTTCACGTATATTTGATTATAAATGGATCTTGAGTTCCATTATGAATGTTGTGGGTAATATAGCCCAAAATGATCCATTAATCTGGTTTCTAAACATTATTAGCTTGCTTTGATAGGACTTGCCTTTCTGTCATCCACAACGTCCTTTATCCCAATCATTTTGTGCTATCTTTAATTTAATAACATAATTCTATCCTATCTTAAAGATCTTAAAGATGGATAAATTGCTCATGTAAACATGCCTTTGTTATTGCGCCGAGAGATACATTTTACAGCCCAGTATGATGTGTGAGGTTGTTCTTCTGTGATCAAAATAATATTTAATGTTAGGTACATAATTTTTTTTAAAAATATTTTATAAATAAAAATTTAATGTTGGCTCATAAAAACTTTAAATAATTACATAAATAAACAATTACAAATCTATTAACCCAACCCAGTTCGATTATTATTATTCACATTCGCTAGATTTGTGTTTGATGAGTTACTGTGTTTGTTGGATTTTTTTTTGCTGAGTTGCTTGCTTTGTGTTTTCCGTTCTCTACGTGTTCTTTGTGCTCTGCACTTATAAGTATTATAAGTAAGTTCGCTACACTCTGTAGGAAACAAACACTGTGATATATAAATAATTTCGATTTCAATTTGATTAAAATAAAAAATTAATACCAAAATCGTGCTTTCCTGTTCTAAATCCATTCATTCCCATATCACTCACAATATGTGAATACATATAGGTTGGTTTGGATACAAATTGGTTTGGATACAAATGAGTTTGTTGAGTTAGAAGAACTATTCCAGTAAACCTCGACCACTACGGTTTACCATGATTCCGCTTGTAGAGATAATTTGTATGTGCAACTGGTGTTCGCCTTGTTAAACAATTTTCTGTATCTATATTTCCAATATGAAATATCAACCTTTTATGTTAGAGAAATTACAAACAAGTTACTCACCGTACCCTCCAAAGCTTCAGGGAGCACCCCGATTGCTTCTTCTTGCATTACAATTAAAAAAAATATGATAGTTAACTATGGTTAATATACAATTAAACATATATAAATACATAATAGATCTTGAAGGATTGCTTCTTCCTACATTACAAATTAAAAAAAGATGATAGTTAATTATGGTTAATATACAAAACAATAGATCTTGAAAAGTTCAATGTTTTTCTGTTTTTTTTTCTCAAAGTGGAATGAGTAATTGGGAGATAGTTTGAAGGTTTCATTCCATTCACCTAACTAAAATCTTTAACTTATGTTATATTTACAGTTTTCATTCACTTCAAATATTTGAGTTTTTAATTATTATTATGTATAAACACAATATAAATTTAAAATATGAAGAGGTTTAGGAACACTAAAAAAAGAGCTATAGCAAATAAATAAAACCTTTTTTTATACTTACTTTAGAGGTATAATAAATAAATAAAATTATAAATAAACTAGAGTTATGGTAAATAAATAAAACCTCTTTTTATATGTATTGCATAAACCTTTAGATATTTACAAAAATAAAAAAATAAAAATTATTTAGTTGAAGCCTATGGGCCAAATACCATATTTATAAAAAGATATGGTAAATAAATAAAAAATTAAATATATCAAATAGAATTATAAATCAACCTCTAATTATATACCAAGCCTATGGGCCAAATACCATGGGACAAATTATTATTAATAACATGGGCCAAATAGCATATTTATACAAAGATATGGTAAATAAATAAAAAATTAAATATATCAAATAGAATTATAAATCAACCTCTAATTATATACCAAGCCTATGGGCCAAATAGCACGGGCCAAATTATTATTAATACCAAGCAAAAAAAATATTATTAACTGTAATATTAATATTAATATTATTACTAAATATAATATTCATATTAATATATTATACTATTAATATTATTAAATTTAATAAATTTGGATTAATACAATATTAAATTTGTTATACATTAATATATCATGATATATACATTAACTCTAGATATATATAGGAGGGAAGAACAAAGACAAAGTGATAGAGGTGGAGAAATAGGGGGAGTGACAAGGGAGATATGGAGATAAACTGAAGGAGAGGGAGTGGAGGAATGCAGAGACAGAGTGGGAGAGGAGTGAGAGAGGTAGATAAAGGTAAGAAAGGGAGAGGGAGACAAAGGTCGAGGTGGGGGAGAGATAATGAGAGGATTGGAGAGCAGAGAGAGAGAGATAGAGATGGGGGAAGAGAGAGGGAGGTAGGAGAAAAAGGGAGAGAGAGAAAGGATGAGATATATGCCTTGAGAGAGAGGAGGAGAGAGGGAGGGATAGAGAGATGGATTTGGAAGGAGAGAGAGAGAGGGAAGAATAAATGCATAGAGAGTGAGAAGTGGAGAGAGAGGGAGTGACAAGGGAGAGATGGAGAGAGAGTGTGTATGTTTAGGGGTTGTTAGAAGTGTTGTCATTGATGGCAAAGGATAGCAGTAGAAGCAAAGGAGAAGACAACAGGTTTGTGGTGAATGGTATAGTAACATTTACAGGGAGCATGAGAAGAAAAGAGGGAGAGTTTATTTACAAAGACAGGGCAGCAAAAAGAGAAGCAAAGCAGCGCAAAGGAGGCAGCAGAGGCATAGACAGACAAAGGAGGCAACAAAGGCAGAGACAAAGAAAGGAGGCAGCAGAAGCAGAGACAGAGAAAGGAGGCAGCAGAGGCGGAGACAGACAAAGGAGGCAGCAGAGGCAGAGACAGACAAAGGAGGCAGCAGAGGTGGAGACAGAGAATACAGAGGCAGAGCCGTTAACAAACAGTGAAATGATCAAGCAGAGGCGGAACCAAGAAGCTAAATAATGGTGGGGTAGGAGTATATGAGATAAAGCACAATCTGTACATTTAAATGAAGTTTGAAGGTTAATAAACAATTGATGCGAAATTATAAAACTCTGGAGCCCTGAGTCAAAGACGGAACCAGGAGGAATAGTGACGACAGTTTTGGTGGAAGAAACAACTTGTATCACGCTGCCCTTAAGCGGTAAGCTGAATTCACCTTTTTGAACGCGATGTATGTTATGGACTGACGCATGGCCAAAAGTGGTTTGTAAAAACCACTCTCATCATGTGAATTTGGAGCGTTAATGCTCGAAGATTGAAAAAACGCGATAAGCGTTCTATCCGTCTGATCAAAGGTGTTGAGGAATCAACGGTGGTCACGATCGCGCGATAGACGAGAGTTAACTCGAGAAAATTAGCTGTGGGGCCGACTCTTTAATGTAATATATGGCTTTGATATTCAATGGGTGATATATATTTATATACTGTGATATAGTCGAAACCTATATGAAATGAGGTGCGGGCTGGACTTATATTAAAGTTAATACTTTGGTCTTCACATTGGTCGGGAAATTATGTATATATATGCTAATATATATTGGTTGGTACGAGATAATGGAACCATAGGCATGGAAGGGTATGGAGTTAGTCGATAGTGTGGTGGTGGCATATATACAAATGCACATATAATGCGCTAACCAAAGTTGTGGTTTGGACTTACAATATATCATACGAAGGGTAACCCTAGAGCATATATATATATAGTGGGTCGAACTCCGCCAGGGTGAGAACCTTTGGTTTATTGAGCCATTCAAGGTTGATTTCATATATGTATGTTGGAATGAGTCGGTATGCGGATATATATAAGCTGTGGGCCCGAAACCTTGTGTTAATGTTTGAATATAAACCAAAGTTAGTACGCAAGTGGGACCCCCTACATAAAATTCCGAGAATCATAACTCAAGCTGGAGGATACATAAACATTATTCCGAGAACCTTAACCCAAGCTGGAGGATACATTAAAGCTGAAGCGGAAGGTTTATATATATGCAACGCTTTATATATGTTGAGCTTTATATACAAAGGACCAAAGCATATATATTTTTATATGTAGTGCTCTATCGTTCGAGTCAAAACAAACGAAGTACCACATGGTGGGACCCTCGAGTATCGCATCGGAGAAACTAATGGCAGAGGAACATATTAACAAAAGTTCCGATGGAAGCAGATCCGATTCACTTATAAACTATGAGACCTATAGTTGTTTGAATTCCGCCTCAAAGCGCATTGGAGCAAGTTATCGCATCAGAAGTAAAGTGCAATCGAACAATCTGTTGAATGTTGCGATCGCGATGGTGCGATTCAATCGCAACCGTCAGATCATTGAAGAGTGCAACCATTGGATCTAAAGAAAAATAGAGTGGGGTCTACAGTGGCCCATCGCATCGGCAGAGTGAAGTGCAGTGAATAGTGAATCATCGGATCAGAGTGATCACATCGAAGCATCGGAACATACAACTAGAAGTTGCGATTGTGCTTAATCACAATCGGAAGAACTCAGGAGGTGACACATCGCATCAGAGAATAGAACAAGGTCAGCGAGTGGGCCCGAAAGGGCATTTTGTGTATTAACATGATCTATTATCATTATATCGGCGAAATTTGGTTGAGTTATATAACATGGCTGTTCATATGTTAAAAACATCTTATTATTATTATGCCGAGAATTGAATTGCATTATATAAAAAGCACAACTACATATATGCAGGAGTTACGTAACAATAATGAACAGAAAGGCATACAGAGAAGAAAAAGACAGACACAGTCACAGAAAAGACAAATACGCAGTGATCCAAGAGGCTGAACGAGTTGAGCTGGAGTTCTCATTGTAATTAAATGTAAATTTTTTAATTGGTTTATATTGTTTGTGATGCATTGGCAAGTCTCCGGAAGAAAACAAAAATCCCACTGTAATATAAAAAATTGGTACATACAGTTATATTTCTCTGAGTAAGCTACAGAAGAAATGAGAAGACAGAAGGCTAAGAGGTATGGCTATCCATTTCAAAATCCCTAAGGAATAAAAACAGTCATAAGGAAATCTCTATAAATGATATCACCTCGATATGCATAAAGAAGTTAGAGAGTGAGGATAGAGAATGCAGAGTATGGAAAATTGAGGCAGAGAAGATAAGGAAGAGAGGAGCAGAAAGAGATGCTACAGAACAGAGTTGATTTCTGAGGTAAATCAACAAATATTTTCTTTTGATAAATTGAGGAAGTTGGAGCTTCCCTATCAAGTTGAAGCTTGATAGTTGTCAGTTGTAGTTGACTGAGATTGGAGCCTCCTGTAGGTTGGTGCCTGCAGAAAAAAAGTGGTGAGAGGGAGTTGGAGCTTGTCTTTGCATCACAACAATAATAAGATGTGGTTTTCTCCATTTATGGGTTTCCACTTATATCTGCTGTCTCTATGTGTGTTGCCTATGTGTTGATATGATCCACCCAATCTGCTTAATGTTTACTGCTCTCATAATAAGTTTGGTGTCACATTAATTTAATACTTGCTGCAACATATTAAGACTGTTCACATATTAAAGTTGGTTATAAAATTAAGCTGTAAATAAGTTTGATGAAAAATTTAAAAAGCTTATGTATGTGTTAAACTGATTCACCCCCCCCCTCTCAGTTTAACTAAGAATTCAACAATTGGTATCAGAGCCAAGTTCTTTTAGTACCAGTTTAACCACTGAAAGGAGATCCTAGGTCCCCAGGATGGCTAGTCAAGAAGGAAGCTCAACCAA
This sequence comes from Pinus albicaulis, assembly GCA_034641835.2. Classification (NCBI taxonomy): domain Eukaryota; kingdom Viridiplantae; phylum Streptophyta; class Pinopsida; order Pinales; family Pinaceae; genus Pinus; species Pinus albicaulis. Next base: position 1,380,652,813 of record CM076581.1, read on the forward strand.
TAAAGCCCCTTTTTTTACCGGTGCTAATTATGCCTTCTAGAAAATCAGAATGAGAGCATACATAATGTCTCTAGGAATAGAAGTTTGGGCTGCTGCGGAATTTGGATATGCCCCAAAGGCAACTGACCCAGAGAGAGAAGCTAAACAAGAATTTGTAGCAAATGCAAAGGCCATGAATGCAATCTTAAATGGACTATGTGAGGCTAAATTTATCAAAGTAATGCATAGCAAGACTGCCAAAGACATGTGGGATACTCTTGAAAATATCCATGAGGGAAACAAGAAGGTGAAGACTGCCAAACTTTAAGTATATAGAGCTCAGTTTGAAACTTTAAAAATGAATGATGATGAAGATGTTGGCAGCTTCTTCTTAAAAGTTGCAGAAATTGTTAACAATATGAAAGCTCTTGGAGAAACTATATCAGAATGTGTAATTGTACAAAAGATTCTAAGATCTCTTCCACCCAGCTTTAACCCCAAGGTTTCTGCCATTGAAGAAACAGCTGATTGGGAAACCTTGACCATGAACCAGTTACTTGGAAATCTAACAGCCTATGAGATGAGGCTCCCACAGAAGAAGCCAAGTACGAGCGAGGCAGCTTTTAAAACAGAAAAGAAGAAAGACGAAAAGGAAGATATATGCTCTTGCTCTGATGAAGAAGAGGCTAAATTTGTCAAGAAACTGGATAGAGGCTCAGGTAAATACAAAGGTAAACTTCCTTTCAAATGCTTTAATTGTGGAAGAGTTGGACACTATGCTGCTAAGTGTCCCCATAAGAAAGTAAGGAATCAGGCTCAAGAATCAGAGAAAACTACATAAAAAAACTGGCAGAAAGGAAAGAAATTCAGTAGAAAATATTTCTATGCTCAACAAGACAGCAGTGCATTTGAAGACTCAGATGAACCCTCAAGTGAAGAAGGAACCTCTGAATTTTTATTGATGGCCATAGAAGAACTTGAAGGACTCCTTCTAGAAGATGAAGAAGAAGGTGAAGTTGACCTTGAGGGGGAGCTAAGAAGTGCCCTGGAGGAGATTGACAGACTCAAACTGAAGTGTAGAAAACAAAATGACATTCTCCTCAAGTATGTAAGAGAAGAGAAAAATTCAGAAGTCCTCATGCAGCTGAAGGTAGAGCTTGAAGAAGCCAAGAAGATAGAAGACATGTTACTTAAGAAAATCAAGGATAAAACTTAGGAACAAGAGAAGTTGGAAGAAGAAGTAGTATGTCTGAGGAAGAAATTAGAAAATGCTCAAAGGAAAGTGTCTATAAATTCTTCTCAAACAACAAGCTTTGGTAAGTTGAACGAAATTCTGGATGCTCAAAGATATCCTCTGATAAAAACTGGGATAGGCTATGAAGGAGAATCAAGTAAAAGCAAAGAAAAAGAAAACAAAAATATTATTTTTGTAAAAGAAAAGAAGGCTGATGAAGCAACTCAAATAATTCCTACAAAAGACAGAAACTAGAAGAAACCTCTAATAACAAAGAATGCAATAAATACTCAGACAACAAAAAAAGGATCATATACCCCTGAGTATGTCAAATTTGGAAGTCATCAAAGGAGATTCTTCCCTCCTATGAAAAATGCCACCTGTTATGCCTACCACAAGCTGGGACACATTGCTGCATACTGTCATACAAGGAGGAGTAATTCAAACCAGCAAAAGATGCAAATAGTGAAGAGTCAGTCTCAAGCAAACAAATGGAGAAGACAACCTCATATCAGGTATGCAAATTGTTTCTATGGTTACTGTTTTTATTGTAAGGAATTTGGCCATAAAATCATTGAGTGCAGAAAATATGGACAAAGATTGATGTTCAACACCTCAAGGAGGTTTATGAATCAAAGAGATTTTACTCATACTCACAATTTTGCGAAAATTATGATCAAATGTTGTGTATGCAATAAAATTGGACATATGCCTTCCAAATGTTCTTTGAGAGGATGTGGTTCATCATCTCACAAAAGATACCAAACAAAAGGATGTTTCCAGTGGAAAAAGAAGGTGAATAAATGTGACCTGGCTCTAACTGCTCAAAACCTGAAAAGTCAATGGTATTTGGACAGTGGCTGCTCAAAACATATGACTGGAGACAGAAGCAAGTTTATAACTTTTGATGAAAATAAATCTGGTAATGTTACTTTTGGCAATGATAAATCAGGAAAAATCAAAGGAAAATGGATAATGGCAGAGGAAAGGCCCAAGATGTACTATTTGTAGATGGGCTGAAAGCAAATTTGCTGAGTGTCAAGTCAAATGTGTGATAAAGGCTATGAAGTTCTCTTTTGAGCACAAGACTGTGAAGTCAGATCAAGCACCACAGGAAAGACTTTGCTCAAAGGTGTTCGAACATAGAGTAATGTTTACATAGTGAAAGAGGAGGATGAAGCATGCCATCTTAGCAAACTTGAGGAGTCATGGTTATGGCATAGGAGATTGGGACACCTCAGCTTCGATCATATTATCAGACTGAGCAAGAAGAAAGCGGTCAGAGATATGCCAGAAATAAAAAGGCCTTCAAATACCATATGCAAATCTTGTCAATTGGGCAAACAGACCCGCACATCCTTTAAGGCCAAAGATGAGCTATCAACAAGAAGACCACTCCAGCTTGTGCACATGGACCTGTGTGGACCTGAAAGAACTAAAACACCAAGTGGAGAATCCTACTTCATGCTGATAATAGATTGTTTCTCCAGAATGACACGGTTTGCATTTCTCAAGAATAAATCGGAAGCACTGGAGAAATTCAAAATATTCAAATCATTACAGAAAATCAAACAGGATGCAAGCTAAAATGCATCAGATCAGACAGAGGAGGTGAATTCACAGATTATGACTTTGCAGACCTATGCAATGAACATGGGATAAAGCAACAATTTACTGTTGCAGGGACATCTCAACAGAATGGAGTAGCAGAGAGACAAAATAGGTCTGTACAACAAATTACCAGAGCCATGATGCAAGAGAGTAATATTCCTCAAACCTTCTGGGCAGAAGCAGTACACACAACCGTGCATATCCTTAACAAAGCTCATTTAAGGCCAAGAAGTGACAAGACTCCCTATGAACTATGGCATGGTAAACCAGCTTCAATCAAGCACTTTAGAATCTTTGGAAGCAAGTGTTACATAAAGAATAATGATGAAAATCTTGGGAAATTTGATGCAAGAGCAGATGAAGGGATATTTCTAGGATATGCATCCAAGAGTAAAGGGTATAGGTGCTACAACAAGACTCTTCAAAAAATTGTAGAAAGCATTGACGTAAGATTTGATGAAGAACTTCCAAACAAGACAAGAAGTACAGACTGCAGCAGTCCTTAGACAATCATGAAGAAGAAAACCAAGATGATGATGAAACAAGAAAGACAACAGAAGATGCTGAGCTGAGCTCAAAATCCGCCTCAAGATACACTCAAAAGAACCATCCAGAAGATCAGATCATTGGAGACAAGAGTGTAGGAGTCCAGACAAGAAGGCAGCTAACTGAACAGACATAAGAGGTATACATAGCTATGTTATCACAAATAGAGCCAAAGAAGTTTGAAGAAGCTAGCAAGGACAAGAATTGGGTGAATGATATGAATGAAGAATTAGATCAAATTGAGAAGAACAATACCTGAGAATTAGTTCCTAGACCCACTGAGAAAAATATCATAGGCTCAAAATGGGTATTCAAGAATAAAATGAATGAGCAAGGACAGGTAATCAGGAATAAAGCCAGACTTGTTTGCAAAGGATATTCACAAATCGAATGACTTGATTACGATGAAACATTTGCCCCTGTAGCTAGAATGGAAGCTATCAGAATGTTTCTGGCCTTTGCATGCTACCAAGACTTCAAGGTATATCAAATGGATGTGAAATCTGCATTTTTGAATGGAGATCTAGAAGAAGAAGTCTAAATGGAACAACCAGAAGGTTTCTCATTAACAAACAAAGAAGACTATGTGTGCAGACTACAGAAGGCTCTATATGGACTAAAACAAGCTCCTCGTGCTTGGTACTCAAGGCTGGATAAGTACTTGCAAAAACAAGGCTTTAAGAGAGGAGGAGTAGACAACAATCTATACATAAAAGCCCATGGAAATGAACTCCTGATTGTTGTAGTATATGTTGATGACATTATGTTTGGAAGCAACAAAGATGAGCTAGCAAAAGGATTTGCTGAAGAGATGGAATCAGAGTTTGAGATGTCTATGATTGGAGAGTTCACCTTCTACTTAGGACTTCAAATTCAGCAAAAGAACACAGGTACATTCGTCTCACATGAAAAATACTTAAAGGAGATGTTGAAAAAGTTCAAAATGGAAGACTGCAAACCTGTGTCAACTCCCATGATCACTGGATGCAAGCTATGTGCTGATGATGGATCTGCTGATATAGATCAAAGAATCTACAGATCCATGATAGGAAGTCTACTGTACCTAACAACAGCAAGACCAGACATCATGTTGGCAGTAGGACTTGTGGCTAGATATCAGGCAGCACCAAAACAAAATCACCTTCTAGCAATCAAAAGAATATTTAGATATCTACAAGGAACTGTACAGTATGGGCTATGGTATCCAAAAGACAAGAGCTTCACATTGACAGCATATATAGATGCATATTGGGCCAGCTGTGTGGATGACAGGAAAAGTACAAGTGGAGGTGCATTCTACTTGGGAAAAAGTCTGGTGGCATGGATAAGCAAGAAACAAACATCTACCTCTATCTACAGCAGAAGCAGAATACATAGCAGCAGCAACATGCTGCACACAAGTCATGTGGATGACGCAAACCCTCCAAGACATGAAGGTAAACATTGATGAACCTATCTCTATCAAATGTGATAATACAAATGCTATAAGTATTTCAAAAAATCTTGTACTCCATTAAAAAACTAAACACATCCCAATCAAGTACCATTTTCTAAGAGAACAAGTAGCACAAAAGGTAGTTAAGCTGGAATATGTGCCAACAAAAGAACAAACAGTAGATGTATTTACCAAACCTCTTGCTGGAGAACCATTTGAGTATTTGAGAGATAGACTAGGGGTAGTATCTGTAGATGCTACTCTTTGATATGAAGAGAAAGCATCGTTTCAGGGGGAGAACAAAAACGAAAATATCATTCGAGGGGGAGATCAGTTAGCAAGGAAAACATGAAACAGGTCCTCAAGATCAGAGCAACATGGGCGAGATTTAAAAGCACACTGGGAAATGAGCAACCCCTTGCCATTGATTTCAAAGGGGGAGGAAGAGCAAGCAACAGAAGAAAGGGTTCTAAAAGGCAAGCAGAGGAAGTGTATTGCCATCAATGCCAAAGGGGGAGACTGTTAGAAGTGTTGTCATTGATGGAAAAGGACATCAACAGAAGCAAAGGAGAAGACGGCATGTTTGTGGTGAATGGTATAGTAACATTTACAGGGAGCATGAGAAGAACAGAGGGAGAGTTTATTTACAGAGACAGGGCAGCAAAAAGAGAAGCAAAGTAGCGCAAAGGAGGCAGCAGAGGCAGAGACAGAGAATACAGAGGTAGAGCCGTTAAAAAACAATGAAATGATCAAGCAGAGGCGGAACCAAGAAGCTAAATAACGACGGGGTAGGTGTATATGAGATAGAGCACAATCTGTACATTTAAATGAAGTTTGAAGGTTAATAAACAATTGACGCGAAATTATAAAACTCCAGAGCCCTGAGTCAAAGACGGAACCAGGAGGAATAGTGACGACGGTTTTGGTGGAAGAAACAACCTGTATCGCGCTGCCCTTAAGCGGTAAGTTGAATTCACCTTTTTGAACGCGATGTATGTTATGGACTAACGCGTGGCCAAAAGTGGTTTGTAAAAACCACGTTCATCGCGTGAATTTGGAGCGTTAATGCTCGTAGATTGAAAAAATGCAATAAGCGTTCTATCCGTCTGATCAAAGGTGTTGAGGAATCAACGGTGGTCACGATCGCGCGATAGACGAGAGTTAACTCGAGAAAAGTAGCTGTGGGGCCGACTCTTTAATGTAATATATGGCTTTGATATTCAATGGGTGATATATATTTATATACTGTGATACAATCGAAACCTATATGAAATGAGGTGCGGGCTGGACTTATATTAAAGTTAATACTTTGGTCTTCACACTGGTCGGGAAATTATGTATATATATGCTAATATATATTGGTTGGTACGAGATAATGGAACCATAGGCATGGAAGGGTATGGAGTTAGTCGATAGTGCGGTGGTGGCATATATAAAAATGCACATATAATGCGCTAACCAAAGTTGTGGTTTGGACTTACAATATATCATATGAAGGGTAAGCCTGGAGCATATATATATAGTGGGTCGAACTCCGCCAGGGTGAGAACCTTTGGTTTATTGAGCCATTCAAGGTTGATTTCATATATGTATGTTGGAATGAGTCGGTATGCGAATATATATAAGCTGTGGGCCCGAAACCTTGTGTTAATGTTTGAATATAAACCAAAGTTAATACGCAAGTGGGACCCCCTACATAAAATTCCGAGAATCATAACCCAAGCTGGAGGATACATAAACATTATTTCGAGAACCTTAACCCAAGCTGGAGGATACATTAAAGCTGAAGCGGAAGGTTTATATATATGCAACGCTTTATATATTTTGAGCTTTATATACAAAGGACCAAAGCATATATATTTTTATATGTAGCGCTCTATCGTTCGAGTCAAAACAAACGAAGTACCACATGGTGGGACCCTCGAGTATCGCATCGGAGAAACTAATGGCAGAGGAACATATTAACAAAAGTTCTGATGGAAGCATACCCGATTCACTTATAAACTGTAAGACCTATATTTGTTTGAATTCCGCCTCAAAGCGCATCGGAAGTAAAGTGCAATCGAACAATCTTTTGAATGTTGTGATCGTGATGGTGCAATTCAATCGCAACCGTCAGATCATTGAAGAGTGCAACCGTTGGATCTAAAGAAAAACATCGTGGGGTCTACGGTGACCCATCGCATCGGCACAGTGAAGTGCAGTGAATAGTGAATCATCGGATCAGAGTGATCGCATCGAAGCATTGGAACATACAACTAGAAGTTGCGATTGCGATTAATCTCAATCGGAAGAGCTTAGGAGGTGACATATCGCATCGGAGAATAGAACAAGCTCAGCGAGTGGGCCCGAAAGGGCATTTTGTGTATTAAAATGATCTATTATCATTATATCGCCAAAAGTTAGTTCAGTTATATAACACAGCTGTTCATATGTTAAAAATGTCTTATTATTATTATGCCGAGAATTGAATTGCATTATATAAAAAGCACAACTACATATATGCAGGAGTTACGTAACAACAATGAACAGAAAGGCATACAGAGAAGAAAAATACAGACACAGTCACAGAAAAGACAAATACGTAGTGATCCAAGAGGCTGAATGAGTTGAGCTGTAGTTCTCATTGTAATTAAATGTAAATGTTTTAATTGGTTTATATTGTTTGTGATGCATTGGCAAGTCTCCGGAAGAAAACAAAAATCCCACTGTAATATAAAAATTTGGTACATACAGTTATATTTTTCTGAGTAAGCTGGAGAAGAAATGAGAAGGCAGAAGGCTAAGAGGTATGGCTATCCATTTCAAAATCCCTGAGGAATACAAAAAGTCATAAGGAAATCTCTATAAATGATATCACCTTGATATGCATAAAGAAGTTAGAGAGTGAGGATAGAGAATGCAGAGTATGGAAAATTGAGGCAGAGAAGATAAGGAAGAGAGGAGCAGAAAGAGATGCTACAGAATAGAGTTGATATCTGAGGTAAATCAACAAATATTTTCTTTTGATAAAGGAAGTTGGAGCTTCCCTATCAAGTTGAAGCTTGATAGTTGTCAGTTGTAGCTGACTGAGGTTGGAGCCTCCTGTAGGTTGGTGCCTGCAGAAAAACAGTGGTGAGAGGGAGTTGGAGCTTGCCTTTGCATCACAACAATAATAAGATGTGGTTTTCTCCTTTATGGGTTTCCACTTATATCTCTAACTTTGTCTCTATGTGTGTTGCCTATGTGTTGATATGATCTACCCAATCTGCTTAATGTTTGCTGCTCTCATAATAAGTTTGGTGTCACATTAATTTAATACTTGCTGCAACATATTAAGACTGTTCACATATTAAAGTTGGTTTTAAAATTAAGCTGTAAATAAGTTTGATGAAAAGTTTAAAAAGCTTATGTATGTGTTAAACTGATTCACCCCCCCCCTCCCCCCCTCTCAGTTTAACTAAGAATTCAACAGGGGTGAGATAAAGAGACATAGAAGGAGATATGGAGAGAGAAGGAGAAATGGAGGGATATAGTAACATAATTGGAGAGATAGCAAGTGATGGGGGAAGAGAGAGAGAGAGATATAGAGAGAGAGGGGGGGAGAGAGAGGAAGAGAGTGATGGGGGAAGAGAGAGAGTGATAGGGGAAGAGAGAGGGAGGTAGGAGAGAAAGGGAGAGAGAGGAAGTATGAGAGAGAGGAGAGATGGAGGGATAGAGAGATGGAGTTGGAGGGGGAGAGAGGGAGGGAAGAATAAATAGATAGAGAGTGGGAAATGGAGAGACAAGGGAGAGGGATAGAGAGTGATAGAGGTGGAGAAATAGGGAGAGCGACAAGGGAGATATGGAGATAAACTGAAGGAGAGGGAAGTGGAGGAATGAAGAGAAATAGAGGGAGAGTAGTAAGAGAGCTAGATAAGGGTAAGAGAGGGAGAGGGAGACAAAGATGGAGGTGGGGGAGAGATAAGGAGAGAGGGAGAGTGACAAGGGAGAGATAGCGAGTGATGGGGGAAGAGAGAGAGAGAGAGAGAGAGAGAGAGAGAGAGAGAGAGAGAGAGATGGGGGAAGAGAGAGGGAGGTAAAAGAGAAAGGGATAGAGAGGAAGGAAGGAAGAGAGATAGGATGTGAGAGAGTGGAGAGAGGTAGGGAAAGAGAGGTGGAGATGGAGGGGGAGAGAGGGAGGAAAGAAGAAAGACATAGAGAGAGAAAGGTGGAGAGGGAGAGAGGAAGAGAGGAAAGCAAGAGGGAAGAGAGATAGAAGCGAGGGAGAGGGAGAGAAGGGGAAGAGTGACAGAGGGAGAGGAGGGAGTGATAAATAGATAGATTAGAGAAAAAGAGTGTATGTTTTGGGGGTGATTTAGAGAGACATAGGGAGATAGAGATATAGATGGAAGGTGAAGAGAGAAGATAGAGATGGAGACAGGGAGAGAGGGACAAAGAGATTGATAGATATGGAGTGAGAGAGCGTGTGTGTTTGGGGAGGTGAGATAGAAAGACAAAGAAGGAGAGATGGATGAAGATATAGATATAGATGGAGGGGGGAGAGAGGGAAGAAGATTTCTTGCACTAGATGCATTGATTTCAATGTAGATGGTGATTTATAATCTTATTTGATTGCTTGCACTAGATGCATTAATTTCAATGTAAATGTTGATTTCTAATTATATTTGATTGATTGCACTAGATGCATTGATTTCAATGTAGATGATTTCTCATCCCATTTCATTGCTTGCACTAAATGCATTGATTTCAGTGGTAGATGATTTTTCATCTCTTTTGATTGCTTGCACTAAATGCATTGATTTCAGTGTAGATGGTGATTTTTAATCCTATTTGATTACTTCCACTAGATCCATTGATTTCAGTATAGATGTTGGTTTCTAACCCTATTTGCTTACTTGCACTAGATGCATTGATTTGAGTGTAGATGTTTATTTTTAATCATATTTGACTACTAGCATTAGATGCATTGATTTCAGTGTTGAGGTTGTTTTCCAATCTTATTTGATTGCTTGCATTAGATGCATTGATTTTAGTGTATATGTTGATTTTTTATTTAATATAATTGGATGTATGATGGTACATTAATTTTAAAGTGATTGAATTAATAGCGTGCATTGGCTTTAGTGTAAATGCAAAAAATGATTGACAATGTACATTGATTTTTGTGTTATAGTAATTCAACCTATTACTATTGGAGAGCAAGAGAGACAAGGTATGATGTTTACTACAATGACTCGAGCTAAATATTTAAATGGTTTACGATTATGAAAAGATGACAATATTTAAATGGTTTACGATTATGAAAATATGACAAAACTAACGAGGGTGTAATACCCCTAGGTTTTATGCTTTTTAATTGACAATTGAATAAGTCCAAAGGGGAAGCGGACCCCAATGAAGAACTAGTTTGTGGAATTATTTTAATTTTTAATTAATAAAATTGAATGGAAAATTTATGTGTGCAATGACTAGCTAGAGAATTGAGATCTGAAGCTTATATCCATGAGGATGTGGATAAAGTGATGAGACTTTCCCACATCTTCCAGAAATCATTGGAATGAATATTAACAAAATTAGATTTGGAGATAAACATCTAATTTTCTCAATAAAGAGGAAAGTATTTGGAAAGAGGAAGAAAAACTAGAAAAGCGGAAAAAACAACTTTAAAGTACCTCAAAGAGAGAAAGCCTAGGCAAAACAGGGAGAAAGCATTCTGAAATTTCTGGACGTAGAAATTGGAAACATGCTTGGGAAAGCACAGCTTAAATAAGTTGCTCCAGGACAGACAAAAGGTTGTCTATCACAGGGAGCTAAAGCCTCGGCTCGGGGGTGAGTTACGGAGATAAAACTCTATGGTTGGGTGGCACTAGTCAGAATAACTAGTATGCGCACATAACTAGTGTAAATTTTGGGTATTCAGTAAAGAGCATATATGTGTTAAATTTATATTGATGTGGAATAGAGTTAAATGGTTGCATATGTGAAATGGTTAAAAATTAAGTTAGTGAAGTACTTAGATCAACTATTTGCAATTTATAGAAACTGAAGGGGAACCTTACATTTAACAGATCTTGTCATAGTCGTGACTTAGAGATCTGTATAGTTGTAAGGAAAGCTCAAGTAGTTCTAAACTCCAGAATCTCTAAATCTGGTTGGAGATTTAAATGTGAAGTTAGATATTCCACTGAGAAATCTGTTGAATTTTATGAAGTTTAAAGTGATTTTAAATTTAAATTAACAATAATATTAATTAGATAAGCTAAATTAAGATATAAATACATTCTGCAAAATGAAATTAAATTCAGGAATGCTCGAAGTTGATTTACAGTGAACTCTAGAATCCTCAAATTATGACCTGTCTTTTATCAGAGTTGGTACAAGAATAATAAACAAAAGGCATCATCGAAGTATATATATATATATATATATATATATATATATATATATATATATTATTTCTATCTTACTTATTGAAAAAATTGGTAGAAATGATTGTTAGCAGAAAAATAGATCATTTGTAACAGAAAAAATTATATCACTAAATACTTATATATATATATATATTGCACACATCATAATTAACCTACTGATATATAAGGTATACTGATTTTTTTTTTTTTAAAACAGACAAAGAAATATTCTCTTCCCCCATCGCTCTCTTCCTCTCTCTCGTCCTTCCTCTCCCACCTCCCTTTATCTCTCCCCCCCTCCTCTCTATCTCTCCCCCCTTCCCCCTTCCTCTCTCTATTTTCCATCCAATCCTCTCTCTCTCTCTCTCTCTCTCTGTTTTCCATCCAATCCCCTCTCTCTCTCTCTCTTCCCCCATCACTCGCTATCTCTCCCTTGTCACTCTTCCTCTCTCCTTATCTCTCCCCCACCTCCATCTTTGTCTCCCTCTCCCTCTCTTACCCTTATCTATCTCTCTTACTCATTTCCCTCTATTTCTCTTCATTCCTCCACTCCCCTCTCCTTCAGTTTATCTCCATATCTCCCTTGTCACTCTCCCTATTTATCCACCTCTATCACTCTCTATCCCTCTCCCTTGTCTCTCCATTTCCCACTCTCTATGTACTTCTTCTTCCCTCTCTCTCTCCCCCTCCAACTCCATCTCTCTATCCCTCCATCTCTCCTATCTCTCGTACTTCCTCTCTCTCTCTTCCCCTATCACTCTCTCAATCTCTCTCTTCCCCCATCACTCTCTTCCTCTCTCTCCCCCACTCTCTCTCTTCCCCCATCACTTGCTATCTCTCCAACTATGTTACTATATCCATCCCTTTCTCCTTCTCTCTCCATCTCTCCTTCTATGTCTCTTTATCTCACCCCTAAACATACACACTCTCTCTCCATCTCTCCCTTGTCACTCCCTCTCTCTCCACTTCTCACTCTCTATGTATTTATTCTTCCCTCTCTCTCTCCTCTTCCAACTCCATCTCTCTATCCCTCCCTCTCTCCTCCTCTCTCTTAAGGCTATATCTCATCCTTCCTCTCTCTCCCTTTTTCTCCTACCTCCCTCTCTCTTCCCCCATCTCTATCTCTCTCTCTCTCTGCTCTCCAATCCTCTCATTATCTCTCTCCCACCTCGACCTTTGTCTCCCTCTCCCTTTCTTACCCTTATCTACCTCTCTCACTCCTCTCCCACTCTGTCTCTGCATTCCTCCACTCCCTCTCCTTCAATTTATCTCTATATATCCCTTGTCGCTCTCCCTATTTCTCCACCTCTATCACTTTGTCTTTGTTCTTCCCTCCTATATATATCTAGAGTTAATGTGTATATCATGATATATTAATATATAAAAAATTCAATATTGTATTAATCCAAATTTATTAAATTTAATAATATTAATATTATAATATATTAATATGAATATTATATTTAGTATTAATATTACTGTTAATATTATATTCCTTCCTCTCTCTCTCCTTCTCTCCCCAATCTCTCCATATCTCCTTCTGTGTCTCTTTATCTCTCCCCCAAACATACACACTCTCTATCCCTCTCCCTTGTCTCTCCACTTCTCTCTCTATGTATTTATTCTTCCCTCCCTCTCTCCCCTCTCTCCCTTTCTCTTTTACCCCCCTCTCTCTTCCCCCATCTCCCTCTCTCTCTCTCTCTCTCTCTCTCTCTCCCCTACAATCCTCTCTCTTCCCCCATCGCTCTCTTCCTCTCTCTCGTCCTTCCTCTCCCGCCTCCCTCTATCTCTCCCCCTCTCCTCTCTATCTCTCCCCCCTTCCTGTCTCTCTTTTACGTCCAATCATCTCTTTCTCTCTCTCTCTTCCCCCATCACTCGCTATCTCTCCCTTGTCACTCTCCCTCTCTCCTTATCTCTCCCCGACCTCCATCTTTGTCTCCCTCTCCCTCTCTTACCCTTATCTAGCTCTCTTACTCCTCTCCCTCTATGTCTCTTCATTTCTCCACTCGCCTCTCCTTCAGTTTATCTCCATATCTCCCTATTTCTCCACCTCTATCACTCTCTATCCCTCTCCCTTGTCTCTCCACTTCCCAATCTCTATGTATTTATTATTCCTTCCCTCTCTCCCCCTCCAACTCCATCTCTCTATCCCTCCATCTCTCCTCTCTCTCATACTTCCTCTCTCTCCCTTTCTCTCCTACCTCCCTCTCTCTTCCCCTATCACTCTCTCACTCTCTCTCTTCCCCCATCACTCTCTTCCTCTCTCTCCCCCCATCTCTCTCTCTATATCTCTCTCTCTCTTCCCCCATCACTCGCTATCTCTCCAACTATGTTACTATATCCATCCCTTTCTCCTTCTCTCTCTATATCTCATTCTATGTCTCTTTATCTCACCCCTAAACATACACACTCTCTCTCCATCTCTCCCTTGTCACTCCCTCTCTCTCCACTTCTCACTCTCTATGTATTTATTCTTCCCTCTTTCTCTCCCCTTCCAACTCCATCTCTCTATCCCTCTCTCTCTCCTCCTCTCTCTCAAGGCATATCTCTCATCCTTCATCTCTCTCCCCCCATCTCTATCTCTCTCTCTCTGCTCTCCAATTCTCTCATTATCTCTCCCCCACCTCGACCTTTGTCTCCTTCTCCTTTTGTTATATTAATATTAACAAAATTAGATTTGGAGATAAACATCTAATTTCCCCAATAAAGAGGAAAGTAATTGGGAAGAGGAAGAAAAGCTAAAAAAAGCAGAAAAGACAACTTTACAGTACCTCAAAGAGGAAAAGCCTAGGCAAAACAGGAAGAAAGCAGCCTGAAATTTCTGGACATAGAAATTGAAAACATGCTTGGGAAAGCACAACTTAAATAAGCTGCTCCAGGACAGACAAGGGGTTGTCTATCACAGGGAGCTAAGGTCTCGGCTCGGGGGTGAGTTACAGAGATAAAACTCTACGGTTGGGTGGCACTAGTCAGAATAACTAGTATGCGCACATAACCAGTGTAAATTTTGGGTATTCAGTAAAGAGCATGTATGTGTTAAATTTATATCGATGTGGAATATAGTATGTGAAATGGTTAAAAACTAAGTGAAGTACTTAGATAAACTATTTTCAATTTACAGAAACTAAAGGGGAACCTTACATTTAATAGATCTTGTCATAGTCGTGACTTAGAGATCTGTATAGTTGTAAGGAAAGCTCAAGTGGTTCTAAACTCCAGAATCTCTAAATCTGGTTGGAGATTTAAATCTGAAGTTAGATATTCCACTGAGGAATCTGTTGAATTTTATAAATTTTAAAGTGATTTTAAATTTAAATTAACAACAATATTAATTAGATAAGCTAAATTCAGATATAAATAACATTTTTCATAATGAAAATTAAATTCAGGAATGCTCGAAGTTGATTTATAGTGAACTCTAGAATCCTTAAATTATGACCTGTCTTTTATCAGAGTTAGTACAAGAATAATAAGCAAAAGTCATCATCGAAGTGTATATATATATATATATGCATTATTTCTATCTTACTTATTGAAAAACTTGGTAGAAATGATTGTTAGCAAAAAAAGAGATCATTTGTAAAAGAAAAAATTATATCACAGAATACTTTTATATATATATTGCACGCATCATAATTAACTTGCTGATATATAAGGTATACTGAAATTGTTTTTTTTTTTAAACAGACAAAGAAATATTCAGGAGACTAGTATTGAAAGACCACAAAAGGGTCCTACTCATTTCCTGTAATGCATGAAGAAATTTCATGTACAACATATGTGACTATTGAATGCTAAATAATTCTAGAAACCCCAAAAACATCTGTAGCTATGCCTCTTTTAAGGGACGTCATAATGTTGGACAAGATGAGCATGCATCAACCAGTTAATGACAAATTTCAATCCATGATCCAACTTGGTAAAATACAAAGAAATTTGCATACCCAATTAATATATAGATATCTTTCAAGCTTCGAATATGCAGTAGGGTAATGAAAATAACATAAAAATCCAAAAGCATTAAATCTCATGTTAGAACCAGAAATCTTAATAGAGAAAATACCATAGCAGTTGAAATTTTATTCTCTTTTAAAATTTTAATAGAACATAAAATTATATGATTATATTCCCTAAAATGAGACGAGACAACATAAATCGAAATTTGGCTATAACTATAGCTACGAAAATGAACAAAGCAAATACAGTGTAAATTTCAATGGATGGAATGCAGCTATCTCATCATTAATATAATAGTTTTGATATTGTCTAAGTAATGAAATCCACAAATAAAAAATAAAGCTACACAGTCATGAGAAATTCTTCTCAATAAAAATCATTAACGTTCTTTACAAATCCGAATGGATATTTTAGAAGGTACTATACTTGAGAAATAATTAGATTGATTAATATGCCAAGATTCGGAAAATATGGAGAGTAGGACTATGGAAGAGAAGAACTTCCGTGTCAAATTCTACAGACATGTGTAAACAATGCCAAAAGGAAGGCTTCTCCACGTTGTATTTGTCCTTTCTCCACTCCAGGTGAAATATGAGAACTAGGATTCGACCTACTTGCACGGTTCATGGTTAAGTTAGTAATGCTTTAATAATGATATACTCAAAAAAAAATACGGTATCAATAAATGGGAAAGGAAATTTGTTAATACCTTTACTGGTATGAAATCCCTATGCCCTGGAAATAAAAAAAAATTAAAAAATGACAGAAGTCGAATTAGTAAAAGAGAAGAATTCATGATGATGAGATTATGAAGCTATAAGATTTACACTTGGAGAAATTTTGTATATAAATAGAGTTATAAACTGAATACACATAATCGACAATGACCACGATGGTCTATTTTGCCAAAAACATTATTTTGAACCGATATAATGAAAATCATAGTTGCTAACAAAGGAACATAACTTAAGTAAAACTTACTCAGAGATTCGTATGCCAATGGTTGTGAAATCCTTGTAGAAGAAATTCCGATCCTCACCCAAGTCCCGAAGAAAATCTGACTGCTTGGTAAGAAAAATTGGGCTAAGGCAGCCCGCCACATGAAGTTGGGGTAAGCTAACGCAGAGCACTAAAGTATAGACATGAGCAGAATTGTCAACTTGCTCTGCGCGTGATTAAAAACCCAACCCTCTCATTTCTGAGACTGCCTGTAAATGCATAGCTTATGAGCTCAGGACGTCCAAATGGGAAGAATACCACAAAAGTCGAGATGTTATATTGGGCAGAAAACCCTAAAAGTTTATGTGGATCTTAGCCGTCCACGTGGTGGTCGATCCTGAGTGATCCCTCAGATCGGTGCCATGGGAATCACACAAGAAGGGTAGAACCGAGGAGTACAATGAATTAAATACCTTCGTATCCAGAGAATTAAATTAACTGAGAAAAGTAGAATCCATGCTTGAAAAAGTCAGGTGAAATTAATTGGAGACGGTGCCAACTCGAATGAATGCAATACTTAACACAAAAATCCAAAAATCTTCTTATAGTACCGAATCCCATCAAGTTACAATGTATCAACCTCACGTATGAAGGAAAATAATGGTGCCAAGTGTCGGAGAGATAGAGGCTCCATTTCCCAACTCCGCATTTAACGTCACCTAACTAGGGGTAGGTGGTTTTATGAAGGTTGGATTCATACGTATATGATAATTAAATAAGCAAATTGTAATGGAGCGAAAACTTAGAGTTTAGGTTGAGTGATTTCAAACGTCCTTATAAAGAAATATCTATTCTAGCAAAGGGAATACAATAATGAAAACGATTTTATAATTATATAGTGACACATGGGATGGATAATTTTTAAGGTTCCATGTAATGATAAACTATGAAAAAGAGTCAACGAATAAAAGTAATAGGAGTTAGACCATCGGAGTATGTTCAACCTTAAAAGAGAAATCAATATTTATATGCCATATTTAAATTTGACATTAATACACATCGAGAGGGGTGAACTTTAGTATTTTGTGATATGGAGTAGAAGAAGATATATACATATATATAATTTACCATTGAGGAAATTGATATAGAATAGAAAATTCTAAATATTGGTCATGGGGTGGAAAAGTAAAATGTTATATGCCATATTAAGAAAAATGGCATTACATAACTTCGAGAAGTAAAATACTATTGCCACTAAAAATTTAAATTACAAAAAAAAATGTGGGACAGTAAATACAGTATCAAGGACAATCTCGTCGAATGGCGAAGATTTCATAAAAAGGTTTAAAATAACCGAATCATCTCGGTGCTAAAAAAAAAATCGTGAATGAGAGGCATTACAAATGGTATCAAAGCTTTAGCTAAAACACTGGGCAAATTATGTGCCCACAAAAAAAAAAAAAAAATGCTACTGTAAAATTTTATGAATTTTAAAATTTTGCTAATGTTACTTGTTCTGTAGAGTGAACGGTACTGAAGTATACAACTGCGAACCGTGACTGAAGGGGACGAGCTGTATGTAGATCTCGGTGGGAGAGAAAACACGCCAAATTCAAATGCTCCATTGATGGCTATGTTACATAGAATGCAATGAGAAATTGCACAGCTTAAAAGTTACAATGACAGGCTATCCTTATACAGTGAGGAGAAAGACAGGCTAATAAGGGAATTGACTTCTCGGAATAGCCAAGAGGGTGAAGATTCCGGAAGAAAGAGAAAATGAAGGGTCAACTTCTCAGAAGATTCTGAGGAAGATGACGGCTCTAGACAATAGTCTAGACAAAAGAAGGAATTACAGGGTGAATTCCGGAAAATTAAACCTCCCTCCTATGATTGAAAGAAGATGCTGAAGCATGGCTTTTGAATATGATAAAGTACTTTCAGATTTACGAATATGAAAGTAACTTAATAGCCAGGTTGGCTATTTATCAGCTGCAAGGTAAGGCTACCTTGTGGTGGGAAGAAACCAAGATGGTTCATGCTATTGATGAGAAAATGGTGGATTGGGAAGATTTTCAAGTCAAGTTTAAAAATCGATACTTCAATGAATGTTACTATAATGATAAGACAAAATAATTTCATGAACTCAGATTGAGACAACTCACGATTGATGAGTTTGTAATCAAGTTCACAAATCCTTTACGATATGTGCCTTATATCAAAGAGGAGAAGGCAAAGGTACAAAGGTTTCTAAATTGTCTGCCCATTGTTTATAAAGAAAAAATAGAGTTTGATAACCCAAAAACGATGGATGAAGTAGTGCGGAAGGCCAGATTGTGTTATCAACAATTTAAAGGTAAGACAGAACAAGGAAATAATTGGTCAAATAAAGGTGATTTTAGCAGAAAGAAACAAAAACCAGCTTATCTCAAAAATTTGGGAGAAACCACCAGAGAAAGAAATTTAGTAAAATGGGGGAAAATTAGATTACCCAATCCCAAACTGGGTCCAAACCAATGAATGGAAATAACAAGAGGGAAGGGACTATTAAAATGAAAGAACCTTTGAAGTGTTGGGGTTGTGGAGAACCTCATTTGTTGAGAGACTGTCCACACATAAATATCCAAACATTATAAGTACTGCGTGAGGCCACTACAGTTAATGATGTGGCCAGGAACATCCCCAAAATAAGCGCTGCCTTAGAAGATCTTCAAGTAGAACACCAGTCCACTATGGTTGAAATGGAAGGTATGATTGATGACCAATCTGTTACAATTTTAATAGATCCAGGTGCATCTTTGAGTTATATCAGTCCTCAAATGATAGAAATGTGTAAATTAAAAAACAGAGAAGTTTCAACATTCTTGGTTAGTCTAGTTAACCACTGATACAAAAAGAAAAGTAACTCACAAGTTACCAAATCTGAATGGATACCAAACAGAATTAAATATAAATATTCTGCCACTAGGGTCTTATGATGTACTGATAGGGATGGACTGGTTAGAGAAACATAAAAATATGATGAATTTTTTAGACAAGACCTTACATTGCATTGATAAGGAGGGAAAACCTGTAATAATCAAATGAAGGCCTAAACCCATATCTGTGAGGCAAATCTCAGCCCTTCAGTTAAAGAGAATTGCTAGAAAAGGGTATTAGGTGCATTCTGTACATGCAAAAGAGTTAGGATAGCAAACAGAAGAAAATATTTCAAAAACATTACCAGTGATAAGATAATTTAAAGATGTTTTCCCGGATGAAATCCCTCATCTGCCCCCCAAGAGAGAAATCGATTTCTCAATTGATTTAGTGTCGGGAGAAACTCCAGTTTCTAAAGCCCCCTATAGAATGAGCACTCCTGAATTAATAGAGTTAAAAATGAAGCTACAAGAACTGTTGGATAGAGGTTATATCAGACCGAGTGTAACCCCCCTGGGGAGCACCGGTGCTGTTTGTGAAGAAGAAAGATGGTACATTCAGTATGTGTATTGATTACCATTAATTGAACAAATTGACAATAAAAAACAGATATCCCTTGCCTAGGATAGATGACCTCTTTGACCAAGTTAGAGGGGCAACCGTGTTTTCCAAGATTGATTTAAGGACTGGTTACCATCAGTTAAGAATTAAAAACGAAGATATCAGCAAGACAACATTCAGAACCTGGTATGAACACTATCAATTTGTGGTCCTACCGTTTGGGTTGACCAATGCACCTGCCACTTTTATGTGTTTAATGAATAGTGTCTT
This sequence comes from Pinus albicaulis, assembly GCA_034641835.2. NCBI lineage: Eukaryota > Viridiplantae > Streptophyta > Pinopsida > Pinales > Pinaceae > Pinus > Pinus albicaulis. Next base: position 1,380,672,656 of record CM076581.1, read on the forward strand.
AAATAAATATTTGGACAAGTTTGTTCTATTATTTATTGACGACATTTTAATCTATTCAAAAAGTGAAGCAGAGCATAAATAACACCTCAGGATTGTATTGCAAACTCTAAGAGAAAATAAATTGTATGCTAATTTTAGCAAATGCGAATTTTTCAAAGATACAATTCAATAATTAGGGCATATAATTTCTGAACAAGGGTTGGCTGTAGACCCAGAAAAGATAAAAGCAATCAGAGAATGGCCTGTACCTACTGATGTATTAGCTATAAGATCTTTTATGGAAATTGCAAGATACTACAGGAGGTTTGAAGAGAGATTTTCAGCCTTAGCCTACCCCATTACTTCCTTGCAAAGGAAGGGAGTAAAATTTGAATGGAGTGAAAAATCCCAGAATAGTTACGAGAAATTAAAATTGAAACTTACTACAACACCTATTCTGAATATTGTTGATCCAAATCATGAGTTTGTAGTATGCATAGATGCTTGTGGAGAAGGATTAGGGGGAGTATTATTACAAGAAAATTCTGTTATAGCTTATGAATCTAGAAAATTTAAGAAACATGAACATAATTATAGTGTTTATGATCTTGAGTTAGCTGCTGTAATACACGCTCTCAAGATGTGGATACACTATCTTCTAGGAAAGAAATTTGCACTGATGACATATCACATTAGTCTAAAATATTTTTTCAGTCAACCAGACTTAAATGCTAGGCAAGCTAGGTGGCTGTCTTTCCTGAGTGAATTTGACATAGAAATAAAACACATCAAAGGTAAAGAAAACAAGATTGCAGATGCCTTAAGCAGAAATGCTTAGCAAGGGGTAAGTAACATTAGAAGTAGTGTTAACTTTGACTTAGAAGGACTGGTTAAAAGGGTAGTGGATCAAGACCAGGACTATGAAAAACTTCATACACAAATGCTGAAAAAAGAAATGCAAGGGTATACCCAAAATTGGAATGGGATGATTTTCTACAGAGATAGATTGTACATCCCTCATGTAGACTCTTTAAAGAATGAAATTTTGAATGAATATCGTGAAAAGCCTTCTTCTGGACACTCTGGGTACCAGAAATTGCTCACAGCTTTAAGAAATAATTTATTTTGGCCTGAGATAAAAAAGGATGTAGCAAGTTACTTGGCAAGATGCATTGAATGTCAACAAGTCAAAGTTGAACATCAGCATCCAGCGGGGCTGCTAAATCCTCTATCGATTTCAGAATGGAAATGGGAAACTGTTTCTATGGATTTTATCACTGGATCTCCAAGAACCAAATATCAACATGACTCGGTAATGGTGGTAGTGGATACTTTGACTAAAGCTGCTCATTTTATACCTGTTCAATCTACTTTTGGGACAACCCAAGTAGAAAACATGTTTATGAAAGAGATTGTAAGGCTACATGGGGTTCCTAAAATGATAATTTCAGATAGAGACACAAAGTTCACTGCAGCCTTTTGGAGAAGTTTGTTTGGAGGCATGGGCACTAAATTGAATTTTAGTACTTCCTACCACCCCCAAAATGATGGTCAAACCGAAAGGACAAACCAGATTTTGGAGGATATGTTACGAATGTATGTGACAGATAGGCCAACCAAATGGGAATACTACTTACACTTAGTAGAATTTTCCTATAACAACAGCTACCAAACTTCCATAAAAATGAGCCCGTTTGAAGCACTTTATGGCAGAAAGTGCAACACTCCCTTAAGTTGGAGTCAACCTGAAGATAAACTAGTACTTGACCCAGAAGCTTTGCAAGGAATGGAAAAAGTGGTAAAAAAGATTCAGAAAAATATCAAGACAGTTTAGGACGGATCGAAAAGTTATGCAGACAAAAAGAGAGTTCACCGAGAATTCAGTGTGGGTGATCATGCATATTTGAGGATTAAGCCTAAGAAGAGCACTTTGCACACCGACAGTTGTGAAAAATTAGCTCCACGATACTATGGACCGTTTGAAGTGCTGGAAAGAGTGGGACCGGTGGCCTATAAATTAGCTTTACCCATTCATATTAAGGTTCATGATGTGTTTCATGTTTCTTTATTAAAAAAATATGTACATGATTCTGCTCACGTTATTGATTTGAATGTGATTCAGGTGGAATCAGAAAGAGAATTCCTTCTAGAGCCACTTCAAATCTTGGAGTGGGAAGAAATTGAACTTCGAAACCAGACAGTGGCCAGGGTAAAAGTGCAGTGGAGGCACTTTACACCCGAAGAGGCTACTTGGAAAAAAAAAGATGATATGATGGAAAGATATCCATCACTGTTTAAACAGTGAAATGCTAATTTTTGTTTTGTCAACACCGAGGACAGTGTTTGTTTTTAGAGGGGGAATATGTAATACCCATAAGTTCTATGTTTTTTAATTGAAAATTGAATAAGTCCAAAGGGGAAGTGGACCCTAATGGAGAACTAGTGTGTGGAATTATTTTAATTTTTAATTAATAAAATTGAATGAAAAATTTATGTGTGCAATGACTAGCTAGAGAATTGAGATCTGAAGCCTATATCCATGAGGATGTGGATAAGATGATGAGACTTTCCCACACCTTCCAGAAATTCTTGGAAGAAATATTAACAAAATTAGATTTGGAGATAAACATCTAATTTCCCCAATAAAGAGGAAAGTAATTGGGAAGAGGAAGAAAAGCTAGAAAAGTGGAAAAAACAACTTTAAAGTACCTCAAAGAGGGAAAGCCTAGGCAAAACAGGAAGAAAGCATCTTGAAATTTCTGGACGCAGAAATTGGACGGGAAATCACAGCTTAAATAAGTTGCTCTAGGATAGACAAGGGGTTGTCTATCACAGAGAGCTAAGGTCTCGGCTCGGGGGTGAGTTACAGAGATAAAACTCTACGGTTGGGTGGCACTAGTCAGAATAACTAGTATGCGCACATAACCAGTGTAAATTTTGGGTATTCAGTAAAGAGCATGTAAGTGTTAAATTTATATTGATGTGGAATAGAGTTAAATGGTTGCATATGTGAAATGGTTAAAAACTAAGTTAGTGAAGTACTTAGATCAAATATTTGCAATTTAAAGAAACTGAAAGGGAAACTCACATTTAACAAATCTTGTCATAGTCGTGACTTAGAGATCTGTATAGTTGTAAGGAAAGCTCAAGTGGTTCTAAACTCCAGAATCTCTAAATCTGGTTGGAGTTTTAAATTTGAAGTTAGATATTCCACTGAGAAATCTGTTGAATTTTGTGAAGTTTAAAGTGATTTTAAATTTAAATTAACAACAATATTAATCAGATAGGATAAATTCAGATATAAATAAAATTCTGCATAACGAAAATTAAATTCAGGAATGCTCGAAGTTGATTTACAGTGAACTCCAGGATCCTCAAATTATGACCTGTCTTCTATCAGTGTTGGTACAAGAATAATAAACAAAAATCATCATTGAAGTATATATATATATATATATATATATATATATATATATATATATATATATATGCATTATTTCTATCTTACTTATTGAAAAACTTGGTAGAAATGATTGGTAGCAGAAAAAGAGATCATTTGTAATAGAAAAAATTATATCACAGAATATATATATATATATATATATATATATATATATATATATATTGCATGCATCATAATTAACCGACTGATATATAAGGTATACTGAAATTGTTTTTTTTTAAAACAGACAAAGAAATATTCAGGAGACTAGTATTGAAAGACCACAAAAGGGTCCTACTCACTTCCTGTAATGCATGAAGAAATTTCATGTAAATTTTATGAACAACATATGTGACTATTGAATTGTAAATAATTTTAGAAACCCCAAAAACATCTGTAGCTATGCCTCTTTTAAGGGACGTCATAATGTTGGATAAGATGAGCATGCATCAACCAGTTAATGACAAATTTCAATCCATGATCCAACTTGGTAAAATATAAAGAAATTTGCATGCCCAATTAATAGAAAGGTATATCTGTATATATAAGATATAGATATCTTTCAAGTTTCAAATATGCAGTAGGGTAATGAAAATAGCAAAAAAAATCCAAAAGTAGTAAATCTCATGTTAGAACCAGAAATTTTAATAGAGAACATATCATAGCAGTTGAAATTTTATTCTCTGTTAAAATTTTAATAGAACATAAAATTATATTATTACATTCCCTAAAATGAGATGAGGCAACATAAATCGAAATCTGGCTATAACTATAGCTACGAAAATGAATAAAGCAAATACACTGCAAATTTCAATGGATGGAATGCAGCTATCTTATCATTAATATAGTAGTTTTTATATCGTCTAAGTCATGAAATCCATAAATAAAAAATAGAGCTACACAGTCCTGAGAAATTCTTCTCAATAAAAATCATTAATGTTCTTTACAAATCCGAATGGATATTTTAGAAGGTACTATACTTGAGAAATAATTAGATTGATTAATATGCCAAGATTCAGCAAATCTGGAGAGCAGGACTGTGGAAGAGGATAACTCCATGGAAAATGCTACAGACCTGTGTAAACAATGCCTAAAGGAAGGCTTCTCCACGTTGTATTCGTCCTTTCTCCACTCCAGGTGAAATATGAGAACCAGGATTCGAACTACTTGCACGGTTCATGGTCAAGTTAGTAATGCTTTAATAATGATATAATCAAAAAAAAAATACGGTATCAATAAATGGGAAAGGAAATTTTTTAATATCTTCACTGGTATGAAATCCCTTTGCCCTGGAAATAAAAAAAAAATGACAGAAGTCAAATTAGTAAAAGAGAAGAATTCATGATGATTAGAGTACGATGTTATAATATTTACACTTGGAGAAATTTTGTATATAAATAGAGTTATAAACTGAATACACATAATCGACAACAACCACGATGGTCTATTTTGCCAAAAACATTATTTTGAATCGATATAATGAAAATCATAGTTGCTAAAAAAGGAACATAGCTTAAGTAAACATTACTCAGAGATTCGTATGCCAATGGTTATGAAATCCCTGTAGAAGAAATGTCGATCCTCACTCAAGTCCCGAAGAAAAATTGTCTGCTTGCTAAGAAAAATTGGGCTAAGGCAGTCCGCCACATGAAGTTGGGGTAAGCTAACGCAGAGCACTAAAGTATACACATGAGCAGAATTGTCAACTTACTCTACGCGTGATTAAAAACCCAACCCTCTTATTTCTGAGACTGCTTGTAAAATCATAGCTCATGAGCTCAGGACGTCTGTAAAGTCCCCATATTAATAGTGTAGTCTCTTATTATGTTAGTGTAGCCCCCTTACTGTTATTTTTGTACCCCTGTAACCCCCATATTTTTATTATTGTGTCCTTACACTATTATTTTTAGGTCGGCTAGGATTACATTGTGGCCCCACTAGGATTATATTATGGCCCCATGGACTCCTATATATAGAAGGAGGTTTTGGTCATTTGTATCATCCAAGAATTGTTCATTCATGTAATGTATTGGAGGTTGCCCCCTCAAAGTATCTTATTTATAAGGCGTTGATATCTCTTTTCTTCTATTTTTGGAGCTGGTTTCACAACATTTGGAATCAGAGCTTGAGATTCTAGGGTTTCGCTGCTCCAAACAGGTCATCGTGGAATTTTCGCTATATATTTTTTATACGAAGGTTTAGAAGCTGAAATTTTTAGAATGCGAAGTCGAAATCCTGAGGAACATCGTCGCAAAATGTCAGAGCTTGGTTCGCAATATTTTCAGAGATATGATATGTGGAAGTTAGGGCTTTTTGCAGGCTCCTGAATTTATCCTTAACAAGTCATCGCGACATTTGCGCTATAACTTTTTTTCTACGAAGCTTCAGAAGCTAAAATTTTTAGAGAGCAAAGCCGAAATCCCGAGGAACATCGTCGCAAAATTTCAGAGCTTGGTTTGTAATATTTTAGGAGATATGATTTGTGGAAGTTAGGTCGTTGTCAGGCTCTCGAATTTCATGTCAAAGAGGTGATCGTGGGAAAATATTCATAACTATCTCTCTGAGCATCAGATTGGAATTCCGTAAAAAGTGGCGGGAAGTGCACGAACTTTAGTTTCCTGTCTATAAGTTTTAGAGCCAAAGGAGCAAACAGTGGCACGTGGCAAGTCGTACAAGTTCGCTCTACTGAAACAATCCATAATTAGGTCATTGTGGGAGATTGGACATAACATTGCCTTGAAGAATCCAAATCAGGTCAGACCTCTGGCATTCGAAAGAGGATTCAAAGGGACACCTCAGTGCCAAATTTTAGATATTGAAGATTTGAAATAACAGAGATAATTCAGTTTCAATATTGAGCTCCTCAAAAGAAAGAAAAGGGTGTGTGTTTTTTTCCGAATTGCATAAGTCTTGTGAAAAAAAAAATCAATTTGAAGTGATTCCAAGGGCCTATTGAAGAATTTTTATCAGTATTGGGTTCTATAGTGCCTCCAAAAAATAATTCCATACCCATTAAGCCCTTAGAAATATATACTATGACGCATGAAGAGGAATAATTGCAGTATGAGATATCGAAATTACGGTACCAAGTGCAACAAATTTTGACCTTACGAAGAGCAACCGAAGATGACATAGATGGCTTAAAATCAGAAATGGAAGCTAAGTTGGATGGTTTGAAAGATCAAATAATAGCTAATATGGATGATAAATTAATGGAAGATCACATCGAGCATCAACAACAAGTTCTCCAACTCTCAAAGGATAACCTAACTTTGGTGCAGAATCTAATGAAACATCAGGGAGATCAACATCACATCGAAAGAAGTTCTGAAGCAGTTACAGAAACAAGAACTCGACAAGTACGATCAATTTCAGAGTATCTCAGCAAGTGGAAGAACTTTCCTGTAAAAGATTCCACATGGGAGGATGAGAATTTTATACAAAAGCATCAAGAAATAATCAAGTGTTGAGGACAACACTTGTTTGAAGGAGAGGGGCATGTAAATTCCCTATATTAATAGTGTAGTCCCTTATTATGTTAGTGTAGCCCTCCTTATTGTTATTGTTGTACCCCTGTAACCCCATATTGTTATTATTGTGCCCTTACATTATTATTGTTAGGTCAACTAGGATTACATTGTGGCCCCACTAGGATTATATTGTGGCCCCATGGACTCCTATATATAGAAGGAGGTTTTGGTCATTTGTATCATCCAAGAATTGTTCATTCATGTAATGTATTGGATGTTTCCCCCTCGAAGTGGCTTATTTCTAAGGCATTGATATCTCTTTTCTTCTATTTTTGGAGCTGGTTTCACAACAATGTCCAAATGGGAAGAATACCACAAAAGTCGAGATGTTATATCGGCCAGAAAACCCTAAAATTTTATGCGGATCTTAGCTGTCCATGTGGTGGTTGATCCTGAGTGATCCCTCAGATCGGTGCCATGGGAATCACGCTAGAAGGGTAGAGCCGAGGAGTACAATGAATTAAATACCTTCGTATCCAAAGAATTAAATTAACTGAGAAAAGTAGAATCCGTGCTCGAAAAAGTCTGGTGAAATTAATTGGAGACGGTGCCAACTCGAATGAATGCGATACTTAACACGAAAATCCAAAAATCTTCTTACAGTACCAAATCCCATCAAGTTACAGTGTATCAACCTCACGTATGACGGAAAACAATAGTGCCAAGTGTCGGAGAGATAAAGGCTCCATTTCCCAACTCCGCATTTAATGTCACCTAACTAGGGGTAGGTGGTTTTATGAAGGTTGGATTCATACGTATATGATAATTAAATAAGCAAATTGTAATGGAGCAGAAACTTAGAGTTTAGGTTGAGTGATTTCAAACGTCCTTATGAAGAAATATGTAGTCTGGCAAAGGGAATACAATAATGAAAACGATTTTATAATTATATAGTGATACATGGGATGGATAACATTTAAGGTTCCATGTAATGATAAACTATGAAAAAGAGTCAACGAATAAAAGTAATAGGAGTTAGACCATCGGAGTATGTTCAACCTTAAAAGAGAAATCAGTATTAATATATATTTAAATTTGACATTGATACATATCGAGAGGGGTGAACTTTAGTATTTTGTGATATGGAGTAGAAGAAGATATATACATATATATAATTTACCATTGAGGAAATTGATATAGAATAGAAAATTCTAAATATTGGTCATAGGGTGGAAAAGTAAAATGTTATATGGCATATTAAGTAAATGGCATATTAAGAAAAATGGCATTACATACCTTTAAGAAGTAAAATACTATTGCCACTAAAAATTTAAATTAAAAAAAAAAATGTGGGACAATAAATACAGTATCAAGAAAAATCTCGTCGAATGGCAGAGATTTCATAAAAAGATTTAAAATAGCCGAATCATCTCGGTGCTAGAAAAAAAAAATCGTGAATGAGAGGCATTACAAAGGGTGACAATAAGAACAATAGAAGAAAATAGTTTGAGATTGATCATAATGAAGACTATTTGTAATTGACTACATTCTTATTATTCACATTTTCTATCATTACTCAACAATATTACATTATTACTTTGCATTCAAAATTTTTATTTCAACATTTTTCATCATTAAAGTTATTAACAATATTTATCATCTCAACAAGTTTAGGTAACTAAAAATTTTAAAATTAAAATAACCTGATAAATCTAAGACATATTTAACATATTTAAAATGATTATATTAATATTAGATATATTTACATATTATTGATAAAATTAATCATATGTTTGATAGATTTTTCTTGGCCGCACACGATTGAAGCCAACCTAGATCCATCTTGACTCTGGATCTATCAAGCGCCGAGAGGGATCAAATCTCTCGAGGTGCAAGCATTTCCAAGGTTTGCACCTCGAGAGATTTGATCCCTCTTGGTGCTTGATAGATCCGTGTTGTAATCCTACGGGAATCCTAAGGGTCCTCTTTAGTTAGGTAGTTAGGAAGTTAAGAAGTTAGTAGTTAGTGATAACTAATTTCTGAAACATAAATGTAATCCAATTCAATGAATGAGACACAGAGATCACATGTTTATTATTTAACAGTGGTATCAGAGCGCTTGAGATCTGAGGATGCTGGTGGCAGCGTTGATGTTAAGGGAGCAACAGATTGTTTTCAACCTGTGTCAACACTACTAGCGGAGTTTGTTTGCCAGCTTTTTCCTCTACTGCGTTTGCACCGTGTGATTGACGAAAACCCTCATGTCATGCTACAGTGTTGTGGTAGATTTAAAAAAAAGGCCGCCAAATCATTTTCCTGTGTTGCGTTCATCATTTGATTGGAACGGGCGTTGAGAAATCTAAGTGCAGTTTGACTGTTGCGTTCGTTGTGGACTGTTAGGAGCAGAATTTTTTTTTGTTCAGAAAATAATTCAGATTGTTTTGCCAGCATCGATTTTGGTGATGATCAGTAAGTTACAAAACAATTTTTTTTTTATAAGGAAATTTGTGCCTTGTTGAGATTAAAAAAAAAAAAACAGTGAAAATCTCTGAATCTTCAAAGTTTTTTTTTTTTTTTTTTAAGATAAATGTGTGCTTTCTTTTGGTTAAAAACAGAAGCAAGGGTTTTTTAAATCTCTGTTGGTGATTACAAAAGTTTGTGTGGTTGAATCAGAATTTTTTAAAGACAAAATTCTGTGCATGTGAGAGAAATATTTGTCAGTGATTACAATTTTTTTTTTGTGGTCGAATCAAAATTTTTTAAAGAGAAATTTTTATGCATATGATCAAAATCAGTTTTTTGGTGGTCAAAACATGAATTCCCTGGTATCCTTAATTGGGGTTGTCCTTTTCGGAAAGGAAAATTACCAGGAGTTGTTTAGGAAAGTTAAAAATACTCTTATCTTTAATGATTTATGGGATGACGTATGTGAAGGAGACGGAGAGAATGCACCGGTGCAGCCTGATGATTGAAAACAACTTGCAATTTGGAAAAGTAAGGATAAGAAGGCATTTTCCTTAATATCTGCTTCAGTCTCAGAAGAGGTAAGAAGATACATTACTCAGAGTAAAACAACTTATGATGCCATAAAAAAAATAAAAGAGCTTTATAATTCACATTCTGAATTAGAGATAATTCAGCTATTGTTAAAGTTAGTTAATATGGTAATGAGTGATAACGATCCTCTAACACTTGCCTCTGAAATTAAATCCATCAATCATGAAATTCAATGTACTAGAGTTAAAGTTGATTTGCCGCTTATTGCATTTATAAAAGCTCTTTACCTAGTTATTCACACTATTTGGAATCTCTCCAAGCTAGTGGGTAATTCAAAGATATAGATTTTGACAAATTAGTAGAGAAAATTGCAGAAAGAGAGAAAGCTTTTGGCAAGAAAGAAGCATCACATAGGTCTATTACCGAAACCCTATGTCTTTCTCAAAAAGACCAAAAACCTCAAGAGGAATCTTTTAGAAATACAAAGGGTAATAGAGGTCGAGGTAGGAGGAATTATAGAGGCAGGGGGGCATAAATATTTAGGGAGATAGACAACAAAATGAAAAACAAAGAAATTTTTCTGATAAATCAGCTGTAAAATGTTTTAGATGTGGAAAACTTGGACATACTCCTACAAATTGTAGAATTCCCTAGGAGAAAATTAGTGAAAAAAGAAAACAGTTGCTTGAAAAGAAAGATCATATAATTCCAGACAGAGGACAATCTTCTGAGAATGCACATTATGTTGTCGCACATTGTAATTTCCACATGGAAGATGTTTTTAGTACTTCTTTTTCTTCATGGTATGACAGTTGGGTTCTAGACACAGGTGCCATGTGTCATATGACCTTTCTAAGAGATTTGTTTGATCAATTCAGTGATAATATTGACAGAGTAGTGTATTTTGCTGATAAGTCCCAAATCAAACCATTAGGGATTGGTTCAATTCAATTAAAAATTCTTGGACTTCCAAATTATATTTTGAATGATGTTCTTTTCATTCCGCAGTTCCAAAGACATTTTTTATCTCTTATATAAATAAGACAGCAGGGACATTCCATTCACATATTTGATGGTAAAGTAGAAATTAGAAGAGCAGCTGACAATAAAACTGTGATGTCTGGTGTGGAAGAAGATAAATTATTGAAGTTGCATGGTATGTCGTCTGTTGCATTGAACACAAATTATTTGATTCAACAAAATGATGCTCTGTCATCTTCTTTATTATGGTATGCATGCTTCGGTCATGTTAATTATGAAAGTAATTGTATTATGAAACAGCAGGGGATTAAGGGACTTCCAACAGTTCCCATAAAATTGATCCCATGTAATGCTTTATATTGGACAAACATCGCAAACAATATTTTCAGAATTCTAAGTCTAGAGATACAAGAAAATTAAGTCTCATACACTCTGACTTATGTGGTCCAATGCCTGTACCAACTGCAAATGGAAATAAATACATACTCACTTTTATTGATGATTATTTGAGGATGCGTTGGGTTTATTTGTTTAAAGAAAAATCACAAGTTTTTGATGTGTTTAATAAATTTCATCTCTTGATAACAAATGAAGCATAACTTACTGTTGATACTATAAGGATTGATAATGGAGGAGAATATACTTTACATGCTTTTGAAACATATTTGCAAGAGAATGGCATCAAACACCAGACCACAATACCATATAATCCGCAACAAAACGGTGTTGCTGAAAGAATGAACCGAACATTGCTTAATATGGTCAAGTCAATGATGTTGTTTAAGAATGTAAAATTAATGTTTTGGGGAGAAGTCGTGCTCTGTGTGGCATACATTAGAAATTGGTGCCCTTCCTCTGTCATTAACAACAAAACTCCATATGAAATGTGGTATAGTCATCTTCCTACTGTTAAACATTTCCAAATTTTCGGTTCTCAATGTTATGCTTTGATTCCTAAACATCAGAGGAATAAGTTGAGTGAATGAAGCAAAAAATGCATATTTTTAGGGTATTCCATGACTTCTAAGGCATACTGATTATATAATGAAGCGAACAAAAAGTTTATTTTGTCAAGAGATGTAATTTTTCTTGAAACTGATAAAGATTCCCTCACTGTTGAGAGACAACTTAATCAGATAGAAAAGTTTGTGCCTCAAAAGTTTTATTATGAATCCGATAATATACTTCCCCATCCTGAAGGGGGGATTCCTATATTAGATCAGTCTGTGGTTTTTCCTTCTCTCAATGATGAGAAATTGGTTGATGATGATAATTCTATTGTTGCTGATGAGGAATTAGTCGATGCAAGTGTTTCTACAGAAACAATGACATAAATGGCAAGAACTGAGCTAGATGAAGAAGATGAGCAACTTCCTGAAAAACTCCATACACAACCTTTGTGAAGGTCAACTTGTATTCGAACATTTCCAAAGAAATATGATGAGTTTAAGGCTAGAAGTTCATCAAGTAACTATTCTCATTGTGAATTTAATTTTATGTGGATTGTGAACCTACTTGCTTTGAAGAAACTGTTAGTTATGAACAGTGGAAAGATGCAATGCAAAAGGAATATGATGCTCTCATAAAAAATGGCACATGGAGGCTGGTGGATCCTCCTGCTGGCATCAAACCTATTGGTTGCAAATGGATTTATAAAACTAAGTTTAAAGCTGATGGTTCGCTAGAAAAGTACAAAGCAAGACTTGTAGCGAATGGATATGCACAGAAAGAGGGGATCGACTATACAAAAAATTTTGCTCCTACAACTAAATGGGGCACTATTAGGTCTTTGTTTGCTATTGCAGCTTAGAAAGAATGGAAAATTCATCATATGGATGTCAAAACTGCCTTTTTAAATGGAGATTTGAAAGAAGATGTTTACATGTTTCAGCCATAAGTTTTTTTCGTTAAAGGGAAAGAACAAAAGGTTTGCAAACTAATGAAGTCTTTGTACGGCTTGAAACAAACGCCACGAGCATGGTAGGAGAAGCTAACTGAACAACTTCTTAATTTAAACTATAAACATTTTGACCTAGATGATGCAACTCTTTTTGTTAAGAAAGTTGGAAATCAATTGTATATCTTGATGATTTGATGATCACAGGAAACAATAATGAATACATATCATCTATAAAGGACTTGAAAAAGGTTTTTGATATAACAAATTTATGTTTACTTCATTATTATCTTGGAATTGAAGTTGATAAAAAACCACAACATATTTTCATCTCTCATAAGAAATATGTTGATAAATTATTGAACATATATAGTATGACGGAATGTAATCCTGTTTCTACTCCAATGGAGCAAAATTTGAAACTCACTTCCGAAGAAGGAAAGTCGTTTGAAGATCTAACAAAGTACATACAACTTGTTGGAAGCTTGATTTATTTGTCTATTACTCATCCTGATATAACATTTGCTGTCGGAATACTTTCCAGGTTTATGCATCATTTTTGTGAGGGGCATTAGGTAGTAGCAAAAAGAGTTTTGAAGTATTTAAAAGGAACTCAAACTTACAACATCAAATATTCCAAAGTTTTAGACTTCCATCTTGCTGGTTATTCAGATTCATATTTTGATGGAGATAAAGAAATGGAGTCTCAACTTCTAGATATTCGATGAATCTTGGATCAGCAGCCATCAGTTGCAGATCGCGCAAGCAATATGTTCCTGCTGATTCTACTACCAAAGTCGAATATGTTGTAGCAGCTCAAGCCACTAAGGAAATCATTTGGCTTCGAAAAATACTCGAAGATTTGCAGGAGAAACAAAGAGCTTCAACTCCTCTATTTGTCGACAACTCTTCTGCAATTTAGTTGGCCAGGAATCCAAAGTTTCATGATCAAACCAAATATATCAACACCAAATATCATTTGATTCAAGATCATGTAGAGGTCAAAACAATTCATTTGACACATTGTCCAACTTCTGAACAAATTGCAGATATTTTTACCAAAGCATTAGGGTGTGAAAAGTTCGAAAATTTAGATCTTTACTTGGTATGTCAGATGTTCCTTCGAATTAAGGGGGAAATGTTGTAATTCTACGAGAATCCTAAGGGTCCTGTTTAGTTAGGTAGTTAGGAAGTTAGTAGTTAGTGATAACTAATTTCTGAAGTATAAATGTAATCCAATTCAATGAATAAGACACAGAGATCACATGTTTATTATTTAACAATCCAGAGTTAAGATAGATCTATGTTGGTTATAAACTCTATGTGGAGTGAAAAGGAATGTCCATCCTCTTTTAGAACAAGATAGTGCAGGAATGGTGCCGCTTGTAAATTCTAATATCCTCATTCATGTGAATGGACCAAATGAGACAATAGGGATCAAAGGGTTAGGTATTGCAAAGAATCAAAATCAGGAGTGTTAGATATGTTAGTTGGCATTTAACTAGGACTGAAACTAGCACTGGGAAGAGGGAGAAAACAAAAATAGGTGCCTAAATTCTTGTTTGAGAGGGGGCATCCATTATGAAACATTAATGAAGTTGAAAGACCGACGATACCTCCGTTCAAACCAATAATGTAAACTAATCTTTACAAGGTACACAAACTGATAGTACTATTGTTCAATGCCAGTCTTCCACCACCTGGCCATCACTACAATGTAAGAGGGCAACTGAATATGTTGATGCATCAATTGGAATCATCTTTGCAAATGGCATAACATTTAATGTGTACATGAATGCAAAAGATGGTGAGTTTGGGAATCCTGCCGGGTGAAAATGATAGAGGTTTTTCAAGCAAAGTCATGGAATATTGGGGGCTATGATATGTGACATAATCTCAAGCAAAATCATCGGAGCTATAAGCTGAAGGCGTCAGTATAAGCTCTGAGCTTTGAGACAAACAATCGAATCAATTTCTATATGACCAATGTGGAATATTGCCACTTTATTTTCTTTAAATTTTTTACAAAATCTGCCATATGGTCAGCGTGTTGACATTGCTTTTCTTCTGGTTGCAGTTCTTTGAAATCAATCAAGGAGACAGAATCATGGTCGTAATGATCTTGCTATTGCGGATCTCTTGAAAGCTACTGGTAATTTTGACCAAGTAAACATCATGGGTTGTGGAGGCTATGAATAGGTATATATAAGAGCCATTACAGATGGACCCATAAATGGTTATCCATGGGCGGTAGGCTCATCCTTATCCAGGCGGTTTTATCTCAATTGATGGTGTATTGGGGTCATTTATTTTATTTACCTGCCAAGATAGTGAGGCTGATAAATGGGATTATTTCCAAGTTTTTGTGGGGGGGCACTGACATGGATCATAAATTTCACCTCTGCAAAATGGATATCATTTGTAGACCCACGGACTTTGGTGGATGCGGTATTCTGGACACAAGAGCCTTCAATATTGCCTTATTGATAAAATCTTTCTGGCGTGCGATTACTGGAGACAATATATGGAGCGCCATCATTAAAAATAAGTATATCAGCGGAGATATATTACATCAGTTATTGGGCAGGGAGATCATATGCCCACTCAATATTTCAGTCATATGGGGCGGGTTCAAAAAGATCTTTTCTTTTATATGTGATCGGATGATATGGGTATTTGGTGATGGAGGGAGGATTCCCATGGCCTTCCGAAGCATCACGGGCCTCACTGATATCATCGACATCTCCCTGCGACTGCTACACTGTCTATCACAACGTGGCTATATGGTATTAGCGCAGACCATATCCGGATGGGCATATGGGATGCCTACCTTCAAGAACACAACTCTCTTGGGGTTGTTGGGGGATGAAGCTACGGAATGGGAGAATGTGCTGACAGCTTTCAAATCTGCCGGTTTCTGCTATTCGGAGGAAGGAGACAAAATCATATGGAATGGTCCATTGAAGCAGAGTGCTATTATTGTTAGAGACGCCTACAGGCACATCATCGCCGATGCTGCGGAGGGTAACATTACCAAGATCTTCTATAAGTATTGGAAACGCCGGATACCCACCAAGATCACTTTATTAGGCTGGATGATATGGAGAGACAAAATTCTTACATGGGATAACTTGATTAAAAGAGGTATACAAGGGCCAAACAGATGCGCGTTATGCTGCATGGAGGCTGAAACTATCTCGCACCTTTTTTTCAACTGTACAATTGTTAAGGATATATGGAGGATTGTCTCTCACCACATTATGGATCATAACTGGATGGCATCAGACTTTATTTCTACTGTGGAGGATTGGGACAGATTGAAAGGTAAATTTAGGTCACTTCCTTTCTATCTCTGTTGGGAAGTCTGGATTGGGAGAAATAATCTCATTTTTGAAAATAGGATTTTCTCTCCTCATATTATCATTTCCAATATCATGAGCTGGTTTGTAGATTGGAGTGTTCCTCCCAGGCAGGTGGTGGATAAATCCGTTAGGAACAGACCCCATGAGATTCATCTCCCCGCTATATACTTTGATGGTGCTTCTGCGGAGGGTAACACAGGATGTGGAGTATGGGCTAAATTATCCCAAAGTGAGAGGGTTCATATCTACTGGAATGGGGGAACCGGAACAAATAACAAGGCGGAAATCATGGCACTGTGGGGTGGCCTTATGGTGGCAAATAAGCTCAATATACAAAACCCACATTACTATGGTGACTCAAAGCTGATTATTGAATGGATAAATGGTAGATGTGACCTCAATGTCCCCAGTTTGCGAGGCTGGATGCAGAGGACTCTCTATCTCTGGCAGAACTTAAATCAGGCCCCTATATGTCATATTTTTAGAGAAATCAACACCAGGGCGGATGCCCTATCCAAGAAGGGTATCTCTGCTGAGTTTGGACAGATGTATTTCTCGGGCTACAAAGATGGGGGCGTGATATGGTCTTCCATTGTTCCTTTGCCGTGATTTTGATTGCTGGATGCTGGTGCTTTATATTATCTTCCTATTTTCTTACTATCCTTTCATAGATTAACTACTTATATATAGTTCTTGCCTGTTATGATCTTTTATCAGCGCTCTCTGCTTTCCTATTTTTGGCTCTGATCGTGATCTCTGTTAGCGGATCCTATACTATTGTATGGCGAAGTTTCTCCCTGGCGTGGCAGCTTCTTTCCGGATCACTATGGAGTATATTTTTGGCAGGGGTATCGTTTATGTATGTGCCACTTCTCTGGAGTGGCGCTACATTTTTTCTATTGTGCTTTCTGGCCGAGGCATATGGATTTATCTTCTTCAAGCGAGCGGGTCCTGTTTATTGATCTGATGCCCCTCATACATACGTGCCCGCTGCTCAGTACCTTACCACACACAGGCGAGCGGGATCTGGATGCTGTATTGTGCAATATTACAAGCGAGCCTGTATATTTTATCTGCTTCACTCAACATTGTTGTCTTTTTGTTTTCTATCTACGGTGGATAGAAAACATTTCCCTGGCTTTCTTTTTGTATTCGGGTGGATGTTAGCGGTCACTTGTTGATCTTTCATGGCCGGGTTGTTTATTTGGTTTTCACATCCCTGGTTTAGTTTATTTCCTATACATACATGCCTAGCTGCTACTTATTTGATGCCTTTACCTCTCATGTATGTATTATAATGATTACAGGGATGATCTGCTTATATGTTTTTGGGGCTGGTATACCGCCCGTAATGATGCTTGCCACTTCCATCGAACATCCATCTCCAGGATGTTTGTTCATGTTGAATGGAAATCTGGATATCCTTGCTGTTTCCACAGCAACGATGTGATGATTGATTATGTACTGCTATATTTTCACCTAATATACAACGTTTTTTTTCTTCTAAAAAAAAGAAGAAGAGCCACTCTGGTAGATGGAGCAAAAATTGCAATTAAAAGGTTGACAGGAGATGGTGGAACCGCCCTCTTGAAATTGTAATTCTGCACTTTATTGGTTTCTTGTTGGCAATGCCTCTAGGCACAGATCTCCATCAACAGTTAAACGAAGAAACGAAGGCTATGATCTCCACGTGGAAAACAACCATGTGGTTAAGAAAGAATAAAGAAATTATTTTAATTTTTACCAGGTTAAATAGTTTATGGGACAGATTGTTTCTTCAAAAAGTTTTTGCTTTTTCTTGTGGAGTTTTAAGATAGTTTATGACATAGATTGCTTCTCCACATGATTTTTGGTCTTTTTTGTGGAGTTTTAAGAGAAATCTTTTTCAGCTTCTAGACAAATCCTTCACTTAATAGATTGTCTCCATAACTAGATACTAGAATATTTGCATAATTTTCCCTGTTTTGTTGCATTCTAAAATAAAATGCTTTTCTATTTCCACTTTTCTAAAATAATATTTAACGCCTTCCTCAAATAAATAAATGGTAACAGAAAACAAAAGTAAAAAGTTATATAGTCAAGGCTCACTGATTGAATGGAAATTGATCTCATCGCATTCCTATGCAGATTTTTACCTGTTTCGAAGGGTCTTGCAACAGATCGTGGCATTTATGTGCCGGTCATTCCACCATTTTTCTTTCAATTTTAATATAGTCTTGCAGAGTGTCATTTTCGACTAGTTGAATCACCAAATATCGTACATCACCAAGTCACAATAGTAGCAAAGACAATGGATATCCAATGGTTTCACGAGTTAAATTGATTGGGGCAATTCTCAGCTCATGGTTATACAGAGTTATTGGAAAAAGATGTTGGTGGTATACTGAATATATTTAATTTATAGATTATTTTTAGTGTAGGGAAGGATTTGCAAATTTCCATGACAATATTTGGAAAACAATTTGCCCTATTCTTTCACTAATACACAGCCGGAGGAAGCTTTTAGCCAGTTTGGAACTGAAAGGCGTTGCTCCATGGTGGTAAAGCCAAAAGGATCAGAGCAACATTGTGGCTTGTGGATTTGCCATTATTAAGGATGCAAAACGTTTTGTTGTTGTACTGTATGTATCTATTAGATCACCTTGACAGGCTTTAGGCACACTGCATCAACAAAAGCTTGAGGCAAATGAAGATGAACCATTGAAGGGTGTTGCATTTGTTACTTTTACTTGCAAGAGAGATATCATTGTCCACTTCTCCGCTTGTTTTGAAACCATAAATGAAAGACCTTTGACTAGCAAGTGACGGCTCAGATGGCAGATTACGATGAGATCAATGGTCCACAAATCTTTTGCTCCAGATCAACGGAGGAGGTTTAAAGCGCCACCCCTGTTATTTTCGAAACCACTCCAAAGGGGGGTTCCGCACAGTGGTTTCTAGTTTCATCAAAATCATCTATGGTTTGGCTGGAGCGTGTGCGAGGAAGGCCTGGGACCCGCACATACTTACGCCACATTTTAAACTTTAATTTTGATAGGTTGAAATAAAAGCCGTACTTAGACTGTTTTTTCGCCCTAAAAATTATAGAAATTTTGGTAAGATTTTAAGAAAATCTAGCAGGAATTTTTGTAAATCCACGTTATAACTATCAAACTTTAATATTTTGGGTGCCATAGAGGTTTTTGATGGTGCTGAATCCATTTCCACTATCAAAATCATAATTCAAACACTGTAATATTTTTTAAATTTTTTTGGCTCAAATTAGGATCAATTTTGACCGTCCACATAATTTCTCCATCTCGTTAAACAACTCCCAAATAAAACCTCATTTGGATATGATAAAATTGTAAACGGGCCGGACTTTATTGTTGAGGAGGGAGATTATATATATATAATCATTTCGTAACCTTTATTATGAGGGGACTCCAAAGATAAAATATTTTTATAACTGTTTTCATAAATAGTTCAATAATTGGTCTTTGAGAGTTACTCTTGGAAAAGCAAAGAAAAGTCTAAATGGAACTTTTTGTAAGGGTTTAGACTCTGAAAATTATAATAATATGTAAATTATAATAATATGTAAATGGAGAAATCTTTTTGAATAAAGAATAGTTTGATTCAAGGTATTGGGTATAATTCAGAAATGTTTTTACTTTCATATTTATTATTTATTAATGTTTATTTTACTTTCATACTTATTATTTATTAGTGTTTATTTTTATTAGTATGAGTATAATGTAGTTGTGGTCGATTTAAATCGGATTTAATTAATGGTAATTATGTTTTTGGTTTGAATTTCTCAATAGGCGCTCCACCATATCAGGCATTCACTCATTTGTTTTGTCATTCGCATCATTTTCTCTGTAGGGTTTAACGATTGGGATTCTTAAGTACCTCGGTGAACAAGCCCCATGTTTTGTATTTGCGTCTAACCATCTCTTAAACCCTAAGCCCTGTAACCCTCATTTATCTTAGCCATACTTAACCCTCATTTATCTTAGCCATACTAGTTTTGAGTGATAGGTTTCAAAATTAGACCATTCATTACAAGTTGTCATGGTCTATCCCTCCATCCAATTCTTTTAAAAACAATTATTCATTCTTGCAGATGTCTTACGCACTGGTTCTATGAGGGCCCCGAGTTGGCACCAAAGCCATCGAGCGCCCATGATTGCCCACGAACACATAGAGAGGCGAAAAACCATAGTCGAACTGATTTGGGCGAAGAGCACACAATGGGCACGGCCACACGAAGGCAGGGTTCCCCCCTATGCGACGAGGTGACTTGGTGGCAACTTGGAGACACAGTTGTAAGGCGAGTTCGGAAGGCGCATGCCTTGAGCGCGCCAACATAGAGGCAGGGTGCCCGACCACACAAATTGAAGAGCGAACCACAAGGGCACGTCATATAGAAAAACACCCGCACATAGAACGAGCACGTTGGGAGGAGCGCGCCCATCTACCCACCATGCATGTTATAGCGGCCCACACTACGGGTGCGCGGGCAAGGGCAACATGACTTAGTGGAGACGAGAGCGCCAGGCAACAACGACGGGAAACACAAGCAAGGAGCGACATGCAAATCAAGCAAGCGATGTGAAGAAGTTAGCGTGAGTGCTAAGGCTAAGGCAAAGGCAATGCCAAGCGAAGATGCACACTCGCCCACAAGGGGCACCCGCTTTCCCATCGACAGGTTGGCCCATGGGCGCGTTCGCCCACGAAGGGGCGTCCACCTACCTACGACAGGTCGACCTCGACGATCAAAAACTTAATAAATCGACTCAAATTGGATGAAGGGGGCATCGACCACAAGTGACGAGCATATAAATAGAAGGAATGGTCATTCGAACAAGGCATCAAACAACAAAGCGAACAAGAAAGTCGACCAAAAGGGAAATCGCAGAACCTGCGATATCTCAGAAACATGAATTTCGCACTAAGGCAGAAAAGGGCACAACACAGCATGACGAGTAGAGTGGGGCTCACCCAACAAGCCTAAGGATCGAGCTGAGCTAGTATTTTGTTATGGGCAGAAAATTCAGGGTTTCTGGCAGGTTGCATTGTTTGGGTAGAAGTTGCATGACTTAGGCAGGAGTGAACACAGGCTGCACGACTTGGGTATAACTGAGTGGAGGAATTGTAGGTGCAACCAAGCAATTGCCACATACTTGTGAACTGTAAATTTGTACATTACACTTGTAAAATATTATTACAGAAATTTGATATAGTATTTGGGGCGAACTGTTGGGAGTTTCCCTCTCCCCTTTATAATTGTTGTGTGTACGATATCAAATTGTTGTTTTGTGTATGTTATGGTTATCGCGCATTGAAGTTAATTTTAATTCCGCTGCACATATAATTGGAGAAACACTTAAAAATAAAAACTAAGTGTTGGTAGTAGGCGTAGTCTGGGTGGAATAACCGAGAAAGGTGAAAAATAACCAGTGTGCATAACACTCACAAGTGGAATTGAAGTCGCCACAACGTGGGGCCATCACAGTTGGTATCAAAGCTTGGTTTAGACAATACCAAGCTCATTTAAAATAAGTTTGGCAACGATAGAGGCAAATTGGGGTTAGGGTTGAGCTGAACAGATTAACTTGGAGGCACAATTGTCGTAAGTCGTTTAGTGATTGGTTGGAGTGCGATGTAGGGGAAGTTTGGCAGAGGCAAGGCAACGAAGTTAGGGCCAAGCTGAACAGAGGATAATTTATGGTCGTGACACGTTCTCAAAGCAAATTGATGGTGAGTGTTGGAGAGGAACCGCAGGTAACAGGTGAATCCAACATGAATGCCGAGGAAATTTTCATGAATAAACTGTTGGACTGAATGGATATTTTGAATACAAATATGGATGCACTTGAGGCTGCATAATGTCGAACTTAGGGAGAAGTTCACCGAGCAGGAGAGAGAGTTATGCATACCTCAAGGTGTGATATGAGTATCTTCAATGGAGATACAATCAAACTATGAATGAAGTCAAAGAACTTGAAGTTGTGAAGGGCCAAGGCATGGATGAGATCGCAACGTTGCAAAAAATCCTTTCCAAAGCTCCGAATAAGATTGTGATTTTGAAGAAAGCAGTGGGGCAAGGTTCGATTGACGGGACTTCCCACATCAAGATTAAGGAACCAGATTCATTTGATGCAATGAGAAGCACGAAAACACTTGGAAAATTTCTATGGGATATGATACAATACCTTGAACGGTTGGAGCTTGCATCGAAAGAGGCCAAGGTGAAGGTTGTTGCTCAATTCCTTACGAAGGATGGCAAGATGTGGTGGAGGCGAAGAGTAGATCAGATTTCCCATGGCGATGTTGAGGACATCTCAACTTGGGAAGAATTGAAACATGGGATGCGCGATTAAAGATTAAGTACATCAAACAAACCAGAAGTCTAAAAGATTATCAACGGAAATTTGCGAGTATGATCTTGGAGCTTCTCGACATTGCAGAGAAAGACAAGGTTTTCAACTTCATCATTGGATTGAAACCTTGAGCATGCAATGAGGTGAAGCGGCAGAAGATCAAAACACTTGAGGAGGCATTTGTTGCAGTTGATAGATTGGTACAAAATTATGACGAAAGGACCGAGGAAAAGAAGAAGAAGCCTGATAAACTAAAGGAGAAAGCTTCAAAGGAGGAGGAGGCGAGAACATGTGGTAAACCGAAGGCAAAGAAACCTTTGAAGTGTTGGTTGTGAAAAGGTGACCATACAGTGAAGAATTGTCCTTCAAGACCAGCAGTTGCAACTGTTACACAGTCAGATGGAAAAAGGAAAGAGGAACCAATGGTTGGGATGATGCAGATTTTGGGTGCTGCAACAACAATGGAGGATGTCCCAAAACACGATCCTGAGAGGAGCGAATTGGAGTATGTTGAGACGAAGGTTGGGAAGGGCACGTTTCTCACCATGGTGGACAACGATGCAACCCATAACTTCATGAGAGAGGAGCATTAGGGGAATTTTTAGGTCTAAAATGGGCCTCCTAAGGAAATTATAAAATAATAGCGGAAATAATAAAAGAAGATTTGATTACATCATCAAATTTTAAAAGGAAAAAAAGAAAAAAAAACTACTTTTCAACTCGTGTTTTCAACTTATCTCCCCATGGGTTTACTCAAATTTTGAGCAGAAAAACTCATTGGATGCAAAATTTGATTCCTCATCCAAGGAGTACCCATGTTGCATACTTTTGATGGACCCTGCTACAGGAAAAATGATAAATACATGAAAAAACATGATTGCAATCATGCTTTTTCATGTATTTCTCATTTTTCGTGTAGCAGGGTCCATCGAAAGTATGTAACATGGGTACTCCTTGGATGAGGAATTAAATTTTGAATCCAACGAGTACTATCGATCGAAATTTGAGTAAAACCTTAGGGAGATAAGTTGAAAAGTGACAAGTTGAAAAAGTAGTTTTATTATTTTATTATTTTTTAATATTTTTACTTTTTTACCCCAAAAATGGTGAATCATCCACCATGGTTGACATCATCATATTGAATCCAATTGGCTCTTATAAAGTTTATTTTGGTTGTACATTTTTCTTAGGAGGCCCATTTTAGACCTCAAAATTTCTCTAATGGCAGCAAGGAAAGTTGGACTGAAGTTCATTCCAACTCAAGTTCGTCTCAAAGAAGTTAACTCTCCACTAGACCAAGTGATTAGAGTGGCAGAGGCCGTGGAAGTGAATATTGGTGAATGGCTAGGCAAAGTTGACTTCACAATCATGCGAATGGATGATTATGAAGCAATTTTGGATATAGAATTTATGAAGCAGTTTGAAGCAATGATTATGCCACATTTGAGGAAGTTGTATATTTATGATGGAAGGGAGGATGTACCATTGAGTGTCCCAACGATGATAGCCATGAAGGGTAAGTGTAAGATAACATTGATGGGTGTGGAAGAAGATCAACAAAACAAAGAAGTTTGTGGGAGGTTGAACTGAACAGAGGCAAAACTCATGGAGCAAGTAGAGGTCATAAAAGCATTGTCTGATAGCATTTTGGATTTGACAGGCAGGCTAGAGGCAATGGAAGAGTGCAAGAATTCAAACCAAAAAAAGGAGGACTAAGAGGAATACATGCAAATATTAAAGGAGGATGTTGATACTTGGATCGAGATGTTGGAGCAAAATGAAGATGGAGATGGAAGGCCATCAACCTTTCCATCCCTACCATCTTTATGAACTTAGAATGGATATGGGCTCATTTTCATCTGCTTAGGACAATGAGACCCCTTGAAGTGATGGGCAGACCATGAGGCGAGATAGGTAGGAGGATCATATGACAACAAGATGTGATGACAATTTTGATGATGCCTATATGCATGCGTTCTTGTGGAGGAGGCGTTACAGTCAGATTAGCTAACCGACTAGGCACCACCACGAGGGGTACCTGCACATGATGTTCTTGCTGAGTTGTGATGAGATATGGGCATGGAGCAGGTCATAGGCAGAGTTATTTGGTTGTCGTGATAGAAATAATGGACTTGGTGAAAGAAGTTTTTCGAGATGGTGTTGTCAAGGGCGACAACCTTTTTAAAGTGGGGGAGGATGTCAGGGCCTCGAGTTGGCACCAAGGCCAATGGGTGCCCATGACCGCCCACGAACACATAGAGAAGCAAAAAACCAAAGTCGAATCGAGTTGGGCGAAGAGAGCACAATGGGTGCCCCCACACAAAGGAAGGGAACCCACCTATGCGACAAGGTGACTTGGTGGCGACTTGGAGACACGCATGTTGGAAGGCAAGTTAGGAAGGTGTGTGCCTTGAGTGCGCCTGCACGCACAAATTGAAGAGTGAACCATAAGGGTGCATTGTATAGAAGAGGGCCCGCACATAGTACGAGTGCCCCAGGAGGAGCACACCCCATCTACCCACCATTCACGTTATAATGCCTCACACTACGGATGCGCCCGCACCATGGGACGCTCGGGAAAGGGTGACATGACCAAGTGGATACGAGGGCGTAGGGAAATAGTGGTGTGCGACACAAGAAAGGAGTGACATGCAGACCAAGTGGGAGATATGAAGAAGTTAGCATGATCGTTAAGGAAATGGCGACACCAAGCAAAGAGGTGCACCCGCCCACAAGGGGCGCTCTCCTACCCACCGACAGGTCGCCCTAGGGGTGTAGCCACCCGTGAAGGGGGCGTCCGCCTACCTAACAGCAGGTTAGCCAGGGCGTTCAAAAACTTAACAATTCGGCTCAAATTGGAAGAAGGGGCATCCACCACAAGTGAGGAGCGTATAAATAGAAGGAAGGGTCGTCCAACCAAGGAAATAGGTCGGCCTAGGGGCGCAACCACCTGTGAAGGGGCATCCACCTACCTAGCGGTAGGTCAGCTGGGGTGTTCAAAAACTTAACAAGTTGACTCAAATTGGATGAAGGGGAATCGACCATAAGTGAGGAGCGTATAAATATAAGGAAGGGTTATCCGACCAAGGCATCAACCAACCAAATAAACAAGCAAGTCGGCCAAAAGGGAAATCACAAAAACAAAAATTTCACACTAAGGCAGAAAAGGGCGCAGCCTAGGGCAGCAGGCAGAGTGGGGCTTGCCCAGCGAGCCTAAGGACCAGGTCGAGCTAGTCTTTTGTAGGCATAAAATTTCAAGTTTTCAGTAAGTCACATTGTTTGGGAAAAATTTGCATGACTTGGGCAAGAGTGACAACGTGCAGCGCGACTTGGGTATGACAAAGTGGATGAGTTGCTTGTGCAACTAGGCAACTACCACATACTTGTGAATTGTAAATTTGTATATTACAATCGTAAAATATTATTACAGAAGTTTGATATAATATTTAGGGCAAACTGTTGGGTGTTTCCCCCTCCCCTTTATAATTTTTATGTGTACGATATCACATTGTTGTTTTGTATATGATATGGTCATGAAACATTGAAGTTAATTGAAGTTAATGTTAATTCCACTGCACATATAATTTGAGAAACACTTAAAAATTAAAACGAAGTGTCGATAACAGGTGTAGTTCGGGTGGAATAACTGATAAAGGTGAAAAATCGTTGGTGTTGCACAACACTCACAAGTGAACTTAAAGTCTCCACAACGTGGGGCTGTGACAGGTTCCCTACAACCAAGAACTGTCTCTAGGGTTACAAAATCCCTGAAAACAATGCCATATATATATATATATATATACACACACACACTCGAAATGAAATCACATGAAACCTCAGAATATTTCCCTGCATTTTGTATCAGCCATGATTACAGGGCCTCACCCCAAGGGAATTAAAAAGAGTTGAACTCGTGATCAACAACAACTAGCAACAATATCAAATGAATTCACTTCTGGCTCTAAACCACTTGAGTTAACCCTTGGGTTTTTTGTTGTTGTTGTTGTATATATATATATGTATATGCGTCGTCTACGGATGTGACAATTTTGGCCGAAATATATTTTTTGGCCAGAATCCGACAATTTTTTAATCGCAAAATCTTAGAAATTAGAAATTGATTCAGCATCATAAAAAACCCTTAAGGCACCCACGAATCTACAACTTGACAATTTTAATATGATTAAAAAAAAAAAATTCCTATTGAATTTAACCAAAACTCTGTTGGAAAAACCAATATTTTTTTGAGCAAAAATACCACCTATTTAGACTCTCTCTATATAAATAAATAAGTTAGACCAATCGGCCCATTGAGTTAATAGAAAAATAAAACCATCTCATTAAATTAATGGAAAATAAAATCTACCCATTTCAAATTCTTAAAAATCCCTCTTAATTACAATTCTTTAATTACACGATTTTTAAAAATCATTATAAATATGCTACAAATTTCATGCACAAAGAATGAAATATTGCTCAACCAATACGTTTTTTTTATTGTGGTAGCAAGGACTGAGAATTTCACTAATGGAAGCATAGTGATACATTTCAATATATATATTATAATTTTTTCAACAAAAATGCTCAAATGATGTTAATATAGAAATTTACAAAAGGAAAGCTTCATTTTTGAATTGCTAATACTCCAAGACTTTTTACTTTGGCTAAAAATATTTAAAGTAAAAAAACATGAATTGATTTCACTCTAAAAATGCCCTTTAATCAATAATGAAATTAAAAATCAAAATAAAATAAATGCCAATTACATCTAACATTAACAATAAAATACTTAAATTTAAAAAGGAGAAGATATAACTTAAAAAAATATGTTATTGCAGAAGGATATAATTGGTTTAGCCTTGTTACCCACTCACATGGGCGATCCTCAAAGAAAAATTTTCTGGTATTATTTCAATTTGTCGGTCAACAAAGTTGTCGTGATTCAAAAATTAGTATTCTTAGATGTCTCTCATGCACTCTGGTTAGTGTGTTTATTTATTTAAGTTGCTCATCTAATGAAGTTGGGTCATCTAATGTGAATTACATTAACCATTTTTGTATTCAAGTGTTTGCATTTAATGTTTAAGAGCATTCTAATATGGATCATAAGTTGAATTGGATGATAGACCACTTTCAACTATACATTTGTTCCTTGGCTTCGCTTTTTTGGTTGTCACTTACCTCTAGTCCAGTGTGACCTTCCTTGAGGAATTTATTTCATTGTTTAGGAGAGGCATAAATAGGAAGCTCTAATTGATGTTATGTGTTCATGGTAATCCAAACTTAACACCTTCCATCTTCTCCTTGTATTCACATCCCATATTTGGGTTGATTGTTGTCTATCACTAGTATTAGTTTCCTATTTTCCTAATTAATGAGTATGGGCATGGAAACTTTGCCTTAAAATGTTGGTGCAACAAAAAAAAGAAGGAAAAATAATAAGCAATATGTTAAAATGTAAAAGATTGGTTGGGATAAATGCAAGTGTGTGGACAAAATCCTATCTTAAGCTCTACCCACCTAATTAGCCCTCACTCAATTCTTGGCTAAATCGTGATCTGTGCAAATAAAAATAACTTTGAATATCCCAACCCATTTTCCATGCCCTATTAAGGACTTTTGGAGGATAACACCACCCTTGGAATTATTTTAGCTTATATGTGGGTTAAATGAGGTTTATTTTTACGTTTGATCTATGAAATCTTAAGGGGTTGGTTTGTGATCTATTCAACTTGTAATCATAAATAATTATTATTTTAGGACTTTTATTTAAATTGTGAGGAATTCAACATGGTTTCCCTCATATAAATAGAGGGAGGTTGAATTCTCCTTGGATCATTGACACACTTAGAGATCACACATACTAGATATTTGGCTCTTCTCTCTTTTGCCTTTAGAGTGACAATGTAGCAAGCTTAGTGAGAAGGATTTTTTTTTTGGATGGTTCTCTCTCTTAGATGATTATTGGTGATTCTTTAATGATATGTGTTATATTTCCATGTAAGTTATCTTCTTCCATCTTGTACTTGTTGAAGAATTATGGTTTAATGAAGTTTTCACCAAAATTCATTTGATGTTTTATGGCTTTAACACCTCCTTGAACAAGATTTCCATTGAGTTTCTCTTGAGAAACTTAGGCTTATCTTCCTCTCTTTCAATCTCCAAAGAAGATATAAGGATGCTTGGGTTTAAGGAATTGAGAAACAAACACATTTTTATTTCTCTCCTTAAATAACTTTCATCGATCCTCTCCCATAGATTCTTTTTCTCTTCGACTCCATACCCCTTGTTTTAGAAAGACACTAGTCTTATCTCTTGTGCCTATCCCATAAATAGACAAAATAAAGGGAATTTTTTTAGTAATGTTTTCTAGGGTAAATTAGGGTGAGGTTACAAAAAAAAATCATTTCAACATTATTTTCCATTAGACCTCATGTCTTAAGGTTTGACTTTGCATGTATTCATTGGGAAAATGATTTTTTTTTATACATTTTTAGCAATAATTAGAGCTAACATCTAGGGTTTCTATTGATGTTATATGTATTTTTAGCCTTTGAAAATTGATATAATTTATTTTTTTGTTTACTAATCGATTAACCTTTATTTTACACTTGTCTATCATAGATTTTGGGGCTATATATTTCCGTTGTTATAAAATATTTGCATGCCGTAAATTGTTGATTAAAACCCTAGTTTATAAAAACAAAGTGGAATTTATTGATTGCATGTGTTTGGGTACCTACTTGAGCCTCTTTTGATCTAATTAAACCCTCTATATTTAGCCATAATATACGTTTGAATTTACAGTCTCAAAATTATACATTAAATCACTCAAAACCCTAGTCATTGCTTACTTCTCCTTGGGTGAATCTTGTTGTAGAAATCTTAGGGAAAATCTATCCTAAGGATCCTTGGGTTACTTGATCCCTGAAATCCACTAGAGAAGCCTCGCTTATGGAGTCTATATCCAACTATATAATAAAGGGGATTAGTCGCTAAGGTGACAATGGTAACTAATATTTTTGTTTATTTCTATCTAGATTCCTTAGTAAGGCTTTGCATTAAAGTGTTAGATATTACATTAGCAAGCCCCATTCCTAATTTGGGGCGATTCACATAATAAATGTAGGTACCTTTAATCCTAGTTGAGCACGTAGGTTTCTCTCATTGTGAAACTCATGGAAACTTCTGTTAGAACCTAAAAAATCTTTCATTGTTTGGTTACTAGTTATTGAGGTTTTACCTATTTCCAAAATATTAATATACTTAGACTTCAAGAATGTACTCTATCCCTAACATAAAGCCTTGAAATATTTCTTCTTCTTGCCCCTCAGGAAAGTGTTGTAATATCTAATGACCTCACCCACAATTTCTTAACCTCAAACAATTTTGACTTATTCACCATTCATTAATCTTACCCTCATCTCCTAAAAACAATTTCCAATCAAGATTGTCTCTTCATTAGATCCTAATCTTTCTTCACCATATTGTTGTTTTATTACCCAAATATATTATTAAATTAAATTCAAGATTAAACACAAACACACACAATGGAAATAAAAAAATAAAACTACTAAAAAATATAAATATATAGAATTATGTTTAAACTTTAAATATTATTCAAAATACCCCACTAGCTGTGAATAAATGTAGAGAATTCTGACTTCTAGTTATGGATTTTTTTTGATAAAATATAAACCAACCAACAAATATGATAAGAGTGAAGCTAGTGGATATTCTGTAGGCTATAAATAAACAATAATGTAATCATTTTTCATGAATGAAATTCTTTGACTTACCCAAAAAAAACTTTTTTTACCATTTCAAAAATCAAAACCATGAATTCATGCCCACCATTTTTTATGGGAAGATATTTTGTACATAATAATCTGCACCCCGCCATTTTTTATGGGAAGATATTTTGTACATAATAATCTGCACCCATACTATAAACCATTTTGGGAGAGGGGAGGACATCAAGGTTTTGGAAATATTAAAGTGGAGTGTAGGTGATGGAGTAGAGATTTTGTAGGCTATAAATAATGATGTAAACTTTTGCCATGAATTAAATTATTTGAGTTACCAAAAAAAATATTTATAACAATTTTTTTTTTTTTTTTACCATATCAAAAGTCAAAACCATGAAATTCACGTCCACAATTTTTATGGAAAGATATTTTGTACATAATAATATGCACCCATACTATAAACCATTTTGGGGGAGGGGAGTACATTAGGTTTTGAAAATATTAAAGTGGAGTGTGGGTGATGCAGGAGCTTATCGACAACTTCTAAGTCATTTTTGGTAAATCAAGCTTTTAGAGGATAAGCTCCAATCTTGACACCCAACTATGACGACTTTTCATTATAATAGTACTATAAATTCTTTAATTTGCAAGTGTAAGTCTAAGAGGTCTTAGTTAGTTAATGAAGGGTCTCTCTATGATGAATTTTCATTATAATAGTATTATAAATTCCTTAATTTGCAATTGTAAGTCTAAGAGGTCTTAGTTAGTTAATGAAGGGTCACTAAAGATGAGTCGTTGTAATGGATCTGCACTTAGTGACAGAATTCGAGGAACTTCAAGATTACTTAAATAATGAGTCATTGGATATGATAGGATCAAATATCTATTTTTATAATTAGGTGTAGAAATTTAGGGATCTATTTTAACCGTTGGAGAAAATAGTTACTTCTATTTAGTTGTAAGTCTGTGGGCATTAGGGGATGGCTAACAAATGTGAAAAAGAGTCATAGAAGAGTAAATCACGGTTTTAATTATGTACAATTTTTATGATCATTAATGAAGAAGATGATTCACTATGTTATTGTGTGTTATGTAAAAATGCATTTGAAATCTCGTGAATGTTAGTCTAGATGACCTATGTATGTATCTTTATTTGAATACAATAAATAAGTGTGATCAACCATAATAATTGATAAATCTATGTCTTAATGAGAGCTTGATAATGGAGTGAATGAGAGGGGAACTCGTTTTATTATGTGTATATGCATGTGTGTTTTAGATAGGCATCTGGACCTTGGGATACACTTAAAGAAAAGTCACGTTGGGGGTTGTGAAATCGACTGAGAGAGGAAAGTCAATTCATATATTTGTCTTAAATACCATTTATATGATTAGGATAAGGGTTTACAGATCGAAATCGTTGTATCTCGAGATTCCAATTGGGATTCCAGTTCATTAAGCAATGGTTGATAGCGATTTCATTTGATGATTAGTTGTGAGGGAAGATAAATAATTGAATCTCCATTGTAGTCAACCTAGTCTTGTAAATGTGTCTATCGTGCAATTCATGTTACTCTTGGAAGTCATTAATTCTTGGAATTTTTTTTATATCTCATGTTCAATACAAATCTCAATCATTGGAGTAGAAAAGAGGAGTGAGTTAAATGTTGGAAAGTCAGCATTGAAGATTCAAGTTTGATGAAGCCGAATTAAAGGAAATTCATTCCAGTTTAAATAGAGGTCGTTGGATCCTTTAAATCGATGGGCCAAAGTTGTTGAGGACATCCAAAAAGATTAGAAGAACAATCACTAGATCCAAAGAGCGTGGTTGTTAATTTTGACGTCTAACAATTTAATCTTTGAGGTGGAGAACTAGAACAAAGTAACATTTTGGGATAATTTAGTGGCATATGTGGTATGGCTCATAAAAAAGGGAAGTTCGATATGTAGGTGAACCAGGTGGCTCTGGAAAGCCTCAAAAATAAAAGTCATAAAATATCAACAAAATCAATTCCAAGTCATAGAGCTCAGCGTCCTGATTCCATTGGCGCAAATGACAGTCAAATCCGAGTATGTGTGATCAACTTATCATAGTTAGAATTTAAAAAATTAAGTAGGAAAAATGGGACCACAAGGCACACATGGAAACAAACTAGGCAATCAACCATTGACACTTGGACCTCAGCCATTGTCTCCTTGTCCACACACACATGTATATTTAAAATTCCATATAAAATAATAATATTAAAATAATTTAAAAAGAGCCATATATAATAAAATATGGTTATGATTATAAAACATCTATTAAAAACAAAAAGGGGTTATAATATGGTAATATACCATATATGGAGGCAATGAAAAAACTGGAGGGAAAATTGTTTTAACAAACATTATAATATATGCCATATATATGCCAACATTATAATGGCACATGTATTAAGGAATGGATTTGGCAATGAACAATATGAGTTTTTTATTGTAACCCACAGTCAATTGTTATTTAAACAACGATAGTCACATATGATGTAGTTCGACGGTTTGGGGTTTATGGAACCATTTTATATAAGTATATATAATAAAAATGAAAACGAATGGGGGAGGACTGTTGGTTTGACCTTAGGACCTCCGCCCTCTAATTTGAGCTGCCAACCAATGCGCCCTGTGTGGGGATTTGATATCATCTCTACTTGATTCACATAAGAGCTACGAATTCAAACACCCAACGGTGGTGGAGGACCGTGAGCCCGCGAAACTATGACGTGGGACACATGAGCCAGGAGGGCACTGGAATCATGCGCTGTAGAACCCTGCATAGAGGAACTGAGAGCGGGCACAATTTCCAAGATAGGTATATTCTATAAGAATATTTTAGGAATATTCGTTTGACACTGTGAGGAATCTAAAAGATTCCTATGGGGCAAATTTGCAGGTGTCAGAATGGGGCCGAATTTATACTCATTTTAACCAAAATTTCGCAATAATGCATTTAGTTTTGCATTTGGCTAGAAAATTCAGGGATCGTGGTAGAAACCCACCTTAATCATTAGTTGTTGGGCACAAAGTTCGAGAAAAAAATGCACCTGTTATAAGTAGGTCGTGTTTATAGTCAAAATTCTCAAGAGGATTAGATGAATCTACTAGTGTTGTGATTGCTACGATTTGAGTAGCCAAATTTCAAGTCACTCTCAGGAATGGAGGTATATTTATGTATTTTCCATGTACTTGATTTTTTTTATGAGATGAATGAAGTGACATCCCCATTATTGAAGCAGGACCCGAAGACGTAGTCCACATTGGACGAACTCCATTATCCAACTATTGTGTGCATTGTCTGATGATTTCCATTATGTGGCCTCTTCTTTGTGTGTTTGCACACATGGTTATTACATGCTCTTTCATGCAATTTTGCTAACATTCACTGAAGAAAAGATCTTGGATAATGTTGGTATATCAGATATTCTGAATCAAGTTTGGTATCAGAGCGGTTTCCTTGCTTATGAGAATTGCGAGTGTGAATGATAACCAAATATTGGACGTGCAACATGAAGAAGGAAAATGGAGAATAACAAAGCTCTCTACGAGGCCTTCTATAGGATGGATACATGGTAGATATATTGTTTGCAGATTATGAGAAGAAATTGGTAAAGAAGGAAAAGTGGAAGAAAGAGAGAGCAGAGGATGATTCTTCAGTAAATGAAAGAAAACCTTCATCTCCATCTTCAAGTGAATATTCTTCTTCATGTTCTTCTCATCATTCAACTAAGGAGATCAACCAAAGCATTCAAACAAAGAATGCTTAACTAAGAAGACTTCTACGAGAAGCAGAGATTGCAACTTCAGTTATGAGCCACATAAGAGGCCTTGGAAAATTTGAAGTGCATCAAAGGCTTAGAAACCCATCATCACCTACTCCAGAATAAAAAATTGAGGTCTATAGTATTCATGATTATTCAATTTCATTTTCTCATTATGATGATAATTTTGGCGCTTTTGAAAGGCACACCACAAGTATTGGTTCGAAGCTCATGAAGAAGATGAGATATGAAGGCAAGAGCCTAGGAGTTAATGGCCAAGGCATTGTGAATCCCATCAAAGTGGTGGAATTGCCGCGATATGTAGGATTGGGCCATGTTAGAAATGAAGAGACAAGAGAGTCTTCAAGTGACAAGTTCAAGATAGTGAAAGATGTTGAGAGAACATCAACCACTTCTAGTGAGCATTCCAAAGGAAGAGCTAAGGCAATCTCTCCTCGTCAACTTTCACCAGAGATAACCGTTCGAAGAAGGTTATGTCGAACATGAAGGATTCACGACATAATGATACCTCTCCACATCAACAGAAAATGAAGGTGAAGAAAGTTTGGAGGAAGAAGAACCATTGCAGAAATTGCAACAAGAAATGACACCAAAGAGCTACTTTTCGGGAGCTCCATCCAATGTTGTGGTCCAAAATTGGAAGCCTTTTCAAGTGGTTTGGCATGGCCATCATTGTAAATCACATGTTGCAAAATTATTTGTAAAAGTGATAAATGTATAACTTCACTTGTATATGCAACATAGTGATATTTTTCCCTTTTAGTTGGATAACACGAGATATGGATTCTGATGTAACCTTGAACATGAGTGTGTTATAAACTATTGGCAAGTATGGTTTTGTTTTGAGTCTTATAATTTGGACATTTATTGACAACTGCAAGTTTTCATATGGATACAAGTGTTGGTTTCATCATTCCAAGTTTCGAATTACAAAGGTGAAAGAAAGGGAAGGTGGCATGTCATAAACAAATATTAAGCAGATCATGATTGCAGATCATTTTTACTTTTGTAGGACCAAAATTCCTTCAGTGAGAGGAATGATCCAAGTGACTAGAAAACCTAAAAAATCGAGGTCATCAACTCTTAGCGAAACCAAGTCCAAGTCATACATCTTGTCATCTCGATTCTAGTGGCACAAATGACACTCAAATATGAGTCCATATGATCAAATTATCCCAATCAAAAGTTGACAAGTTAAGTAGGAAAAATGGGACCCACAAGGCACACGTGGCAACAAACTGGCCAATCAACCATTGACACTTGTCCCTTATTTATTAGCTCCTTGTCTGAGAAATATATATATATATATATATATATATATATATATATATATATATATATATATATATATATATATATATATATATATATATATATATATTAAAATCATTTAAAAAGAACCATATACAATAACATATGGTTATGATTATAAAACATTGATTAAAAATAAATTGAGGTTATAATATGGTAACATACCATATATGGAGGCAATGAAAAAATTGGAGGGAAAATTCTTTTTACAAACATTATAATATAAGCCATATATATGCCAACATTATAATGACACATGTATTAACGAATATATCTGGCAACAAGCGATATGAGTTTGTTACTGTAACCAGTGATCAATTGTTATTTAAACAATGATAATCACATATTATGACAAAGTTTGACAATTTGGGGTTTATGGAATCGATATATGGGGGAGGCCTGCGGGTTTGACCCTGGGATCTCTTCCCTCTAATTTGAGCTGCCAACCAACGCGCTCTGCATGGGGATTTGATATCCCCGCTACCCAATTAATATAAGAGATGTGAATTCAAATGCCCAACAAAAATGGAGGACCGTGCAGAGCCGTGAGCTCGCGAAACTGCAACATATGGCAGAGGAGCTAGGAGAGCGCTGGAACCATGTGCCACAAAATCATGGATAGAGGAAATAGGAGCAGGCATGATTTTCAATACATGAATATTCTAGGAATATTATTTTGATGTTGTGAGAATCTAAAATATTCCCTATGGGGCAAGATTTGCAAGTGTTAGAATGGGACCAAATATATACTCATTTTAACCATAATTTTGTAAGAATCGCAATGGTGCGGTCAATTTTTGTATATGGGTAGAAAAATTCAAGGATCATGGCAGAAACCCGCCTTCATCGTTAATTGTTGGGAACAAATTTCGAGACAACAATGAACCTGTCAGAAGTATGTCATGTATGATAGTCAAAAGTATCAGTAGGATGAGACATATCTACTGGTGCTGTGATTGTTGTGATTTGAGTAACCGAATTTCATGACATTCCCAGGAATGGAGGTATAATGATGTATTTTTCCATGTACTTGCCTTTATTTTTATGAGATGAATGAAGAAACTTCCCCAGTATTGAATTAGGGCCCAAAGATGTAGTCCACACTAGAAGAAATTTGTTATCAAAAGTTTTGTGGATTGTCTTATGATTTCTATTATGTTTCCTCTTCTTTATGTGTTTGCATACATGGTTTTTACATGCATGCAATTCTGCTAACATCCACAAAAGAAAATATCTTGGATATTGTCAGTAAATCATAGACTTCAGATCAGTAGGTAAAATGACAATAGAAAGTTGAGATAAATAAATTACAGTGCATCAACTTCAAATATAGTGTCATCGTGGAGTTCCAACATTTACACTTAAGTTTTCTATGATTTCTTTACAATAACAATAATTACTAATTCGCTATCTTGTAGAACACATTCCCATCACATATGAAAGAACTTTTTTTTATCATAGAAATAACATGGCACTTCATGATATCATGGAAATTGGAACAATCCCTTGAAAGTGATTTGAATGCAGTATATTGTTAAGAAATCTAGGGCATTAGCATTAGGTGATATATCTTCATTAGTGATTGTTTGTGAATACTTTTTACATTTTTAGATTAGGATATTCTTCTTCTTAATGTATTCGTGTTCTTCTTCATCAAACAATAACCAATGCATAAACATAAATAGACAAGAGATAGAACATGTAGGCTATGCGCCAGGGCCAAAACCTCTCTCTCTTTGAGAGAAAAACCTGCACCAACTCTTCTTATAGAGATTCCAATGGTTGAATGCCAAGACCAAGAACCTTGACCTAGTAGCCACTCCAAGACCAAGACACTATAGTTATCCTTTGCACTTTTATCTCCTCATAATTGAGATAATTGTCATCACCAAAATCTTCTTACTCTCTTTACAACAAGATCTCCTTTCTGTGAGACCTTCTTGCACTAAAAGGGTACCGAGGCATCATAACATCATTGTAGCATTGAGTACAACACTGAGATTGTGGTAACACCATGTATGATATCTTCTTAATGGCACTGAGCTTCCTTCTTTGATCTCATTGAGCAATAGTGTTGAGCCTGTGAGATCTCTTCTTGATGTGATAACAATGAATAGTTATGGCACTTATTCACGTGACTATACCATACCCTTAACACTGCTGATACAACGAGACCATGACTGCACTTTCTTGAGGGGATCCAAAATGTATCTATGAAGAGACTCTAGTTAGCCCGAAACTATGGTTTCCCTGAACTGTGGTCACTAAACTGTGAGCTTATCCGAACCGTGTCACTTTCCAACCCATCCAAAAACCTCAGAGATATCTGAGCTCTAGACTGTGACCTTCAGAAAGTACTTGCCTTTCAAAATATCATAGCATCCCAGACCCAGAATTTGTCATCTGTGGAGACCCTAGCCACGTATATATAGTACTTTGCCTCATGTATTAAGCCGACATGACATGTGAATAGATGTGTCTCCATACTAAGCCGACATGAGTTTCTTCTTTTATATTTAAGGCCGACATAGAAAGAGGAGAAATAGTGCTTGTCTTTGGAGGGATTCATGATAGTCCTATAGACTTAAATACTTTATTTATATGCCCAAGAAGGGTCATACATGACATTTACTCTAAAAAAAAAATCCCTTGCTCATGAAACCCATGAAGCAAGTCAATAATAATTTATTTTCTTCATTACATCATTTACAAGAGTCACAATTATATGTCATTATGAAGACTGAACCTAGTTACATTTTACAACACTCCCTCCTAACTACAGAGGTATTCATAATGGTACGTGGTCATTCTCAATCTAAAGAATTTCTCATAAGAATAATTAGATTGGTAACCCATATGTATAACATCATATCAACCAACATTTTCATATTGCAAGGCCTTGACTACCAACTCTATCTTTCCACAAGATTTGAGCTCAATTATGGTGAGACCAATGATTTATAGACACCCTAATCATTGTCTCTCCTAGAACATACCCTACTCGGTATCTCAGGGTATGTTCCACCAAGACTATTCTTATCTTGGATTCCTAGTCCTCAAATAATATCAGTCCTATATGACTACACTTATCTTGGATTCCCTATCTCATCCTCAAAGAGTATTGGATGTCATATGATTACCCAATCCTCCATTATGTCTTCCCAAGTGAAGACAAGAATGACGTGTCTATATCTCCCTCTCAATTAGGGAGGACATATTCCAATAAAGGAATGTACTCATTCCTACACAAGGAATGTACCTAAGCTCCCTCTTGGCTTAGGAATCTCCAAGTTTCTACCAAGTAGGAAACTTGTTTCCAGGCTCCCTCTACTTGCAATAGCTCCTCGAGTAGAAATAGTGGGACACACAATTTCTTTGAAGAACTACTTCCTTCGATGTCATGAATTTTTATTTGTTATGGATTCTTCATATTTTGGGACTTATACATAGGGCACAGACCATCCATCACTTTCATTAATGAGTCATGTCTTCATTCCTTTCATCAGAAAGTGATCCATCAATATTCATCTAGCCTTGCTTCATGTCATGCTACTTTCTTCATACCATGTTTCTTCAAGGATATTTCATCCTACCACATGGTTTTCAACAATGGAAGACATCCACTTCCCTTTGGCAGCCCTGCATAACGCCATCCAGATATTGTTCAAAATAAGAAATGAACAATTGTGATGGTCTTTCATCATGACATCTTCCTGTAGGTATCAAAATCCTGCATACATGTTAACACATCTCCCAAATATATCCATTGTCAAGGGTCTCCA
The DNA here is from genome assembly GCA_034641835.2 of Pinus albicaulis. Lineage (NCBI taxonomy): Eukaryota > Viridiplantae > Streptophyta > Pinopsida > Pinales > Pinaceae > Pinus > Pinus albicaulis. The sequence goes on from CM076581.1 coordinate 1,380,711,808, forward strand.
TCTTTTTCAGACTTCCATCAGAGTCTTCATATCTTTCCGGGAGATTTCCTAGTCAAGTCTTATTGGTCTTCTTGGAAGTTGATTTCCTTTACCATGGTTACATATCTCATGATCTTTTCCATACTTTCTTCACATATTCCATTCCCATGAGCTTCCAATCAAAGTTCCTTAATTGTAGTCAACCACCTCATACTTCATATGGGGACATATTATGTTGATTTCATCTAGTGTGAACCATGCGTTCTGACAACCTTTCATAGGAGGAGATTCCTTTCCTTTGATCATGCTTCTCAAGATAGAAGTAGTGATACATGTCACTTGCAACCATACAACATGAAATTATAATATTAAATACAGGCATACATACCTTATTTACCTCTAGGTCATCTAGGCTTCTTTCAGCAGCTTCCTTGATTGAAAATATTTTCAACTCTTTGATCTGTGTCATCTCTTATGCCATCATACCATCATTGTGAAAATTCCACAATGGGAACCTTATTGCAACAATCTGATGTTATTTCTCCTTGTTAATTTGATACAATTTATTTACGGTGTTACATAGTAAATATCGAAATAAATATGACTGTAGCCTTCACAACATAAATAAAATACAGGGGAATCAAGAACCGAGCAAGAAATACATAACACACACATATACGCCGTTGTTTTTGGACAATGTCCCTGGAAAAACCCAATGCGGGAAAACCGGTGCAACAACTGAGCGTTTTAATTATTATGCAGTAGTTTATGAGTACAAGTCATTGGATCCCCAAACTGTCTATCTGATACAAAGATAAAATTGGAAAAAAATATAGTGAGAAGACCTCACAATGTCACTCGAAAATCTGGCACTGATATGACTGGAGATGAGCCTTCTGCGCTGTCTCTATGCAGTATCTGCATCTTCCCATGTAGTCACTCCATCTGCTCACGCAGTCACTACATCATTTCTGTTGGGACTGCATTGCATCTCCTCATGATCTCCTTCTCACTAGAAATTTCGACCCTCTGGCCTCTCGGTCTCACACCCTGTCTTCGGCACTAGATATCGATTATTCCCCAACAGAATCTCAGACTCCCTCTGAAGCTCTGTGCTACCACAACGTAGCTCTGCACTGCCTCTGCGTGGAACTACGCTACCTCTTTGGATTTCTCTCTGCCTTCTCTTCATTGCACTCTCCAGATCAGGAAAAGCTTCATCCAACCACTATCCCTTCCCATCACTACAAGAAATCACCTCGTTCACACTCTGGAAACTGCTACACTGCTCTCTTGAGATTTTATCTCTTGATTCCTCACCCGATGTATTTCCATATGCCCATCAAGATCCTTATAATATCTCATTGAAATATCAATGAACAAGATTAAAACATAATCAAAGGCTAAGATTAACTGGGAGTTGATCCATGTCTTTATCTAGAATTTTCACACCCAATCTAATTAATACACTTTAATTAATCACATTTCCTAAGTTTAGACTTAGGAATACATTAAAAATGATTAATTATTTTAATTAAATCCTTTCCAGGTGGAATTTCCCAAAACACTCTCTGGGTATTGTGGAATGAATGCGCCTTATCCTCTCTACAAATTCTTAAGGCTAGAGCACATCCGATGCTACAAAAAGCAATAATCCCACTTAGCGAGGAATGTGCTCAAGTGCAGAAACCTACTGAAGCATCACTCTGACTTCTACACCATCCCAGTTGCATTGCTGATGTTTGGCTATTGTTTCCCACCAACTACTGTGTATCTCTCTCTGCACTGCATCTGTGCTACTATTGAATATGCATGTTATTGTCCACTACAACTGCACTACAACCCTTTTGTTGCTTCCACTGCAACATCCACGACTCCCTCTCATTTGTTGCTGCTTAAACTGAGAGATTTCCATCAATTGAACCAACTGTGTTCAGATTGATGCAATTTTCCATCGAATTTTGACTGTTGCTAGCCTTTGCGTTGTCATTGAAGCCTCTGCATTACTGTTGACTCTGCACTGCTTCCAACTCTGCTATGCGTTGCTCAATTCCTCACACTGCTAACTACTGCATCTATCACTTTGGCACCTGACTACACCATCTGTCACTGGTTCATCTTGTTACTGCTGCTATGGTCTCCCATAGCAAGGTGATGATCCAAGAGGTGGACTCCTCAATGCTCATGCTCATTTTTAATTCTCTAAAACTACAATACTAGATCACCCCACCTCTCCCCTAGAGGTATATGGGAAATCATGGAAAAATCCTCTTCGATCTCACCGGTAGCAACTTTCCGATCCTTGGCCTTCTTCCAAAGAGGACATCGAGAACTCAAGTGGCCCATCTCACTACATCAGAAACACTTGATCCTCAAAATTTCCTTCTTTCGCCTACGCTGCTCCCACTGCCCCTTTGATGCGAAGGCTACATTTTCTTATTCCTTTACTTCTACTTTCTATTCACTACTGTTGCTGCCATCCAATTTTCTCTTTACTAGATCATGCCTCATATCTTCTTGTTGTAGCGCTGTCCACATCTGCTCCCAATCCAACAATTTTTCTCTGCCCAGAATATTCCGGACGAAAACTTGCCATTCTTCTGAGACTTTATTCAGAGCTAATCTCACCATCTCTGTAGCCTGAGGCGTTGACCCTCATTAGGGAAATTTTGAGGTCTAAAATGGGCCTCCTAAGGAAATAATAAAATAATAGCTAAACCAATAAAATAATATTTATGAATTTTCAATTCACTTTTTGCACCACAATCCATGTAACCATAGTTAAATTCAATTCAAAAGTTGTACCAAAATAAAATTAATAAAAAAATTAAAGTCATTATCATTGAACAACTAATGCATTTGTCCTTTGTACTTAAATAAATTAAAATAAAATATAAATATAAATTTATAAATTATTAATTATATTATATGCTATTAATTAAAATTTATATTATTTAAATTGTATAATAACATGTAATTAATATACTATATAAAAAATAATATAATATAATAAATGTATAGGGATATGCATTGTTTCTTTCAATAAATATGAAATGACAATAATATATTTTTATTCAAAAAGTGTGAAATGAAATTTATTATGAGTACTTTACTTTGACTTTAAAAGTATTTAGAGCACTACCATGGTTAACCATGAGTTTTTATCCACCATTGAGAATGTGACAAATTAACTCAAGCAACGCCACCTCAACCATTAGGGATGATGTCATCACCTAAAATGTGATTGGTTCTCTTAAAGTGAATTTTGATTGTACATTTTCCTTAGGAGGCCCATTTTAGACCTCAAAATTTCCCTAATGGCAACTGCCAACTGATCTTGAACTTCCTAAAGCTTCGTAAGGAAGGGATCTATGTGTTCCCCCTTCTGCATCCTCGTGGATCTCATCTTCATCTCCAAGTACATCTTCTACTATTGGGAATATCCCTGATACAACGTGATCAATGCATCCCACATTTCTTTGGTTGTGCCTTTGCCTGCTATTTGAGATAAAACGTGATGTCTCACTCCATCGAGGATCAACCTCTTGGCCTTTGCCATATCCTTCTTGTAAGCTTTCAATGGATCTGAATCTGCGGGGACAACTACCACATTATCGATGAAGGCTTTAATATCATGGTCATCTAGAAGGAAGGATATCCTTGCCTTCCAGATCAAATAGTTGGAGGCACCCTCCAACTGATGCTGATCTCTCAACCCTTTTGTTGCCATCTCGCCAAACAAATATCAAACTGCCTCCACTCTCCGCTACGCAGTTGATGACTATCTCTACGCACTCCCTGCTAGAGTAAGTAGATATTCTCTCAGCTGCTACTGCTATGTAGTGAGAAATCGAATTCCTTGGCTCAAAATTATTTGAGGAAGAAATTCCCTCAGTATGTGCCCTTCTCTCCTCTTCTGACACTTTTCTGTCCCAGCAAACTGCTGCAGAAAACTGCGTCCCAGCTGAAGATTTTCTCAACACTGAATTTTTTGCATTGTTGCCTCTGCCACTGATAAGATATTGATCTGGAAAATTTACTCTCTATCGGCTCGCTCAGACAAGTAATTTTCCACGAAAATCAACATTCCAGTCAAATGGATTACGCAACCCCTTTGGGGTTCGATCTTCTTCTTATGCAGTCCTTCGAACTCCTCTTTCTGCCTAGTGTTGGGCTCTTCCTTCTCTGCTCTCCTACTTCACCCGTGCTTTGATACCATGTGAAAATTCCATAATGGGAATCCCTACTGCAACAATCTTGTGTTATTTCTCCTACTTGTTAATTCGATACAAGTTAATTATGGTGTTACACAGTAAATATCAAAATAAATACGACTACAACCTTCACAACATAAATAAAATACCGCGGAAGCAATAATTGAGCAAGAAAGAAATAAACACACACATATACACTGTTTTTTTTGGACAATGTCCTCGTTAAAACCCAATGCGGGAAAAATGATGCAACAACTGAGAGTTTTAATTATTATGCAGTAGTTTATGAGTAAAATTCATTGGATGCCCAAATTGGCTATCTGATATAGAGATAAAACTAGAGAAAAATATAGTGAGAAGATCTCACAATCACTGGAAAATCCGGCAATGATCTAACTAGAGATGAGCCCTTTGCGTTGTCTCTGCATCTGCCCATGCAATCACTGTGTCACTGTTGTTGGGACTTCGATGCACCTCCTCCTGATCTCCTGCTCACTGGAAACTTTGACACTCTGGCCTCCCGGTCTCACACCCTGACTCCGACACTAGATCTCGACTGTTCTCCAACAAAAAATTGGACTCCCTCTGAAGCTCTGCGCTGCCAGAACGTAGCTCTATGTTTCCTCTGCGTGGTAGTGCACTAGCTCTCTGAACTTCTCTCTGCCTTATTTGCCTTGCACTCTCTGGATAGGAAAAACTTCCTCCAACCACTATCCCTGCCCCTCAATGCGAGAAATCACCTCAATCACACTCCGACAATTGCTGCGTTTCTCTCTTGAGAATCGATCTCTTGATTCCTCACCCAATGTATTTCCAAATTCCCATCAAGCTCCTTCTTATAATCTCTCGTTGACATATCAACGACCAAGATTAAAACATAATCAAAGGCGAAGATTAACTGGGAGTTTATTCGCGTATTTATCTAGAAGTTTCACACCCGATCTAATTAATACACTTTAATTAATCACATTTCCTAAGTTTAGACTTAGGAGTACATTAAAAATGATTAATTATTGTAATTAAATCCTTTCTGGTTGGAATTTCCCAAAACGCTTTTTGGGTATTGTGGAATGCATGTGTCTTAGCCTCCCTGCAAATTCTTGAGGCTAGAGCACATTCGATGCTACAAAAATCAACAATCATCCCATGAAATCCATAAGTTGGAGTTCCTGATGAAACACTTGCTTCCTTTCTAGATTGTTGAACCCTTAGATGAGAATTCCATCAGAGAATATTAAAGATCTTTCATATCCCTATTTGACAGATGTTTCCCTTTTGACTTGATGTATGACGAGCCTTGACCTAAATGACTTCTTCCTTCCAATGAGATTCCCAAGAGCTATATCCTTTATATTTGAGTGCCATATATTTTTTTGTCTATCCTTCACGATTCCCTATGGTGATGTCACGAGCTCTTGTTTCTAATGCTTCCATGATGCCACAATGCATCTTATTATAGCCATATCTTATTAAATATTTAGGAGCTATGACAAGACCTTTTATGACGGAGACTATCTTAATCATAGTAAAGATCTCTTACCCCCTCTTTCCTTGGACATATTTTCTTTAGCTTCTGCATATTTTCGGTGATATGAGCTTCCTTTTTGTAATTTCCATATAATTGAATCTTAGTTATGCTCTTCTTTCTTTTCTAAGGACCAAATTTTCTAAACTTCTCTTTCTTTCTTGCAAATGTTTGAATCCTTTAGCCTTCAATACTTTTGCCCTCAACTCGTCTTCTTCTATCTAGCATAGAAACCACAAGTTTTTGAATGAGGTAACTTTCTTATCCCCATGGAAATTTGTTACCTTGTTATTTATAACAATGATTATTATCTCATCCTAGAACTTGTAATTGAGATCTTATGAAGATATTCCTTCATCCTTTGATACCTTCAATTTTGAGTAGATCTGGTATAAGTGACATGACCTGCTTTATCACATATTCAAAGAATAGTCTTACAAGCTTATCATATACATCTCTTTGATGTCTCCAATATTGCTATATTAGGGGACCTTTCATAAGAATCCCTTTCAATGTATTCAGAGGAGAAATTTTTCATTAATGACTTCACTTTCTTTGAGGATCATGTCTATCCTTATTTTTCCATGCAAGGAGTTTTGATGATCCAACCATATTATGGATCTCCTTGCAAAAACGAAGTCTTTTTAACTAAATTTGATTATAGAATGAAAGATACTTACTTTTCAAGTGAAGATGAAATATTCAACTTGATCACTTTGATGATCGTTGAAGAAGATGTATTAGTGCTCCCTTTTTGGATGATCTCCTTTCAAATGAAAAAGCCTTTCTTCAATAAACGAGATTGCTCCTTTTATGATGAAAACAACTCCTTTTGATGATGATGATGATGAGTGAGGATGATTTACTGCTTCCTTGGATGACCTTCTTCAAGGACAAGGAGAGGATCGTTGCTTCAATGAGATGAAACTTGTTTTATAACCTTTGAAGATGATAATGCCTTCTTGCCTTCAAGATACTTTGACTTATTTAGAAGAGAATGAATGCAGATCTGAAGTGCTTTAGTTGGATGTTCATATTTTTGGGCTATGTAGATATCTTCATCTTGATGAGGGTTTTTGTGGTCTTTTGTTGAAGACTATATGATCTCACACTCTCGCTGGCGTAGACTTCTAGTACCTTGATTTGATTGATGGTCCCAATACTTCCTCTTGAGGTAGAATTCATTCTCCAATGTAGATCCTTCACTTTGATTTGATGCCTTCCATGAAACTTGATTCTTGAGTGCATATTTGATTAGATGCCCTTCCTTTGACTTTACACCATAGCTTTGATACCATGTTGATAAATCTGGGGCATTAGCATTAGGTGATTTCTCTTCATTAGTGAATGTTTATGAATGATTTTTATATCTTTAGATTAGGATCTTCTTCTTCTTAATTTATTAGTGTTCTTCTTCATCAAACATTAACCAATGCATAAACATAAATAGAAAAGAGACACAAAATCTAGGCTATGATCTAGGGCCAAAACCTCTCACTCTTTGAGAGGAAAACCTGCACCAATTCTTCTTATAGAGATTCCAATTGACAAATGCCATGACCAAGACCCTTGACCTAGTAGCCACTCCAAGACCAAGACACTAGACTTCTCCTTTGCACTTCGAGATCCTCATCATTAAGACAATTGTCATCACTGAGATCTTCTTACTGTCTTTACAACAATATCTCCTTTTTGTGAGACCTTGTTACACTGGAAGGGTACCGAGGCATCATAACATTACTATAGCACCGAGGAGAACACTGAGACTATGGTAATGCCATGTCTGAGATCTTCTTGATGGCACTGAGCTTCGTTATTTTATCTCACTAAGAAATAGTGTTGAACCTATGAGATCCCTTCATGTTACGATAACACCAAAAATTTATGGCCCCTATTCACATGAATGTACCATACCATTAACATTTTTGATACACCGAGACCATGATTGCAATGTCTTGAGGGGATTCGAACTATATATATAAAGAGAATGTGGTTAGCCCAAAACTATGGTGTCCCTGAACTGTGGTCACCAAACTGTGAGCTTATCCGAACTGTGCCACTGTCCAACCCATCCAAAAACCTCAGAGATATTCGAGCTTTGGACTATGACCTTCGGACTATACTTACCTTCTGAAATCTTAGAGAATCTGAGACCTGAAATTTTTCATCTGTGGAGACCCTAGACACGTATATATAATAGTTTTCCTCATGTATTAAGCCGAAATTACATGCGAATAGATGTGTCTCCATACTGAGCTGACATGAGTTCCTTATTTTAAATTGGAGGTTGGCTTAGGAAGAGGATAACTAGTGCTTGTCATTGGAGGGCTTCATGACAACCCTATAGATTTAAATACTTTCTTTATATGCCCAAGAAGGGTCATACATGACATTGACTCTAAAACAAAAACCCCTTGATCCTGAAATTCATAAAGCAGGTCAATAATAATTTATTTTCTTCATTACATCATTTACAAGAGTCACAATTATATGTCATTATGAAGACCGAACTTAGTTACATTTTACAACATATATCAGTGTGATCAACCATAATAATTGGTATATCTATGTGTTAATGAGAGCTTGAGAATGAAGGGAATGAGAGGGGAACTCATTTTATTATGTGCATATGAATGTGTGTTTTAGATAGTGATAAGAATATTGGGCTACAGTGAAATCAAAGTCATGTTGGGGATGTGAAATAATGAGACATTGGATAGATATGATCAAATCTCTATTTTTATAATTAGTTTCATAAATTTAGGGATTTGTTTTAACCGTTGGAGATAATAAATACTTCTATTTATTTGTAAGCCTGTGGGCATTAGAGGGATGGCCAATGAATATGAAAACATGCCATAAAAGAGTAAATCATGGGTTTAATTATGTACAATTTTTATGATCATGAATGAAGAAGACGATTCACCATGTTATTGTGTGTTATGTAAACATGCATTTGAGATATGGTGAATGTTAGTTAAGATGACCTGTGTATGTATCCTTATTTGAATACAATATATTGGTGTGGTCATTCATAATAACTGTTAGATCTGTATGTTAACGAGAGCACGATAATGGATGGGAACTCGCTTTATTATGTGCATATGCCTGTGTGTTTTAGATAGTGATATGAATCTTGGGCTACAGTGAAAGAAAATTCATGTTGGGGATGTGAAATCGACTAAGATAGGATAGTCGATTTAGATCTTTGTCTTAAATACCCTTTATATGATTAGGATAAGGATTTATAGATCTAGATCTTTGTATCTCTATATTCCAATTGGGATTCTAGTACATTGAGCAATGGTTGACAACAATTTCATTTGAAGATAAGTTGTGAGGGAAGATAAATTATTGGATCTCCATTGTAGTCAATCCAGCCTTGTAAATATGTCTATCTTGCATTCCATGTTTCTCTTAGAAGTCTTTAATTCTTGGTAAATTGTTTTAAATCTCATGCTCAATGAAAATATCAATCATTAGAGTAGAAAATAGGAGTGAGTTGAATGTTGGAAATTCATCATTAAAAAACAAATTTGATGAAGTTTATTTAAAGGAAATTCATGCCAGTTTAAATAGAGGTCATTGGATCATTTAAATCAATGGGCTAAATTCTTTGAGAATGTCTAGAACCCTTAGAGGAAAAATCATCATATCCACAGTTTGTGGCTATTATTTCATGGATCTAACAATTCAAGACTTGAGGTAGAGCACCCGAACAAAGTATCCTTTCAGGAGAATTTAGTGGCATAGGTGGTGTCACTCATAAAAAGGGGAAGTTCGTCATGAAAATGAAACACTGATAGAGAGTTGAGATAAATAAATGACAGAGCATCAAACTTCAGATCTAGTGGCAGAGTTCAATTCTAGTAGCATCGTGGAGTTTCATCAGTTACATTTATTTTTTTGTGATACCTTTACAACTTTGTAGGGGTTCGCGAAAACTTTTGGGTGAGGTTCGCAAATCCTAGGTTTTCATCCTCACGAACAAGGTGCTGGAGTGGGTAATTCATAGACACACCCATAGGAACCGGGTTCTTCCCATAAGAAATAGGTACTCTATACTTGTGGCCTAGGTTTGTTTGCTTAAATGGGTTCGCCAAACCCTCAAACTGGGTGCGTGAACCCCGAAACTGGGTGTGTCATGGGTTCTTATGTGGCACCGGGAAAGAAAAGATAATTCCTATCTTAGTAGAATATTTCAAATTTAAAGTTTCGAGGTCTTAAAGTCCCATGATTTCGAAAGAAGTACAATTTCAAATAGGTTTCTAGATTCGTCGCATTCATGAGTGTTTGTGATCGACGTTTTGAACCCAAAATTATGGTTCATCTTCAGGATAAATTCCTGGAGATGATTTTTATCAAAATTTCCTATCTTAGTAAAACATTTCAAATCTAAATTTCTGAGGTCTTAAAGTCCCATCATTTCAAAAGTACATGTTTTTTAAATTTCTTTGCCATGAATTAGTTCCTGGATTTTATCCTGAATATGATTTTTATCAAAATTCCTATCTTAGTAAAACATTTCAAATCTAAATTTCTGAGGTCTTAAAGTCCCATAATTTCAAAAGTACATGTTTTTTAAATTTCTTTGCTATGAATTAGATCCTGGATTTTATTTCTTAATGATATAATCACTAATTAGTATTGCATGCCTCTAACTGAAATGCAACATCCTTTTACGGAAATACCATTAATTACAAGTCATATTAAGAATGATATCTGCATTTATAAAAACGTAGAAATACCATTAAGTTAAATTCATATGAAACTTGGAGGATATATGCACTTTAAAAAATGTGTTTTGCTATCTTAAATGTTCACTAATTTCCTTGTGTTTCTTCCGCTCTGATAAATTCCTCCACAATGTCAATACCCATATAATATAAATGTTTCATCAAACTCAACACAACACTTCGATACTAGTTTCTTTATTTATTTAATAGTGTCCATATGTGATGAATGCATTTTTATGGTTAAAGTTCATTAAACATATATATTAATTTTATAATCTACTTTGGTTTTCTTCTCGAAGGGATTTATTGTCTTCATTTCAATATGTAAATTATCATTTCCACTTGATATCAAATATGAAATTTCAAAGTGAATGTTCATGTTTAATTCTTTAAATGATTTATTTTTCTTGTTGTAAGTTGGAAGATTTAAAAATTCATATGTATTATAATTTATCAAATATATATAATATATAAATTATAATATACCCCCGAAGAACCCGCATACCCTGTTTCAAAAAGTGACGCACCTGTACCCGCTCTCATCCCTGAACCCACGTTTCTTGGCAACATAGCTTTACAATAACAGTAATTGCTAATTCGCCTTCTTGTAGAACACATTCCCATAACATATGAAAGCCCAGATGTTATCTTGGAAATAACATGGCAAATCATGATATCACAGAAATTGGAATAGTACCTTGAAAGTGATTATGAATCATGAACTTCACCGTGAAGCCCTATTAACAATTACCAAAGTTTTGCTTAATTCCACATAGTATCAAGTGAGAGTCAAAGCTTGTATTCAAATAACTTTCAACAACAATAAATATGCATTTCTAAACATAGGTCAAAGGTGGTTTGATAGATTGTGTAGACAATCCTTGTTTAGATTTCCAATCACCTTGAGAAGTCATGAAAACAACATGAAGTGGCCATTTTCAATAGTCTTATGGCAAATTTTGAGGTACTTTGAGGAGCAGACTATTGTGTTAGACAAACAACAAAAATTCATGAGTTTACTATGAGTAAACTTCATAATGGTAAAATAATTAGAGCAAGGGATTTGAGTTGAAGGTATCTTTGTGGATTTAGTCCCCATCATTTGGTATCAGAGCAAGAACACTCTTTGGAAAGGAGATTCACGGCTTACAACATCACATATTTGAAAGATATGATTAAGGTGGATTTTTTTATTTGCAATTTATATTTACAGGATTAATGACTGCAACATGAATATTTGTGTAGAAAGGACACTGAAGTTCTTGGGAGAAAAATATATTTGGATGAGAGTATAAAATATTGGGCTTTTGAAGTAAATCTATGAGAATTTAAAATAAAAGTTTGCAAACATCAAGGAAATTCCCACTAAGGATAAAGCTGGGAAGAATTGTTTGAGAAGAGTGACAACAAATTACGACTTTTAGGTTGCAATAGAATAATAGTTAAGATCTTTATAGTGGAAACAAAAATTTGTTTTGCAGAACAACAAGAGTTTAGCAAGAGAGATTGGACAAAGTGGGAAATTACAACAATACATATTTCAATGAATAATGGTAAGTAACCTTGGGTTATGTATTCATATTTTCAATCAATAAGTGACACAAATTTGTTGTTTGAAAGTAGTGGTGGTGGCAGAGTTACTATGAGAGTGACTTACAAGTAGGAAGAGTTGCAACCAAAAGAAAGTAGTGTTCTTGATTGTGGAAAATAACCTTGAGGAAGAAGACAAGAGGACAAGTAGAATTTCTCAGAGAATTGGGTAAGTATGTGCAATAGCCAAAGGAGTAAGGAGTGCTCAAGGAGGTTCTAGGTGAGAGAAGTAGAGGGATGCCAACTATCCAAGCTAAGGAGGATCTTGGTGAGGTAGTAGGTAACAAATAATAGGCTAGGTTGCAATTCATAGTGAACAAGGTGAATTTCACACAAGACGAAGAGAATATGACTATTGACAATCATGACAAAGTTTCAAGTGGAAACCACAGTAGAAGAAAATAAGATGTCAAGGAAAAAGTCATCAAGAAGAAGATGAGTGATGAAGAATTGGATATGGAATTCACTGAGATGAAGGCACAGTTGAATGGATTATGGAGTTGTTACAACAAGATATTGAATACCATAGATGCAGATGGGTGCTACAGAAAAAGGTGAAGTGGAACAAGTCACAATTAAAGTTGAAATATAGGTTGAGTATTCAACAGATAAGTGAAGAGCTCAAGGAATCTGAGATGAATGTGTGAATTTGTGAACTACAACAAGGACGATTACTTGGTGAGGATAAAGATAATGCTAAAAAGAGACTTATTGAGAATCTGACAAATTGTTTGGAAGATCAACATAAATATTTGATGGTTGAACCATATGTTGAGCCTAAAGAGCCTATTGATTTTAAGTTTGATAATTGGTGTGTGAATGTATGATTTTTTGTAGACGATGGAAAAAAAATAACTCTTTTCCATGTATAGATGAAGAAAAAACCTTAGATCCAATGCCCATAAAAGGAAATGATAGGAAAGGCTTGCAAGAGCCAAATGGAGAAGAGATGCTCATAACATCTAAGGAGGTAGAGATAATTTTTAGATGTCAAACCAAGTATGTGTTTGCAGGTGTTGGTGATGGAAGGCTATCTTATGAAGACAATATCAAGGACACTCTAATCACTGGAGATGTGAATGAATAACCTATTGTTACAATGGACATGGACATATTAGATTTTAAGGACAACTATGAAGAGGATCAAGGAACTAAGGAGTAGCATTCAAACACAATGTTGATGAAATTTGAAAAGGAATTAAAATTGTTGGAAAGGTTATTAAGAGAACCTAAGATTATAGCCAGAGAGGAGAATTGTTCAATAGCGCCTAGCAAGGAAGAGGTGCTTATTGCATCTAATGAATCAAGGGTGAATTGTAGTTTTCAAACTAATTATATGCTTGTAGGCACAAAGAGAGATGGTGAATATGAATTTGTATTAAAGGAGATAGAATATATGCTATTTCTTAGAGATGAAGACAAAGGAAAACAATTGCAACTAGAAGAAGATGAGATGGGAGAAGATAAAGCAAGTTCGTCTCGTGGAAATATTATTTTATTTTATTTTCAACAGGAAGATTTCAATTTAAATTTCGATTATTTGGTTGAAGAATTGGATTTCTTGGAAGAGAAGTTGTTAGGACCAAAGGTGCACACTTGTCATGAATGTCTTAATAGAGGAAGAAGTTTTCTTAATAGGCATTATGATGAATGATGTTGCAAGATGTGATCAATGTGAAGTATTTGAAGTGGAAATGGATAAGAATTATGGAATTCTTGTATAAAGAGATATGAAACAAATTGAAAGATAACAACAATAAATTTCAACAACCAAAGATAAAGTTGGAGGATGAGATTGATAAATTGTGGATGTGGATTAAGAGGGTATCTAGGAAGAAGAAGATAGCTAGCAAGAGGGAACAACTGATTGTACAAATTTATATTAGCAAAGCAATTGGACAAGAGCAACATAAAGTTTGGAAACCTGGAAGGTTAAAGAGGACAACAACAACAAAAGCAGAAAAACAACATAAAGAAACAAATGATCAATTACAATATAAAGTTAGGGATGTCGGTGAAATAACTCATCAAAGGCTTACGACCAAGAAGAGCAACAACTTCCAAGTCCTTTTTGACAAATCAATATTTTGGAGGATAAAGCTCCAAAAAGGGGTCTTGACACCCAACTATCATGAATTTTCATTGTAATAATATTATAAATTCCTTAATTTGAAAGTGTAAGTCTAAAAGGTATTAGTTAGTTGAGGAAGGAGCAATAAATATGAGTCATTGTAACAAATTTGCACTTAGTGACAAAATTCGAGGAACTACAAGATTACTTAAATAATGAGTCAATTAGATAGGATATGATCACATATCTATTTTTAGAATTAGTTGCATAAATGTAGGGATTTTTTTTAACCAATGGAGATAATAGGTACTTCTATTTAATTATATGTTTGTGGGAATTAGGGAGATTGCCAACGAATGTGAAAACATGCCATAGAAGAGTAAATCATGGGTTTAATTATGTGCAGTTTTTGTGATCATGAAAGAAGAGGATGATTCACCATGTTATTGTGTGTCTTGTAAAAATGCATTTGAGATATGGTGAATGTTAGTTAAGCTGGCCTATGTATATATCCTGATTTGAATACAATATATTGATGTGATCAACCATAATAATTGGTAGATATGTGTGTTAATGAGAGCTCAAGGATGGAGGGAATGGGAGGGGAGCTAGTTTTATTATGTGCATATTCTTGTGTGTTTTATATAGGTATATGAACCTTGGGATTTAGTGAAAGCAAAGTCATGTTGGGGATGTGAAATCGACTAAGAGAGGATAGTCAATTTAGATATTTATCTTAAATACTCTTTATATTATTAGGATAAGGATTTATAGATCTAGATCTTTGTATCTTGATATTCCAATTGGGATTCCAATTCATTGAGCAATGGTTGATAGCGATTTCATGTGAATATAAGTTGTGAGGGAAGATAATTTATTGCATCTCCATTGTATTCGATCTAGTCTTGTAAATGTGTCTAGCCTACAATCCATGTTACTCTTAGAAGTCGTTAACTCTTGGAAAATTGTTTTAAATCTCATGTTCAATGTAGATCTCAATTGTTGGAGTAGAAAAGAGGAGTGAGTTGAATGTTGGAAATTCAACATTGAAGGTTGAAGTTTGATGAAGTTGATTCAAAGGAAATTAGTTCCAATTTAAATAAAGGTCATTTGATCCTTTAAATCGATGGGAAAAAGTCATTGAGGACATCTAGAACCCTTAGAGGAACAATCACCATATTCATAGATTATGGCTTTTAATTCAAGGATCTAAAAATTCAAGCCTTGAGGTAGAGCACTAGAACAGAGCATCCTTTTGGGAGAATTTAGTGGCATAGGTGGTGTGGCTCATAAAAAAGAGAAGTTTGATATGCAGGAGAAACATCAATAGAGAGTTGAGATAAATAAATTACAGAGCATCAAGCTTCAAATCTAGTGGCATATTTCAATTCCAGTAGCATCATAGAGTTTCGACATTCACAATTAATTTTACCTTTACAATAACAATAATTGCTAATTCGCCTTCCTGTAGAACTCATTCCCATCACATATGAAAGCCTTTATGTTATTTTGGAAATAACATGGCACTTCGTGATATCATGGACACTAGAACAATTCCTTGAAAGTGATTATGAATCATGAACTTCACCATGAATCCCTATTAACAATTACCAAAGTTTTGTTAGGTTCCACATACTAGTATCAAGTGAGAGTCAAATATTGTATTCAAATAATTTTCAAGAACAATACATCTATAATTCTAAACATAAATTGAAGATGGCTTGATAGATTGTGTAGACAATCCTTGTTTAGCTTTGCAATCACCTTGAGAAGTCATGAAAACAACAATAAATGACCATTTTCAACAGTCCTGTAGTGATAATTTTGAGAAGCATTATGGTATATTTGAAGTACTTTGAGGAGCAGACTATTGTGTCAAACAAATAACAAAAATTCATGAGTTTACTATGAGTGAACTTCACAATTGTAAAGCAACTAGAGCAAGGGATTTGAGATGAAGGTATCTTTAGGGAGTTAGTCCCCATCGAAGGGGGGGGATATGAATTAAAATTTTTCCATGGTAGCAACATAAAACAGGGGTTTTACCTTTCCTGACCCCCTCCGTTACATTCTTAAGTTTAAAAAAAAACATGGAAATAAAGGCATAGATGGTTTTAAATATTTTATGGCTAGCTAGTTTTTAGTGTTCAATTAAAAATTCAAAGGGTTATTATGGTAAGTATGCCACCAAATATGTACATGTCGCCATTGGAACTCCAACTCATTCATGCTTGCATTTTTAAACTTTAATGCTTCTTTTATATTTGGCATATAAAATATAAAAGATACCGACTCATCCATGCCAGAATGGCGTATAGTGCCAAAATTAGTTGGCGACTCGTTCTATGCACTCGAAGGCCTTAACAATGCCAAATATATGCCATATGCCTCATTCTCCACAAGCTTAATGCTATACTACCAAATACGACTCCGTCGACCCTCTTTAAGCCCCGAGGGCTTATTTTGCATTGCAAATTCCTTCACAGTCTTGGTTTCGACAACACATAAAATTTCCACAAAACCATGACTTGGGTGCACATTTTGTTTTGTGACATAGTTGTTACATGACATTAACTTTTTCGTCTCCCAAGCCTGCCATCCCGACCATTTTCCTTTGTGTGCCTTTGTTTTCCTTCCGGGATTAGCCTTCTAGGATGATGTGTTTTGTGGGGCCACCCCGCGCTCTATTTTCATTGGTCCTGCGTTCCCCAATCGTACTGTCACCATGTCCCGGAGTACTATCACCCCGATAGTTCCTCCTTTGCACCTCTTGCAGGTTGTTGGAATATGCTAATGGTGTTATAAGGCAGCCATGAGGATTGATCCTCGGACCTCCCTTAGATTAGTCTAAAGAGTTATCGATTCACCATTGTAAAAAAAACAGAATCCTTCTAGGGTAAAACCTTCATGTTGAAATGTCCCATGTGGGTACCACCGTCGTGCTTGTGGTCCAATCACAATATTGCTGGTATGATCTATCTCTGATATCTGTTGTGGCTTCCTAGTGCCTAGTCAGCCCGCAAGATCCTCCTTTGCGCACTTTAGAAATGTTATGGGATAAAGCCTCTGGGATGACGTCATGCTTACTTCATAATTGACATGTGGCGCCTCTCAAGAGTGACATGTGTCACCTGTATTTGGCCCACTAAAGTATCTTAAAACAATAAATCTATTTGTCACGTGTCCCTAGTTTGACATCATGTTGACGTAATCTCGGGTCAATAAAATGTTGCCATGCATCCTCTCAAAGACGAGAGAGAAAGGGTCTGAGTCCTTGTCTTTTTTGTCGAATTTCCTTTGTTATTTTTCAAACAAAAAAACTTTGCATTGTTGTGACTACCATGCGAACCTGATTGCTTTCTATTGGTTTCTGCTACTGCTGTTGTTCACCTTGCTAGCTTGGCGCTTAGTCAACGTGGTGCCTCCCTTTGTGCACTTCTTCAAGTTGTTTCGGGCAAGCCTTAGTGGGTGTAGTTGTCAAGTGGGCCTCCCATTTTGAACTTTCGCCAATCAAATGCCATTGTTGCTGCTGTGTGGATTGCCACCTCCACCAGGATTTGCATGTTATGTAAGGGCTCCATCGTGAGCCAATCAAAGCACTTCTGCCACTGCGTTGTCTGCTCCATGTCTCCCCGGTCCTCCTTTAGATGCTCCGCTACATTTGGAAATTTTCCAAGCATTACTATGATTTTTGTTCTCCAATTAATATTGGCTTTGCAATTTTGACTTTTGGGGGTCCTCAACTTTGACTAGCAATATCTTATGATTCAGGAGGCTATTTTTTATCTTCCATATACCACTGGAAAGCTCTTTCTAAGCTCTATCCATCTAAGTGGGTTCTAATTGCATTTGAAGAGATATTATGAGCTAGAAATGAATTGAAATATCCAACACCATCTCCACCTTTTCCTTCTACATACCTTGAGTTGATCTTCATTATTCTTGTAGTCTTCTCTGCTCCTGCGTTCATTCTCATCATCTTTGCCATCAATGACAACATATTTCTAACATTCTCCCCATTTAGCATTGATGGCAACACCTTGATCAAACAAAATCATCGCCATAAAAAAGGTGTGCTTATTTTTCTTTCTCCCTTACCTTCTCCTCCTATGGATGATGCTCCCCTTGAAGTGCACTCCTCTTCTGTTGTGGTGTACTTCTCCTTTATTTGATTACCAATACATCTCCCCCTTTATTTGAAGTTCTTCTTCTATTGTTTGATCACCAATACAACTCGACCTTTGACATCAATGGAAAAGGCACCAACGTGCTCCCCTTGTCAACAATCTCCCCTTGTCATGTGGATCCTGTGGACTTGCCAGTTGCATCTTGATATGTTGAATGTATGTTGGTTTCCTTTCTTCCTCTTGAAGGAAGATCTAGTGGAGGGAGGCAAGAGGAACAACTCTCAATCTTTTCCTTGGGAGAGGTTTGGTGAAAAAGTCAGTTACCTGCTCTTTTGTAGGTACATACTCTAGCTTGAAAATCAGATTTGCAACTTCCTCTCTCAAGAAATGATACTTAATTGGAATATGCTTTGTCTTTGAGTGAAAAACAAGATTCATTGAGATGCTAATGGCACTTGTATTGTCACAAATAATAGGAAGAACACTTGTACATCTTGCAAGGTTTGCTTCATCCATACAAGACAAGTGCAGCAAGAAGTTGTTGCTATATATTCTGCTTCAATAGTAGATAAGGAGATTGAAGTTTGCTTCTTGCTCACCCATGAAACTAGACATTCTCTAAGAAAGAAAGCACCACCACTAGTGCTCTTTCAATCATCTACATCACCTTCCCAATCAACATCAGTATAAACAAACTAATAAAATATTTACCTCTTGGGTACCAAATTCCATAGTCCATTGTAGCTTTGAGATATCTGAGAATTATCTTAGCTGTTAGAAGATGGCACTATCTCGGGGTTGCTTAAAATCTTCCAACAATACCAACTTCCTGCATAATGTTTGGTCTTGAGACTATCAAATATAAGAGGTTTCCAATAATAGACCTGTATAAAGTCTGATCTACTTCTAGTGATTCATTAGTCTAGCTAAGCTTGCAACCTGTAACCATTGGTGTGCTCACCAAAGAGCAATCCTCCATACCAAATTTCTTCAATACTTCCTTGAGATACTTGCTTTGTAAGATAAAAATCCCTTTGGAGTATGTGCAATCTGCATACCAAGGAAATAAGAAAGCTTTCCAAGCATAAACATCTCAAATTATGTACTCATATCATCTGCACTGGCATGTTAGTTGATATCAATCTTTTTGGTACTTTATATCTCTTTGTTTTAATGTGTTAGGGTTCTTCGTAGCATTATTTAAGTCTAAGGCTAGTATTTGATCCTTAAGGAGGAAATTGGGGTTAGTGTTTTATGATAAACCCTAAGGAGACACCTTGTATGAGGCAAAGGAAGACTTGCAGTGATTCCAGATTGTTGGAGTATCTTTGATAGAGCTAGGGTTTTTCTTGGTTTTTCCTAGCTAGGGTTTTGGAGAGAATGGAAGGTTTGTACCAGCTTGTCATAAGCAGAGTATGCACTTAAAAATCATCTTTTATCTATATATATGGAGGTTTTAGCTGTCCAAAATGATCATATTTGATTATCATCTAACATTGTCATCATGTTTTGATAAAATTTCTAACACTTATATGTCCTCTTGACTTGACATAAATTAAGAGTGAAATTGTTAAGGAATTTAACATTACATTGAAAATAACAGGACATATTCACTGCTGTAAACCTGAATTCATTGCAATGATTTCAGATCTAGTTTATGCACACACATGAAAAGATTGGCTTTGGCATGTTCTCTCTTTGATTGCCTAGTGTATTGGGATTGATGTAGAGGTACTCTGTGTTGTTTGCTGCTATTAAGATTGGCTTTGGCATGTTCTCTCTTTGATTGCCTAGTGTATTGGGGTTGAAGTGAAGTGAGGTACCGTATGTTGTTTGCTGCTATTAAGATTGAGAATTCGCAGGGATTAGATACACGGAACTTCTAATAAGATGAAATTTTTGCTTTTGCAAAACAAACCTCATTTAATGAAATTTCTACATAAATGAACTTCAGAATATCTCTCCCTTTGCTCAATTTATAACAGAACTAGCAACCTTAAAACTCAGCATGGCAGCATTTCAGTGTTCAACATAAATACTAAAATCTCTCAACTAATTCTGTCCCATAGACAACAAACACATCAGCCACTACGTTTTGGCATTGGAGGACTTATGACAGTGAACTCAATAGATTCTGCCACGTATAACAGAACATAGATGCTTCTGCACTGACAACCAGACACAACGGAGTCTCTCACATGTTTGAGCATGTGGATGCTCCTGCATCAAATATCCCTGTTCTTAATCAAATTATAGATCAAGGGTGCAGCATTTACATGAAAAAAATTAAATCTTGATCACAAATAAAATTGTGTCCCCGGAAACACGCTGAAAGCCAACAAAGATCAAAACCAATAAAGTAAACTGTTTTGAGCATGGAAAATTTATTGCAACCAAATAAAAAGCCCTGCTTCATAGTTCCTCTTATTTGTATGCTTGTTGAAGTAGGCTTTTAGGGATGCACTAATGTCGTCTTGCCTTCATTCATATATAGATTTTTCTTCAGATTACTTACCCATGTTCATTAATAGTTCCTCTTGATTTTATGCTCCTTAAATAAGGATTTAGGTAATATTTCAATTATTTTTCAGATCTGTTTTATTAAATTCACACATATTATCTACGAAAAAACACAATGAATTCAGGACTATTCCTTCTTAAAGGAAAGGAATTATCAAGGTTATGCTAATGTTTACTTCAGCCCCAAGTTGGTGAGTGGGTGAGAGTTGATTATTGTGTTTGATCCAGTTTCTTTGATAGACCTTGACCATCGTTAACATCAAATTAGTTAACGATCCGTTTTAAAATAAAATTGATTAAATGTACCTTTAAGATTTAGGGCATGTAAGTTTCCACAGTTGTACATAATGCTCTGATTGCTTCTGAAGATAAACCATGTGGATGGAAGGACATCTCCTTCCCATATACACCGTTTATGTCATGAAGCAATCAAAATACCTTTACATCCTGAATGCCGAACAGTGACTGATGGCAAGTGGTGTAAATATACGTTAATGGCAGCTATAGGTTTGACGATGACACGTGGTGTACATACCACTGTCATGTAAAACAATGTAGAGCAACCTATACACTCTCATTCAGATGAAATCCTGACTTTATGACGAGTAATCCATACCCTGTTAATCCACATGGAGTTCTGATATTATGTTATACGGTGGTCACAGTGTAATGCCATCTCCTATCATCCATAATACAGATGAGCCACTACTCCTTTCACATGTAAGACCAAGCTGATAACTTTGACATGATCTTTGTCTTCGCCCTGTTTTTAACAGCCCCTGCTCCTGCTCCTGCCCCGGACCCCTCCATTTGATAGTTCATGCAAAGGCCAGGCTCAATATAAAACAGAAAATCAAATTCACTAAAATCTCATCGTTCTCAAAATAATAAATCTGTTGAGAAACAAAAATTTGCCAAGCATTCTTAACAAAACTAAAACCAATAAGTCCATGATGCCATAGTTTATCAGAATACAGAGACCTGATGATTATTCATCAGAGGGATACCAGGATCCATTTACATTTACAGCAGCCGTGATTCTTTCATTTGTCTTGATCGTTTGTAATTTTTTCCTATTGATGATGATGATGGCCGCTCTGCAAATTCATGCTCATACTGAACCCAAAAGGGAACAATGGATCGTAATCTTTATCACCAACATTCATAGGCAGCTGATCCACGCGTTTAAACCACGTTCTGGGCAATTGACCTTGAAAATCATAATCCCCGAATATAACATCCGTAATGCCCCGCCCTTCACTGCCAGGTAACCATGCAGCTACGAACGCGTCCATCCTGTTCAAATAGGGTTCCACGACCAGCGGCCTCCCCGATATCAAGATCACCAGGCACGGAAAGCCGTTGTTACATACATTGTTTATCACGTCGATCCCCCCTAGAGGGATGGTCAGATTGGTGTTATCTCCCGTTGATTCCACGTAGGGAGGTTCCCCGATTACTGCAATTGCGTAAGAGAATCCCTTCCCTTTGGTGAAATTTGCATCTGGGTTCTGCTCGTATACTACTTCGGTTGACGGACTGACGGCTTGTTTTATGGCATCCAAAATGGTGGTTCCTGTGGAATGCAGAACAGAACAATGGAGATTTCAGATTTCAAGAAATCAGAAACCCTGGTGACATATTCTAGAGTAGATTAGATAGAATTTGTGAATTCAGAAGTGAAATTTAGAATGACAATAGTTGCAGGCAGAGAAGAAGCAAGGTACATACTACAATCAGCGGGCTCAGGTGCTCCACTCACTCTCAATGTAAAGATATATTGAATATAGACGATAGATTGGGTGCATTGGATGTAGAATCCATAAGACTCGTGTAAAGATATAGTGAATATAGGTGATCCATCGACAGTTATATCTGCGGAGACGCGCCGGGTCCATTGAACATAGATCCAACAGTTATATCTGCGGAGATGCGCTAGGGCCATTGAACATAGATCCAGATCCAAGCACAAACCCATCAAGTACTTGTGGGTGTAGGGGTGATCCTTCAACATGCGATCCATCCACTCAGTGTGTAAAAATATATCAAACCTAAATGATACATTGGATGTATTAGATATAGCACAGACCCATGTAATGCCAGTCGGTGGGTGTGATCCATCTCGCAAATATATCCAGAGAATATATTGGGTACACAGATCCATCTAGCCCTAGTTAGGGTGCGGGTATATATATATATATATAATCCATTGGGTGGGGGTAATTATATATATATAATCTATAGGATGTATTGAATATAGATCTTAACAGATTATTTAGTTCAATATTTTTTTTGCAATCTAGCTTGAATTTAAGCTAGGGTTAGCCCTTATATAGAATGGAAGGATAAATCCCTTATATAGAATGGAAGGATGATTTATGTAACTGCAAGACGCTGTCACCAAGATTTTGTGAGATTTAGTCAAGCTTGGAACTTTCGCAACCGTTTTTATTCCTTGTAGTTGACTCCAGCTCTCAACCTCTACCCAACTTAAAATTTAATAAAAACTAAACTCTATACAAACCAACTAATCTACATATTATAAGTTAAATATAAAAGCAACAAAGGACCCGTCTACTCCTGAAAGGTGAGAATGATCCTTCAACCAAATAGACAATGAATTGGGTATATTGAATATATGTCTAGCAAAGACCTATCTCGCTTAAATAAAGAGGTGATCCACCCACATGGAAAGTATTTAATATTAACGTGGAACAAAATCCTAGGGATATAGCTGTGGTCAGAGAGTATTGGGTGCATTGAATATAAATCACACCACAAATCTATACATTGGAAAGAGGAGCAGGAGACTATTAATGTAAAACAAAATCCCAGCATAGAACTATAACACCGCAATAACATGGTATTTAGTGCATTGAATCTAGATTACAACACAGATCTATCTATTTATTCCTTATGAGAGTGGGTGTGACACACTGGATGCATTGATAGATCCCAGATCCCATCTAAATAGGCACCTGATGTATACACATAAAATTGTAAAGTTCCGGGGTACATATCTCAACTTCAAAATTCACGCAAATGGCTAGTTAAGCCCGATAGGTCAAATATTGGAGCTCAAAACACCGCTATTGGATGCGTTGAATTTATAGATCAGAGCACAGAGACATCTATCTGGTACATATGGGGTTGGAGGCAATCTATCAACATATATATCTATTTGACACATTTGGTGCGTTGCGTATAAATCCCATCCCAACAGAGACACATCTAAATGGACATCTAATGTGCACCTGAAATTATGAAGTTCCAGGATGTATATTTCAACTTCACATGTTGCAAATGGCTAGCTGATAACTGAAATATCGGAGCTCAAAGAGATGCATATCAGACACTGGTTTAGATGGGTTTGTGCTAGCAAATGACTATTTGTGGGAGCTATCCCTTTTAAATTTTTGGGTTTACCTACAGTTGTGGCACCACTGCCACCTTCCCAGCTTATAGTCCAACCTCCACACTGGTACCCCAGATTATCTGCATGACTGCCTGCTACAAGTATCTTTGGAGCATTCTTGTCAAGAGGCAATAATGGCTTTCCAGGCATTTTCCCATTCTTCAAGAGAACGACGGACTTTCGTACAGCTTCTCTGGCCAGCTCTCTATGTCCCTGAATCATAAAGAAAGAAAATGGAATTTATGAATCAAATGGATCAAAAGAGAACAAAAAAACTTCTTGTACATTGTTTAGGCAGAAATTCATGTGGATATAACGCTAGCGAGTGGAAAAATAGAGAAGATGCAAGGAACAAAAATGTTATGCTTACAAGATTGCCAACCATGCCCAACAAGGAGCGGTCTGTTTTGGGGTGCTCAAACAAACCAGTGACAAATTTGACTCTTAGAATCCTCCTAACTGCATCGTCTATTCGGCTCATGGAGATCACACTCGAGTTCACTAGAGCTGTGAGCTCATCAATGTAAGTTTGGAATTTAAAAGGGACCATCACCTGCAATGTTTAAAACAATATATTTCATCAGAAATACTAAATAGCATAAAGGAATAGAGCCTAATAAGTTGAAACACAACAAAGTTATCAAAACAGAGTACAATCATCTACCATGTCAATTCCTGCATTGATCGAAGCAGAAATACTGTAGCTGTAGTTTGCCCCTGGTGGTGAAGTAATCCTGTCTATTGCTTCCCAATCTGAAATGATGAATCCCTGTACGAAATAATAAAGAGAATCATCAATGCCAATACATGCTCCACAACTTGCTGTGTAGCCTGACAAGGCAGACTCGGAGTGATTTGTCATGTCCTAGTCAGAAAAAATAAAATGCCATCTCTAATCGTGGACCAAGTTTTGCCCGGGGAGAGATATTAGGCAAAAGATCAGGTCCTTCGGTTCACATTTATGCAATCTTCCTAATAATAACCAAACACACAACCTCAGGAAGCCAATGTTGTAGTAAAAGGACCCCCTTTCCAACCATAAATCCAATGAGAATCCAATACAAATTTTCAGACATTATAAAATTCCACCATGATCTAAATCGATACTTGGTAAAATTATGCATGCAGGGGTAAAATTGACTTAGGCCTCAAAAAAGTGATCACCGACTTCCTGTGTCACCAGATTGCGACAGTTCCTACAAGATTAAACGGAGGCATAATATGTTGGGGCCACAAGCCATGACAACCCGCAACCCAATGCAGCATCATTCCAGAATCCACAGCAGTTTATTTTGTGTTTCTGGCTTTCTGGACTCTTCTAATTGTGTGGGCAAGATGGCATGTTTTTATATGTGTTTAATTTATTGGCTAGGCTGTAAAGCTTATCTAGCAATTTTGTACTGATATAAGGCAATTTTCATTTCTGATTCCAGATAATTGCACTCTATAGGTTGTATTTGTGGACATTCTTTCTTGATCCTCTGTGGTCCACATTATATTAGTTTACTAGTTTATGTTGGAATATGTAATTTTTATTTGTTTTAGTTGTGACTTTTTATGTAGGAAGTTTGTTTCTATGAAATAAGAGTTAGTTAAATTTATATATTTCTAGTTTAGTGTGTGATTGAGATATTCTCTCAACCAACTTATTGTGTGTCCAAAATAATTTTTTTATTTTGAAACAACACTTTATGTAATTAACGTAGATGATCAGATTTTATTTGTATCAGAGCCCACCTGGTCCTTGGCCCCCTCCTGGGTCAAGAGAAATAAAAAGTTTGGTCAGTATTTATATTTGTGGATTTAATTTTTGGTTTGTTTGTCCATTTTTTTTTTTTCCTACTACGTGGAAGGAGAGACACGTCAAAGTTGGAGAAGACTCGCCCCAGGAATGAGTGACACGAGGAGCTAATAAGCTTCGAGCAGTTGGAACGTACTGTCTGGTGAAGTGAGCGTGGATTAAATTACTGTGAAGAGTGTCCTCTCCAGGTTAGGAGGCGATAGTGTTGGAATTCTACCTTCGAGACCTGCAAGTCGAGCGGTCAGCTTCGAGTGGATTTCTTATGGCGGTTAAATACTCTTGGAGAAGCAGGATCCCCGATCTTTAATAAGTGCGATCAGTAGACTGGCGGTTTATGCCACAATCTGCAGTTTCCCGCGTTTCTCTTTGTGTTCCGGGGAAGCTGGGCCTGCTGGGAAGAGGCGTATATGGATGCCTCCGATGCTAAGCTTGTTGCCGAGTAGCCAGTGATGTTGGGTTTCGGATCAGGCAGAGTGATGGATGAGCCATAACACTTGGAGAGATTATAAATGCTCGAGGGGAGCGATGGGAGCTAACGTCTGTGTCAAAGGTGTCAAGGCGTCGTACGTTGCCATGAGAGACTTAGCCTGCGGAGAGGACCTCTGCGTAGCACAGAGCTGCATATAAAAAGGAGGCAGCGTTGCAGGGTTAGCCACAGCCATTGCCCTCCACAGGATCGACCTCAAGAGCCTAGTACTGAAGCTCTCGGCAGACGCATACACGCTGAGCGCAGGAAGCAGCTGATCGATGGGTTTCCTGGTACAGCTGGAAGACTCGCATATGGTGAGAGTCCAGACGACGGGAGACGAGATGGTGTACTGGGGGAGCAAAATGGAGTCGACGAGTTTGGTGTCAATCTCTTTGGCACATTGAACATCAGTTTGGGCGTGGTTAAAGTATTATGGTGAGGCGCGT
The DNA here is from genome assembly GCA_034641835.2 of Pinus albicaulis. Taxonomy (NCBI): domain Eukaryota; kingdom Viridiplantae; phylum Streptophyta; class Pinopsida; order Pinales; family Pinaceae; genus Pinus; species Pinus albicaulis. The sequence goes on from CM076581.1 coordinate 1,380,738,701, forward strand.
TCAGCCAGTTCGTGTTGACGTTCAGTTTCTTGACACTTGATATCTATGTTACTGATGTCAACGTTTTGTTGGATGCTGCAAGTTACAGAGAATTGTTGTGTATATTAATATGTCATGTAATGGTATTTCTGGTCGTGTATATAAATTTTTAGTAACATTATTAATTATCAGATATAATGGTATTTCTGGTTGTGTATATAAATTTTTAGGAACATTATTAATTATCAGATATAATGACGACATTGAAGATGGCTTCATCAGAGATTGGAGAATGATGGACAATCGAGTTTGTGTGTGTTAATGTGAGTTTATGAGATAGACTCACTAGCATGTTGTATTATGAGTCACACATTTTAATTGTAGTGGTTTTTGTAAATTATATATCTCATAACTCCTAGAGTCGGAGTTGTGTTGTAAGCCTTGTGATCCAGGGAGATATCGGTGGCCACCCACCTATTCCATTTGGACTCGCAGCATCAATTCTTTCAATTTTTCATCTTCTGCACAACTTACTATTTTTAGCAGGTTTTCGGGTCCTACACTCCCGGAGCCTTTTTGGGGACTTAATGATCCAGGTGGATATTGGTGGCCACCCACCGAGTCCATTTGAACTCTTACTATCAGTTATTTCAGTTTGTAAGTTTCATCACAACTTACTATTTATAGCAGTTTTTCGGGTCTTGAACTTCCGGAGCCGTTTTGAGGCCCTAAACGACGTTTTTTGGGCATTGTTTGTTCTGCTAATATGATTCAGTTCCAAAATTGATATTCGCGACAATAGTTGTAGTCTTCAAATAGATATTTCTAACGATGTATCATATGTGTCAAACGGAGATCGTATGCCGAAGTTACGTCTCCGGGAAGTTGAAACACCAATTTACCCAAACGGAGGCCTTCCCGGGGACGTAACTTCGACATACGATCTCGTGGACCTCGTTTGGGTAAATTGGTGTTTCAACTTCTCGGGGACGTAACTTCGGCATACGATCTCCATTTGACATGTATGATACATCGTTAGAAATATCTATCCGAGGACTACAACTGTTGTCGCGAATATCAATTCCAGAGCGGAATCATATTCCTCGTACAAACGATGTCCAAAAAACGTCGTTTAAGGCCTCAAAACGGCTCCAGAAGTTCAGCACCCGAAAAACTGCTATAAATAGTAAGTTGTGATGAAACTTACAAACTGAAATAACTGATGGTAAGGGTTCAAATGGACTCAATGGGTGGCCATCAATATCCACCTGGATCATTAAGTCCCCAAAAAGGCTCTGGGAGTGCAGGACCCGAAAACCTGCGAAAAATAGTAAGTTGCACTGAAGATGAAAAACTGAAAGAATTGATGTTGCGGGTCCAAATGGAATAGGTGGGTGGCCACCGATATCCACCTGGATCACCTTGTAAGACATGTTTATCCCCATAAAGTTTGTGGTAATCTAAAAACACTTTGTATTTGCAGTGTCGGTTTGTGGTAAGCCAGAAACCACATGTGAGAGTGAAGTGGACAAGGATCCCTGTTGGCATGGTTGAGGGTGAGCCGAGAAAACCCTGGGTCTGGTTGGGTCAGGTCTATGAGTTGAACCTTAGTGGCTACAAAGCCTTCGTGGCTACAGTGCCCCAGTGGCAACATAGGAGCCTCAGTGCTCACAGTTTCGGAGTATAGGTGGTTTGCAGAAACACCTTACTCACAGAAGAAACTTGGTTTGCTGAGACCTATGAGAAACCAAGTTTCGCTTGTGAGTAAGGTCTTGCTAAGACCTGTGAAAAACCAAGTTTCTCCTGTGAGTAAGGTGTGAGTAAGGTGTTTCTGCAAACCACCTATACTCCGAAACTGTGAGCACTGAGGCTCCTATGTTGCCACTAAGGCACTATAGCCACGAAGGCTCTGTAGCCACTAAGGCTCAACTCATAGACGTGACTCAACCATGCCCAAGGGGTTATCTGCTTCTGCGGTTAGATTCACCCTGAGCAAGACTTTTTGGGAAACAACATCTTCATGGTTTGTGTAGTCCATCACCTGTCCATGACGTGTCAATGTAAACCATGAAACCGCAGGTTATTCAGAAAATCTGTCAATTGAGTTGTTGTGAGTGGTAGAGTGAAATGATTGTTAACCTATCCACCCCAGTTCAAATCCGTGCAAATCCCTGCTAGTAAAATGTTGAGCTTTGATGTTTTGAAAAAAGTTATCCAGAAAAGCTTTGATGTTTTGAAAAAAGGTCATCCAAAAAGTCTTGCTCACAATGCCCTTAATATCTTAATAATTTAAGGAATCATTTTTACCATGTTCAGAAAATATTTAGAAGCAGTATTCCTAGATTCCAACCTGGTCCTGGAAATTTTATGAGCTGTATTTCTAAGCTTCCTAGATAGTCCTGGCAATAGTGTTTGCCTCTAAAAGATATTCAGGAATATATCTGAAAACACGGTGAGAATTTCAAAGCAATAAAATTCTGAAGGGCTATGAGAAATTGGAAAAGAAATGAACAAAAAGAAAGTTGATCCACAAAGCATTTGGGAATTTTGGAAAAATGGGTTGCAAGAAAAGTATAATGACATCTTTATTGGATATGTCGAGAAACCTGATTTCCAACAATCACCAAACCAAGCAAAATCTTAGGAGACCATTTGAAGTGAAAATAGCATAGGGGTTTTCAAAGTATTTATGTGGGTGACAATTATTCCAGCAGGAAGCAAAATCATCCTAAGAGAAAACAGCTTCTACATATAATTTCTTGCAACAACCGGCTGCAACATGCAGTGTTCTGATACCATTTTTCTCACTTGAAACAATCAAAATCAGATAAAACATTAAAATAGCATTTGCCCTATGTTTCTGTATTTACCTTAAATCCCATTCTGTCTTTCAAGATGCGAGTTAGAAGATAATGGCTAGCATGCATTTTCACTCCGTTCCAGCTCGAGTAAGATGCCATAATAGTCGATACTCCCTTTGCCAAGGCATCCACATACGGAAGCATGTGAATACGATAGAGATCGTAGTAGCTTGCAACTGTATTGTTCTCGTTGATCCCTGCGGTGGTTCCACCATCTCCAACAAAATGCTTTGCACTGGCCACAACAGTCGTTCTGCGAGTCAAAATACAAAATAAGAATGCATTCAAAGCGACAGATTAAAGCTCTAAACATTGAATATTACTAAAAAGACATGACAAATTACAGGATAAAGATAGTGTCCCACATACCCTCCAGCCACATATGGATACCCATTAGGATGTCCCTCAGGAGGAGAGCCCTGCAGGCCCAAGATAATATCTGCCATCTTTCTGACCACTTCTGTGTCTTCACTGTAACTCTCATAGCACCTTCCCCATCTTGGATCGCGGCATACCTGAATATTTGGAATATTTTAATTTAATTTCTGGGGAGAACCTTAACTGACATTTTTTACAGGGTTGTTTCTACCTGCTTTATGTACTGGAGTCTAAATAGTGGTGTTTTAAAGTTCTAAAACATCTTTAACATAACTACATTGGCATCATTGAATAAATAGATGAGATGCATCCTTAAATAAATAGATTAGATAAAAGAAAATAGGAAACCATCCTCATTCTGGTATAGTCTCGATTCTTACTAAGTTATAAATTCAAATTTTTGAGATATCTGGCTTTAAGGACTGTGGGATGGTGTCTAGGTTTGGCTTTGCCAAAATTACTCAAAAAATAAATAAAGAAAGAACAGAAATCCAAGAAATCTAAAGCAATTTATGACACCTAATGGATCACAAGACTAGAACCAAGAATCTTTAATATAGGAAATCTAGCAGATTGAAACCTAATGGACCACAAGACTATAACCAAGAATCTTTAATTTAGGAAATCCAGCAGGTTGAAAATTGATGGACCACAAGGCTAGAATCAAGAACCAAGAATCTTTGTAAGGCGAGGAAACCTAGCAGATTGAAAATTTGTAAAAATATTCTCAGGCATCTCTGATAAAGGAATGAGGCCTATTACAACCAAAAACAAATATATGTATCAAGGACCTTAGGCCTAATAAGCAGCCTTAAATGACACGATGCCTGCAATCTATACTGAAAACCAATTCCCACACCAGCTATTTCAGGAATAATTGAGACCAAGTGATACACATTTAGGTTTCAGATCGAGTACTTACTGCTAAACAAGGAGAAAACGCATATGGTATCCCAGTAGCCCGGACCTCAAGGGCAGTGGCAGCTCCTATTCTCTTTACCAAATCAGGATCTCTGCATACAGAAAGCAAGAAAAGGGCTGTCAATTAGTCTACCAAGAACATGTTATTTATGCTATATTAAAGCACAAAATGTCTGCAGAAACTAGAAATTGTGTAACCATGGAGACCTATAACACTTGCCTGGTTGCCCCAAGGCCTATATTGTGTGGGAAAATCGTTGCACCGTAAACATTGTTGTGACCGTGAACAGCATCGGTTCCAAAAATCATAGGAATGCCGAGGCGAGTGCTCATAGCTGCATCCTGGAAGCTATCAACCATATCAGCCCACACACTAGCAGATGCCTGTGGTGCAGGTGCACTCCCTCCACCATTCAAAATGCTTCCTGCATTAATTAGCAAATAAACTCAAGCCCAAATACTAAAATCCCTCGCCAATGTATAAATATTTAATCCCATATGAAAATCTACTGTCTCCTATCTTTATCTATATAGCCCATTAAACATTAAGCAATACTTCCTCGAAAGCCAATATGAAAGAAATGACCCATAGATTCCTGTAAAATGTAAAGCAAATTCAAACAAAAGGCGAATAGGGATCCATGAATGTACCAATTGCAAACTTCTCGATTACATCAGGGCTAGCTACCGCACGCTCAATCTGAGTCATCTGCCCAATTTTCTCAGCCACAGTCATCCGAGAAAGCAGATCCTCAACTCTTGCTTCAATGGGTTGGCCAGGGTCCTTGTAAATAATTTTAAAATTCTTTTCCCCATCGTCATCTCCTTTGCAGGATTTCCACTGTGCGCAGATTGCAGCCATGAGCACCAACAAAGCAATGAGAAGTCGAATACACCCACGCGTATCCATAGCCACTTGGAAGCCAAAAAGTGCTTTCACTGTATATTCCTTCGCAAAATATTCTAATGCTTGGAATCAAATTTTAAATACTTCAAAACCTGCCATTAAAATGGAGAATAACTAACTATAAGTCAGGAGAGTGGTACTGATCATGTCAGGAGAGTGCTGTCTATAGTTTGTTGGTCCAAACGGTCAAATTCCTTTCAAACAGTTTTTCGAAAATTGATATCTTTTTGGGCAGGGTAGTTTAGGCAGCTTAATGGTTTATTAAAGTGTAACCAGGAGGAACCTTCACCCTTCACCACTTAGGTGATGGTTGAATTTTCATCTTAGTTTTTATATATTATATAATTTTAAATTTTGGGAAAATAAGCTGTAGGGACAGTTATTATTGGCTGTAATGCATGAATGAAGGCTTATTTATTATCCTTATTCAAGGAAAACAACATTATCTGCAATTTATTGAGGCCATAGTCCTTTGGGTTTTAGGTGGTTAACCTGTTTTCTTATGTAAAAATAAATAAATTTTAAAACATATTCAAAACCTATTTTTTATATTATTTATGTATACAAAAATATTATCTATTTTCTATATTGTTATTTTTTCTTTATGATATTTTATATTTTAAATATATAATTTCTTTCCATTTTAGGATTGTAAGGCAAACATTTTTTAGAGAGATGTCATGTAACATTACACTTATTTTTTTTTAAATATATATAAGTGAATTAATGAAAAATAAAGAATAATATTGAATATGTTGCTTCATTAAATCTTTTAACAAAAAACACATATATACAATATTTTTTTTAATAACAAAAGAAATTAACTATGGACAAATCAGGAAAACATAAAGAGTATAAGGTTCATTTAGTTCATTGTTGAAATCTTTAATTAAGTTATGCTTCATCTTCAAAATTTCTTAACCTATATAATATGGAACCTATAGTAATGAAATGTGAATATTTGTTTATAAATTTTTCCTTGCTTCACATTGGAACAACAAACTCAATACAATGTAAATCTTACCAACAACTCATTCCTCATTTCGATTAGATTAAGTTTTGTTTGTAATGTAAAAAAATTGTAAGATTATCAAAACATGAAACTAATAAATCACAAGTCAACTTTTATTACATGTGAAATGTTATGTAAAATGCATGTTGCATGAAATTAGAATTGAAATACTATCAAAGTAAAATATAATTATTATTATATCATAGTTAAAAATGTTTTGTATGAGTTAAATTTGATCAAAGTAAAAAACAATAACTATTTATGATATATCAACTAGCATAGATCCATCTTAACTATGGATCTACCAAGTACCGAGATGGATCGAATCTCTTTATATGAAAACCTGTAGAAAATCTACCAGCGGGATTCAATCTGATCTTATAATTTACTAAAACAAGATACTGAATCCTTCCTACAATTTGCGGAAACAAAATAAGATCGCACAATCACATATAAGTAAGAGAAAGAAATTATCAATTGCACAACACAAGATGTATCTAGGGAAAGAAACTGCTCAAAACCCCTCTATCTATATTGCATGAAGCCAAGATCATGAAACAATACAATGCTTTCTCACACTGAGAAAATCTTGCACTCTCCTGACTGTCTCACTATGATCTTGCTTGAAACTGGCTTGCAATGCTCAGACAAAATTAACAAACACTTAGCTAATTTTCAGCCTCTGCTCAGCCCACCCTTGCTCACACAATTCCTAAGGAATTAGCTCCCTACTAAATAGGAAAAATAGCCTTCTTTGATTGCACATGATCCAGATTTATGCAGGAACGCAATAGAACACACATATAAACATAAACAAAAAGATGCAGCAGAAATAAAACTTCATTTCATTAATATCATATAACATAAATATGCTTACAGACATAATGGAAACAAACAGCTAGGGCGTTGGTAGGCTTATCTCTGAGAAGAGATGTGGTGGCTACATGCCTCTGAACTGTGTTACAATGAGACTCGAAGGCCTATTTATTGTTAAGAAACAATGCAAAACCCTAAACATCCAAAAACCTAACCGTAGGAGATGAAGCGCCAAAACTATGGGCCTCGTTTGGGTGAATTGGTGTTTCAACTTCCCGGGGACGTAATGTTGGCATACGATCTTTGTTTGACGCGCTCAATAGTGCGTTAGAAAGATCTATCTGAGGAGTACACCTTTTGGTGTGAGAAACATAGGTCCATGGACACATGTTGCTCCCGGATTTTCCAAAAAAATTCATTTAGTGCCTCAAAGCGACTCCGGAAGTTCAGGAACCGACAACCTGCTAAAAATAGTAAGTTGTGTTGAAAGTGAAAAACTGAAAGAATTGATGGTGCGGGTCCAAATGGAATAGGTGGGTGGCCACCAATATCCACCTGCATCATTCCTCCCTCCTTAAGAAGCAATGATCCCCATGGTCGGCTCTGTTCAAAGAAATTGATCTCTATAAAAAGTCTGAAACCCTTCTCTAAAATTATTCATTCTAAAAAGTCCTGATGATGGATCCCAGTTGAGGTTTGAAACATCGACACATGTTCTTCAATACTATGGATAATTCGAAGAGCTTCTTACAAAAATATCCCCATTGCGTTAAGTTCCTCCATGAGAGGAAAATTCTGTTGAACTTGGTATTGGATTTTTCCATGTCGTCGTGGACCTATTGGCAAACGTGCTGGATGTGTTCAATAAATTTGGTTTCCTCATACAGTGCATGTGTGGATTCTGTCTGTGTAATTGGATGAGTTATGGCAATATCAGGTAGCGGTGCGCCGAGGGTCAGATCAATGGAGTGCTTGTCCGGACAGTGTAGAGGAACCTCTGTGGGTGAGGAGAAAATGTCTTCGTATTCCTCCATGCCTTTGTCCAGCTGTTGCTGCTATGTAGGGGAGCCATGTTTTGATGTTGTGGCCACAATCTTCCTTTTTCCGCATGGGCAAATGGTGATGCAAATAAATTTCCTTGTTTGGGAAACAATCTTACTGCGTTGTTTTGTAGTAGTCAAAGAGATGGTAGGAGGCGGTACTACCTCCGGTATCCTGTACAAGTAATTTCCCAAAGTAATAATGACAGCACAAGGCCTCGATTCATACATAACATGTTGCCTCCACAAGTATGGTTGGCCCAATAATACATCAACTACATCAAGAGGATCAATATCACACAATACCTCATCTATGAATGGTTTGATGTTGTACGAAAGGCGACACTGTTGGCAGACGCGCAGATCTCTCTCTGGGTGAAGCCACTCGATGGTATACGGATGTGGGTGTGCTATGGTAGGTAGGCCGAGCTGCTTCATGACCTCTGTTGAAATGAGGTTCTTTTGGCTTCCGTTATCGACATGAAATTGCAGTGGAGAACCATTTACCCACATTTGCGAATAGAAGAGGCGCTCCCCCTCCTCTGGATCCACGGGATCCTCCCTCTGGAGCTTGGTGGTGGAAACAATGGCACTGGGGACCGCATCAATGATCTGCTTCCCTTTGTCATCTCCCTTGTATGGTTCTGGCTCAGGATCAGAACATGCATCTGATTCGGGTGCTTTCAGTTCGGCCACCAACGACTGTTTGGCCCGACACTCGTTTGTGTTGTAAGTGGGGATGTTATGAAATTCACACCACTTCCCCGTGTCCTTCTTTGGATTTGTGGTGGTGTTCTGAGTTTCCCCACTTTGGCTTTGCCCCTTCTTCTGTGGTTCGAGGGCACATTTCCGTGGCTTTGGTTTCACATATCCAAAGTCTCGCTTCTTCCGCTTAAATTTCTGCTCAATCTTGGCATCATAGTGATAAGTCGTGCCAAGCGAGGTAATGTCGAGGAACTTCATTTCCTCCTGAATGTGTCTATGCAGAAAACTGTGGTACTTGAGCACCAAATGTCTCTCTGAATCTTTAATACTCAACTCTGTGCGTAGGGTATGGAAGAAATTCGTCATTTCGTGCACATCTTGATCCCTTTGTTGCCGCAGCATGGTCCATTGGATGTACTTGTCCTCATATCTCCCCACGAGGTAATATTGTTCCTTGATGTCGTCTCGGAACGAATTCCAAGTGGGTGCGGCCAAGAATAGAGAGGGTTCCCCCTCATCCTTTTGATCACAGTAGGTTCCCACCAATATTTGACATGGGGGCAGCTTTGAGGAGTGCAAAAATAATCTTTTCTCAGTCAGAGAACTCATGGACCGAGAAATACCCTTCTAGCAAATTCAACCATCTATCTACGGCGTCTGTATTGATCTGGCCTTCAAATACAGGAATTTCAAAGTTTACCTGTACCTTGAAGGGTGTGGCACCTCCAGAGTGGTTGTTGGATGCAGATGCGCCGTAGGTGGGTAGCCATTAAAGGATCTGAGCAAAGTTATCCATCATCACGTTCCTTTGTTTCTCGAGGGCCTCCTCGAGAAATATTTTTATAGGATCTCTTGCTCCCTCGTCCTTCTTTTCTTCTACCATGGGAGGTTATTGGAGTTTGCGAGCCTGAACTTGCAAGGGTTCAACCAAATCGAGCCCTAACTCCTTATACCCTGACCGTGTTGGGGACATGCAAAGAAAAACAGATAAAGAGCAGACCACTCTGATACCACTGATCTGGATTTATGCATGAATGCAATAGAATACACATATAACCATAAACACAAAGATGCAACGAAAATAAAAATTCATTTCATTAATATCATATAACAGAAATATGCTTACAGACATAATGGAAATAAATAATTAGGGTGCTGGTAGGCTTATCTCTAAGAAGAGATGTGGTGGCTACATGCCTCTGAACTGTGTTACAATGAGGCTTGAAGGCCTATTTATTGTTGAGAAACAATGCAAAACCCTAAACATCCAAAAACCTAACCATAGGAGATGAAGTGCCAAAACTATGGGCCCCGTTTGGGTAAATTGGTGTTTCAACTTCCCGGGGACGTAATGTTGGCATACAATCTCCGTTTGACGCGCTCAATATCTCGTTAGAAAGATCTATCCAAGGAGTACAACTTTTGGTGTGAGCAACATTGGTCCATGGACCCATGTTGGTCCCAGTTTTTCCAAAAAACTTCGTTTAGGGCCTCAAAGCAGCTCCAAAAGTTCAGGAACCGACAACTTCCTAAAAATGGTAAGTTGTGTTGAAAATGAAAAACTGAAAGAACTGATGGTGCGGGTCCAAATGGAATAGGTGGGTGGCCACCAATATCCACTTGGATCAGTGCAATCCATCAAATCCTTCATGATGATCTCATGCACTATTTGTACAAATTTCTAATAGTACAATTGATAGTTTACTTCCCATTAACCTCTGTATCAACTGGGTATTTCTCAGAAATGGCATGCATGCAACTATTAATAGAGAATTAGCAGTTATTTGATTGGTCACTCATTGTGAATTAAACCTATTTTAATTCACTAGACCTCTCACTAGCTCATAACTCAGTTAGAACTAGTTAAACTAATTTTAACTCGATTAGTTGAGTTAACTAATTCACACATGCACCCCACTGATACATCAATTGCAACAAGACCCCCAAAATATTAGAGTCTATCTACATGCCTCATCTTAGACCCTCAACTCAATTTTCTTGAGCTAACTCAGTCATCATGACTTAATTAACTGATACAAGTTGTTATGAGATGAAATTACAATTTATTGTCCAATTTATTTAAGGGAAAAATAAATTAGATGCCCCACATTCCTCACCAGTGTGCATTACAGATCCCTTACCAGTGTGCATCAAAAATCCCCCACCAATGTGCATCAGAAATTCCTCACCAATGTGGGTGCATTTTTTGTCCTTTCTGGTTTCCAATTTCACTGTTTCTTGTTGCAAATTTCAACACTCCATCTCAACAAGAAAGGAATTCAATCTATCTTGATTTGGTACCTTTGGAATGTTCTGCGTGCAACACTTCTCTAGTGTTGTTTGCACTTGCAACTCCTAAAACTGAATAACCTCTGAACAACTGAATCAGTATAATGCATCTGTCATCATATTCTTCTGACCGCTGTTAGCTACTGCACCTATCTACTGGACTCTCTGAGCTGCTGCTGACATATGTATCTATGCCCTCTACACTGCTGCCAACTCTGATCCGCCCTCTGGTATCCGACATCTGTCACTCTGATTTTTGTCTTCTTGACATCTTACTGCATTAATTCAACTGATCCTTCCTGCTATTGTTGTACTGTGGGCTCCTCGCAGTCAGGTTCAATCCATGAGACACACCATCTCAATGGACACTGCCCAAATTTCTTCTTGGGATTATATCTGCACATCGCCCCACCTCTCACCTGGAGGTATAGCTGCATGTACTCCATCTGCCCATTTGGCTCAAAATTCCCCCCTACTAGAGGTCTCTGCTTGAGTGGATTCCTCCACTCGGTCTCCTCTCTACTTCTCCAATTGTGGCTGCTCCACAACCTTATGAGACTGCTTCTAACGGTGCATGTTAAGAGATTATTGCTCCCTCTCAACCACCAAGTCACTAACCACTTATTTTCTCCTCAAAGATTTGCATGCGTCCTTGACCTTGAGAGGATACATGTTCTTGACTCTTACACTGATCTGTTTCGCCCGTCCCATGACAATGTGTCTAAGGAACACATTTTCTTTTCTAATTATGACATCATAACCACGGTCTTCCAATATCACTACAGAGAAAAGATTCTTCCTTAGGCTTGGAACATACAAAACATCTACCAGTCTGAGAGGGGAGCCATACTGTCTCTGAAAGGTAATTGTACCTATGACGGTCGCGCTATACCTACCATCATCTCTAAACTCTATGTTCTATTGGAGGTCCTTCTCCTCCAAGTCACTGAAGATATCTATATTCCCCGTCATATGGAATGATGCACCGATGTCTAGATACCACATGCATCCCACTACAGTGATGGCCATGCATGCAATGAGAGTAAAATCAAGCTTGAACTGTGAAGCCAACACTTCACTCGCTGCAACAACGAGATCTTTCTTTCTTTCCTTCTTCTGTGGACAATTCATGGCATAGTGCCCATGCTCGTGACAGTGAAAACACTTGATCTTGGACAAGTATCTCTTTCCCTCTCCGCCTTGGGAATTCTTTCCCTTGGCTTTATTTTTTTTCGAATAACGCAAAATATTCATCTTCTTCTTTGTCGGAGGTCCTGTCTCTTGTGCTCTGCCTTATCTCTTCTATTCCCAAGTCGGACCACAAACACTCCCAGTTTGGTGACTTCTCCCTCTCATTCACAGATTCCTAGTAAATATGTCAGCTCTTGGGAAGGCCTAGAAGTTCTAGGCTCACCAAATCATCCTAGGCTACTGTCACACCAACACTTCCAAGCTAATCTTAACATTGAGTCAACTTCGTCAAGTATGTTAATATTGTCTTTCCCTCCTCCATCTTGATCTTTCTAAGCTTGTCTTTCAACACCAACTTCATGTGGTCACTGCTATTCTGAAACAGATCTGACAAGGCCTTCCACATAGCATATGGAGTCGCCTTCCCATGGAGAATCGAGACAATATGATCTCGAACTCCCTCTAACAAGATCCTTCTTGCCTTTGCTACCTTCTTCTACCATGCATCAAGAAGTTGGGCATTTGTTGTTGCAGGCTTGGGAATATCAATATCTATGAATTCCTTCAACCCGTTGTCCTCCAACACTACCTCCATCCTATCCTTCATGCTATGTAATTCCAATTACCCTCAAGAGAATATTCAAGTCTCAAGCCATTGAAAGACATATTGATTTGTTGTTGGATCCTGAATAATAAATCTACAAATTTGAACATGTTCAAGATAAACTCAATTTCTTCTCTTCTATTATGATTCCTGGCACTCTGATACCATGTATAAAATCTACCAGCGAGATTAAATCTGATCTTATAATTTACTAAAACAATATAATGAATCCTTCCTACAATTTGCATAAACAAAACATGATCGCATAATCACATATAAGGAAGAGAAATAAATTATCAATCGCACAACACAAGATTTATCTGGGGAAAGCAACTGCTCAACCTCTATCTATATTGCATGAAGCCAAGATCATGAAACAATACAATTCTTTCTCACACCAAGAAAATCATGCACTCTCCTGATTGTCTCACTCTGGTCCTGCTCGAAACTGGCTTGCAATGCTTAGGCAAAATTGACAAACACTTAGCCAATTTTCACCCTCTGCTCAACCCAGCTTTTTTCACGCAATTCCTAGGGAATTAACTCCCTATTAAATAGTAAAAATAACCTTCCTTGATTGTGCAATCCATTAAAGCCTTCCTGATGACCTCATGCACTATCTGTACAAATTTCTAATAGTACAACTGATAGTTTACTTCCCTTTAACCTATCTCTCAACTGGGTCTCTCTTAGAACTGACATGCATTTAGTTATTAATAGTGAATTATCAATTATCTGATTGATCACTCATTGTGAAAGAAATCTAATTTAATTCACTGGACCTCTCACTAGCTCTTCACTCATTTAGAACTAGTTAAACTGATTTTAACTCAATTAATTGAGTTAACTTATTTTACACCTACATCCCATAGATGCATCAACTACAACTAGACCCCCAAAAAATTAGTATCCCTCTACATGCCTCATCTTAGACCCTCAATTCAAATTTATTTAGCTAACTCAGTCATCATGAATTAGTTAACTGATCAGGAGCTCAAATCAGAGCTACGGAAAAAGCTAAAAATTGAAAGTTCTAAAAAACACTTGGAACCTGAGCGACCGGATAGGCCTCAACGATATGATCCCAACGATGTGAACGACACTCAAATTCGACACTGTATGTGAAAGTTATGCAGCTTTGAAGTTTTCAGTAAACTGCAAAAAGACCAGTTTGACTAGGTTTGACTTTCAAATTTTAAAAATTAAAAAAGGAATATTCCTAGAATATTCCTCAAAATATTCCTCGAAATATTCCCTAAAATATTCCTCAAAATATTCCTTAGAATATTCCTCAGAATATTCCACTTGGTCCAATTGTATTTTGACAAGTGGCATACAGGGATTCGATGTAAGTTTGACTATGGTTTTATTGGGCCAATCATCGGGTGCCACGTGACAAGCCGGAGGCCGCCACGTGGCCCCTGGCCTGTGGAATTTTTGGCGACAAAAGTTTGTTTTGCGACCCAACTGGAATCGAACCTCCGACCTCTCTGCCGCCAACACCACGTTTTACCATTGGACCACGAGTAGTTCTTATACACTATGGTATATAGCACATATTTAAACTTTGTCAAGGTTTTGGTTGGCGGGGAAAAGGGGCCAGCCCCCACACCATACGACCCCAGTCCAAAGACCGTGGCCTTAAGGCCTATAACCCAGCAGTTAATATTTAGTTGACCGCGACATGTGGCCGTTCCAATAAACCTTTTATGCCACGATTTACAAAAAGATTCGGAGTTTGTTAAACTTTATCCATGTGGTTTTTCCGGCGGGATTGTTAATGCATGTGACCGCATACATTCCACATTTAACGCTAACAGTCAATTAACCGCCCGGATATATTTGGAGTGTGCCCGCCAATTTTGGCATCTATTGCTATTTTAACTGGAGTTAACTCCAGTGCTCCACAATTAGTGGAGGATTTTTAGGCCAGATTGGGCAAAAATGGATTGGGCCATAACTTTTGATAGGCTCAACCTTTTGGAACGATTTTTTTTTTTCATATCTTCTCAACATTCTGAAGCCAATGGTACAGGTTTCAGAGCCATTTGAGCTGATCTTCAGCCTGTTTAGCTTCGGAGAAGCTTTTTGAGCCACTAGGGCCATTTTGGAGTTGGAGCTGTGCTGAGTTATGGTTAACCATTTTAGGAGAACCAAAAGTCATTTTTGACTATTTACAACATTCTAGAGCCATTGGGATAGATTTAAATTCTGTTTGAAGACTTTTAGAGGCTGAAAACCTTCAGGAGAGTTTTTCAGGGCCACTAGGGCGATTTTGGGGTTGGAGCTGTGTTGAGCTGTGGTTAACCATTGGAGGTGAAACTATAGTCATTACTTACTATTTTCTGTGTTCTGAACTCATTTATATAGATATTTTTTCCTATTTAGGCTTTCTTCACACTGTATAACCATTTTCTGAGCATAATAAGAGCAAGGACATGCCCATTTGGGGGCCTTGGACTCGACAGATGTAGCCCAGGAGGGGTGAACTACCTTATCATATGTTGTGTTATATTCTGTGATTTATTTGCTATGTATTTCCAGAGTTAAAGATGTTAAACGGTAAAAATAAATAAGGCTCCTACACACAAAAAGACTCATAAATTCACCAAAAGCATTTTGTTCCAATTGCAAAACATATTAAACAGTTTGCACACATAAGTTTATGGATAATGAATACCTTGCACCAGCAAACAAGTAGTTTCATTTCCAGATCATTAGTGATTGCTTCTATTATTTCTTTAGGTAGAGTCTGTAAAGGGCCATATAGCTTCTGGATCTCATCCTTTCTTTAAAGGTGACATATCCAGTAAATGCCCCTACAGTCAATCTCTGTATTAGAAATAAGAAGTTCTCACATTTCATATCAGAATGGTATCAAAGCTTTGGTTAAGCTTGGTTGTGCTCAGGTTGAGCATTGAATGAGCATTTTTCGTTGTGCAAAAGGTGTTAAAATAGTCAATCTTACTGTTTTATTGGTTGCAAAATGGTTGCTTGAATGAGAGTCTGGCTGAAAAGACATTTGGTTAAAAACTTGCCATTTGGGAAAAAAGCTTGTCATTGTTTGGAAAGATTTGAGAACTTATTTGGAAGTTCCTTTTGTTTTTGACCATTTACATAATTTCAACTTCTTCCACAAGTGAAGTTTCCTCCTTCACGAGATTCTTCAATGATGACATGAAGAATGAGTTCATTAAGGTGAAGGACATGGTGCAGATTCTCATTGAGGATCAAAGAGAAAGTGTTAAGCTTCATGCACAATTGTTAGCCATGCAGGAAGAGAAGGAAGCAATTCTCCAAAGGTTGCATGACATGGAGAAACAACTCCTTCAAGCTCAAGAAGCTTTATCCAAGAAAATGCCTGAGAAAGAGGTAAACCATTCAAACTTGTCTTCAATTTCCTCTATTGAAAATTGTGTTGGTTCTTTTGAAAAACATACAAGGGGTATAGGGTCCAAATTAATGTTTAATATGGGCTATCATGAAGGCAAAGGTTTGGGCAAGCATGCACAAGGCATGGTTGACCCTATTTCGGTGGTGGAGCTTCCCAAGAATGCTGGTCTTGGATATGAGCAGTTTTATGGCAAAGAATTCAAATCCTTGAATGCATGTAATGCAAATTTTAAGAGAACCTTTATCCCAAGTTCTCAAATACATATATGTCAAAATTGTTTTAAGGATGATTGCCATTGTTTGAAGCCATCATTGCTTCAAGTAGTAGGTAAACATGTCGCTTATGGCGAGCATACAAATGTAAGCAGTTTTCAAGACAAGAACATTGATGAAAGTCTGAAAAGGAAAGTTGTTTCCTCTACTAGTTCATCGTCTTTCGAAGACAAAAAGGATGGACATTCTATGCAGAAAAATAGGTATAATCATTCACATGATCAATTTTATTATGTTTCAGCAAAGAATGATCATTTTTCTTGTTCAAATGAAAGAAAATTTTGTTGCACGTTTTGTGGTGGAGTTAACCATGTTGCTTCAAGATGTTGGTTGAAAAAGAAAGCACACAGGAAGCAGAAAAGGGAAAGAAAGCTTTCTCAGAAAGTGCTTAAAATTTTCACATTTTTTCAAGGGAAGGGACATGATATCTCTCATTGTTGGACCTTGCATCCAACTTATCATCCAAAGCATATGCAACTAAGGGACAAACAGTTTGGCACAAGTGGATCTATGGAGTCCATTATTGATGTGGAAATGGAAGATTCACATGAAGAATTGTGGTTGCAGCAAAAGATGCCATGGAGTTGGCTTGGTAAGAAGTGGATTAACTTCTTAATGCAGTAAGTCATCTTCATTTTGTATGTGCAAATTTCAGATGTTGTATGCATGTATTTCAGTTAACAAGTCAGGAAATTTTTTCCAAGAAGCTTGTAGTTCATTTAGGATGTGATGTTCAGATTACTTCTAAAATTTTCTCGCCAGTAATTTGCTGAGTGAATGCAAGAAAAGAATTTCTTGTCAGGAGGATCAACATCAGTGAAGGGAAGAGTGAATTTCTTTCAAGTTTGGGTTCAATTTCATTTGCTATGCAAAGAAAATTTTTGAAGGGCTGAAGAGAAGAGGATGTTTATTCTCTCATTTTCTGTACTACAGTTCAGTTCATCATTTCAGTGAGCTTTTGGGGTCCAAAAGCTTCTCATTTGGGAGGTGTGATCAGGAGCTCAAATCAAAGCTATGGAAAAAGCTCAAAATTGAAAGTGCTAAAAAACACTTGGAACCTGAGCGACCGGATAGGCCTCAGCTATATGATCCCAATGCCACGAACGACACTCAAATCCGACACTGTATGTGAAAGTTATGCAGCTTTGAAGTTTTCAATAAACTGCAAAAAGACCAATTTGACCAGGTTTGACTTTCAATTTTTAAAAATTAAAAAGGAATATTCCTCGAAATATTCTTGGAATATTCCTCAAAATATTCCCTAGAATATTCCTCAGAATATTCCACCTAGTCCAATCGTATTTTGACAAGTGGCATACAGGGATTGGATGTAAGTTTGACTTTGCTTTTATTGGGCCAATCATCGAGTGCCACGTGGCAAGCCCGGAGGCCACCATGTGGCCCTTGGCCTGTGGAATTTTTGGCAGAAAAATTTTGTTTTGCGAACCAACCAGAATCAAACCTCCGACCTCTCTGCCGCCAGCGCCACGTTTTACCATTGGACCACTAGTAGTTCTTATACACTATGGTATATAGTGCATATTTATACTTTGTCAAGGTTTTAGTTGGCGGGGAAAACGGGCCAACTCTTAGGGGGCTAGCCCCCACACCATACGACCCCAGTCCGAAGACCGTGGCCTTAAGGCCTACAATCCGACGGTTAATTTTTAGTCAACCGCGACATGTGGCCGTTCCAATAAACCTTTTATGCCACGGTTTACAAAAAGATTCGGAGTTTGTTAAACTTTATCCATGCGGTTTTTCTGGCGAGATTGTTAATGCATGTGATTGCATACATTCCACATTTAACGCTAACATTCAGTTAACCGCCCGGATATATTTGGAGCGCACCCGCCAATTTTGGCATCTCTTGCTATTTTCACTGGAGTTAACTCCAGTTCTCCACAATTAGTGGAGGATTTTTAGGCCAAATTGGGAAAAAATGGATTGGGCCATAAATTTTGATAGGATCAACCTTTTAGAATGAAATTGTTTTTGATTTTGTATCTTCTCAGCATTATGAAGCAAATGGTATAGGTTTCAGAGCCATTGGAGCTGATATTCAGCGAGTTTAGCTTCGGAGAAGCTTTTTGAGCCACTGGGGCCATTTTGGAGTTGGAGTTGTGCTAAGTTGTGGTTAACCATTTTAGGTGAACAAAAAGTCATTTTTTACTATTTACAGCATTCCAGAGCCATTGGGATAGGTTTTAATTCTGTTTGAAGACTTTCAGAGGCCGAAAACCTTCAGGAGAGTTTTCAGGGCCACTAGGGCGATTTTGGGGTTGGAGCTGTGTTGAGCTGTGGTTAACCATTGAAGGTGAAACTATAGTCATTCCTTATTGTTTTTTGTGTTATAAACTCATTTATACAACTATTTTTTCCTGTTTAGGCTTTCTTCACACTGTATTACCATTTCCTGAGCATAATAAGAGCAAGGACATGCCCATTTGGGGGCCTTGGACCCGGCAGATGTAGCCCAGGAGGGGTGAACTGCCTTATCATATGTTGTGTTATATTCTATGATTTATTTGTTGTGTTTTTCAAAAGTTAAAGATGTTAAACAGTAAAAAGAAATAAGGCTCCTACACACAAAAAGACTCATAAATTCACCAAAGGAATTTTGTTCCAATTGCAAAAAATATTAAACATTTTGCACACACAAGCTTATGGATAATGAATACCTTGCACCAGCAAACAAGTAGTTTCATTTCCAGATCATTAGTGATTGCTTCTATTATTTCTTTAGGCAGAGTCTGTAAAGGGCCAGATAGCTTCTGGATCTCATCCTTTCTTTAAAGGTGACATATCCAGTAAATGTCCTTACAGTCAATCTATGTATTAGAAATAAGAAGTTCTCACATTTCAGATCATTAACTGATACAAGTTGTTATGAGATGAAATTACAATTTATTGTCCAATTTATTTAAGGGAAAATAAATTAGACACCCCACATTCCTCACCAGTGTGCATCATAAATTCCTCATCAGTGTGCATCATAAATTCCTCACCAGTGTGCATCTGAATTTCCTCACCAATGTGCATCAGAAATTCCTTACCAATGTGCATCAGAAATTCCTCACCAATGTTGGTGCATTTTTTTCCTTTCTGGCTGCCATTTTCATTGTTTCTTGTTGCAAATTTCAACATTTTTAATCACAAAAATTGAGGAGATGCCAAGATGGATCAAATATATTCATATGCATACCTTTTTTTGAATTTAAAACTTGAGGAAATGTTTGCACCTCAGAGGATTTGATCCCTGTAGATGATTGGTAGAGCCAAAGTTAAGATGGATCTATGTTGGTTTATATATTTTCTTAGTATTTGATAGCTTAAATATATCGTTTGTTTCTTTCCCTTCTAGTTTTTGGATGACAAGGAAAATAATTATTTAAATTTGTCATTTTTTATATTTTTTAGTATATACTAAATAATATTATTTATTAATTCATTTAATTTTAAATTATTTTTTGATCATAAAGCTTATGGGGTAGCTCAATTGTCAATTAGCTATCTATATGTTAAGAAATAATATGTAAACTATAAGATTTAAGTTTCTACTTCCTTGTGGATCAAACCAACCCAAAAAAAAATTAGCGTTGACTATAATTTTTTAATTATAAATAATAAACTTTTAATTTATGTTTTAGATATGTTTAATATATTTTATTATACATAGAGACATTTTAAGTTTAATTTTAAAAAGTTTTAAAATATAAAATTATATATATATATATATATAAATGATTATATATTTTAAATTTTTTAAATCAATTTCTACATTTTAAGTAATGTAAAATTGCATTTTCATTAATAATTATATAGCTTGAAATAATAATTGTTAGAAAAAATAAAATAAGAACATTAAACATTTAAAGTGATCCAACTTACCGATTAGGAATACATACATACATACATACATATATATATACAATGTTAATATTATATATTTATCCCTACCTAAAATCTACCTAAAATCACAGGATGGCTACAATGTAAATGTCTAAAATTGTAAGTTAATACATGTAATGCCCCCACTAATGCGATAAGGGGTATTCATTTTGTCATTTTTAAAAAAAAATTATGTGAAAATGGAAAAGGTTGTATTTTAAAATTTATATTATATTAAATTGATGGAAATTTTTAATTCATTTTTAGTATAGTTTCAATTCCTTGAATCACAATTCTAAATCATAATGGGAATTCTAAAATCATTTTAATAATTGTTATTCATTGTTTTATTGCGTAAGTATAAGGAGTTTTAATGGATATAATGCTTTGAACATACAACGTATTTGGTTCAACAACAAGCTTTGGAAAATGGATAAGTTTGTCATAATCTGAATATATGTGAGGTTTATTTTAAGTTTGATACATAAGTAGGCCTTTGAAGTGAGAATGTCTATGGGAGTTGTACTATTTCGTGAGGATACAATTGAAATGTACCATTGTAGGGAGGCAAATAAAGTTGGACACTTATGAACAAGGTGATGATGTTATTCTTGGTCATACTCTTCAATTTCGCTAAGGATTCACATCAATAAGGACATTTTGAAGTTTTTTCATGATAGTGGCTCTATTGCATTATTAATTGATTCTTCCAATTGAAATGAAGCATTTTTTTTATGAGTCAAAGCACAATTATGAATAATATTGTAAATTATGGTAGTGAGTTATTGAAAGCACTTAAGCGATGACATGAAAGGTTTGGTTGGGTGATAAAGCATACAACAATGATCTTTGTTGTAGCATATTAACGATATTTTCAACACCAAATTGTTGTCATGATTGTGCATGAAGACTGTGAAGTAAACCAAACCTTGTTTTTGTTTGCAAGCTTAGTTGAGAATTGTAGAGGAACATGAGGGATAGTTAGCCCATTTGTATGGTATATGGTATATATGCATGTCCACAAGAATTCTTATGATAGGGTTACTAGGGCCAACTTTTATATCTAATATTTTAATGAATATATATGGACTAGGATGACTTGTTTTGATATTGTTTTATTCTTAAAGGGGGGCCCAATCTATAATGACTAGTATGTCCATATTTCAGGTGCCTTTTTAACCTGATAACATATGTTGTGGGGTAACATGCCCATGTGTGAAAAAGAAAGGGTATATTTTAGGTTATATTTTCATTATTGGAGGAGAATTCACACCATTTACGGTCTTGTTTACCACCTTGGAGGGTTGATGTAGCGTTACAGGGGTTTAGTGATTATTTTGAAGACTTGTAGAAGAATCATGCACATTGAATGGCCATTGGAGGGTATATTTTGCACCAACAACCCCCTTTCCTCACATTTCATGGAGATATGTCAAGGGATCTTATCCCTCTATTAATTTACATGTTTTATGAATATCCCTAAATTCAGGTAGTTTAGATTAATCAATTTTACAGGAGGGCCTTATCCCCTCCTTAGGGTAGAGTAGGGGATTTTAGTCTAGGATATTGATATTTTATTGAGAGAGAAGTTGAGAACCTCATCTATTTGACAACCCATTTTGGAAATCCCCCTCCCCCCCCATTACATAAATTATATATATTTCACATATTTTAGTTATAAATTAAAAGGCCCAAGAATTGGGACATAGATTCCAGAGTTTGAGGAAGGATATTGCTTGGGATTTGAATGGACCCTGACTAGTTTCATGGCAACCTTTGAAGGGAAAGCGAGTGTTCCTTAAATATATTGGTTTTATAAATTAATTAAGTAGGAAATAAGGGCAACAAATGCCATGAATTTCTTGGATAATTCCACAAGGTAGAGAGGACAAACAAAATTAAGAAGGATAGGTTGCACTGGCAGCAGGGATAGTTGAAGTCAACTAATAGAAGAGTGGTGCAGGGAGCTGACACAACAAAATCCCCACCACTACTAAAAAACGATAACTGTGACCGAGATAAGTCAAGGGGTTACAAGAGTATATCCACATGAAACCAAAATGGTTGCAACACGATATAAAGGACCCACGAGGAAGGAACTGGAAGGAGGTATCAGGAATGACACTATAAGGGGGGAATAATTCGTGAACAGAGAATTTGTATGTAGTGAAGGGAAGAAAATAGGGGAAACTTAAGACAATAGAGAGAGAAGCTCATGGAAATAATACAAAGGAAAGGAAGCTTTAGGGAGAGGTTGAAAAAAACATTGTTTGTGCTGCAGAGGGGAAAATAAAGCATAACAGGAGGAAAAGAGCACATAGTTCTATGGCATTACCAGAAGGAAAGGAGCAGAGAAAACATTTAGTTGAGAATTGGGAGGTGGAATAATATCTTCCAGGTGAGGACAATATTATCTATATTCCCTGTAACACTGAAGGGTGGAGATGGTTTTCTCTAGATTCCCTTGATGGCTTAGGTGGAGGCATGTTTCTTGGATTCCAGTAAGGAGAGTTATTTATCCCCCCACTACTTGTTTTCTGTCTTTTATAGTGGATTATGGATTCCCAAGATTGGGTGGAGCCATTATGTAAATGAATTGTTATGGGTGGATGTGTTAAGCCTCTAGAGACCCTACTTCATTTTAGGGTGGAGGCGGTGAGCCTCCATATTCCCTATTCTAACTGTATTGGTAGAGCCACAATTCTTCTTGGAGTAGATGCAAAGTGGAGGTCGTGAACCTTTGGATTCCCTATGATATATTGACTGCATGATGTAGCTGGTGGATGGAGGTGTTAAGCCTCTGCAGTCCCTCATTATATTTAGGGTGGAGGTGCTAAGCCTTTGGATTCCCTATTCCAACCTATATTGGTAGAGCCACATTTCTTATTGGAGTAACTGCAGGGTGCAGGTGGTGGACCTATATATTCTTGTAAGATATTGATTGCATGATGTAGCTAGTGGGTGGAGGTGGGCAGTTCTCTAGAGTCCATATTTCAACTAGAAGAAATGGTTTAATCCCTTAGACACTCATCCTCAAGCTCTATAATCTGGCTCCGGGGCTAACTGCTGCAAGAAAAATTTGGCTACAATTCTTCTAAGGTTGGTGGGAGAGTTGAAGCCTCAATTTCAGTTGCATGGACCAATCTATCAAAGATAAGTGTATGCCTATGACTTTCATGTTTGTAATGCTTTATGCTTTTGTAATGTATTGATTTATTATAACTTGTAATATCTAGGAATGAGACACTCTTGTACAAATGAAAATTATTGTTTTAAAGGCATGGATATGGAATCGTTTAAGTCTTTGTATTGGCATAAGGCATATATTGATATGGTTTCAATGTGATGCTTCAATGCATGTGATATGTCTTGAAGTGTGATTGTATGTCTACTTAAGGAAGGTTAATTCCCTATATATTTCTTAAGTAAATGAAAGGGATTCATGCATCTATCCATATGTTTGTTTTCTGTTTTTCATTGGTCTGAGAGGCCTCTAGATTTCTATACTATTATGAGCTTGAGATTTTTCTAATGGGCCACCATGAAAATGATCGATTAGATCTTTATGTATGAGTTATGAAATCAGAAAGAATTGGTTATTACACTCTATTTTAAATATTACCAAGATTAGGAGGAATAAATTGAGATATACACACACACACACACATAGATAATGCATGGGTTGGACTGAGCCCTGTTGAAAGCTCGGGAGAGATATATGCAACGATGAATCTTAGGAGGGATGGCCCATAGGTGCTTCCATGTACCCCTATATGTGTTTACAAGTTGTGTGTCAGAGGCTTGGGAGTAGGCTCCTCGGGCTTGGGAGAAGGCTTCTCTTACATGCATTAAAAATTATCAAAGCGTCGAGGGTGGGAAAAGCTCCAAATGTGCACATGTGAACAAGTGCCATAGGGCCAGAAGTAGGGCCCAAAGGAGTAAAACAGGTCTCGCGCTTAAACTTCATGAGACTAGGCGCCATGCCCAAGCACTAATCATGGAGGTTAATAATCATTTCTGAGGGTTAAAGGAGTGAGCCATAAGGCCAAGAGCCATGTACAAGGGAATAGATGGGGGAGATCCCAGTCATCAAATTATGCAAATTTTTTAACCGTCCATGTGTCCTAGAAATTTATCCCCGGAGATTTCTAGGGGAGCCATAAAGGACAATCCTAAGATTTTATTCTCAGGGTGACTTGGCAGGTGGGATTGATTACTTATGCATTGGCACATCAATGCGAAAGAAAACCCAAAACACTTATAACATGGAAACTTGAATTTATTTTGCAAAGGACCAGGCAAAAACCATGCTAGTGTGGTGGGTAGCGTAGCCTCACGACCATATGGAATATTGAGAATAGACCATGTGTCAACCAATTTTTGAAGTTTTGGTGGGCCCAAGTGATATGGATTCGGGTTAAACATGGAACCCTTTGAGTGGATCCATGTGAAGGGTGACATCACGCCGGGAGAAAGGGCCAATGGCATCACCCCAATACCCTTTACCCTAGTGATTTTCAATAGAGATAGGTGAAACCACGCCAAGAATTAATTCTTGAGGTGATGTGGTGTGGTAGAACCCACATGCATAGGCGTGAACAAATGTGACAAACACAATTTGTTGAATAGTGTTGAGGTGGAAGTAGATGTGGTGGAAGGACATGGAAAGCTTCCACATAACTCTTGGAGATATGAATGGAGGCAGAGTTAATGCATACCAGGATTACATGGCAAGGGTGGAGTCTGAGTACACGTCCATAGTGAATGACAATAAATACACATGGAGGAGGGTCCATAGGGGTATCCATGTCCCCCTGGAAGGTTCTCTGCAGAAGAATTGATGGGGGGGTGATGTAATAAATTCTCGAGATTTCATCTCTGAGATGTCAGGGAAAGGATGGGATGCATGTGCGCTACTAAAGCAAATAATGGGGAGACACAATGAAGAAAGGTTCCACGAGGAAATCCAAGTAACCCTAGAAGAATTTTCCCTAGAGGTTTCAGTTAGGTGACCACATGCGATAATGTTGGGATTTTACTTCTGGGGTGATGTGGCCTTGAAGTGACCCTCACCCATGCACATGGTGTAATACATTTTATGTTATATAAGGGGGGTTAGTTCATGACTCTCGTATGAATGGAACAATATCTAATGTAATTATTCCAACCGATAGTGTGGTGGATAGCTCTGATAGCCATGTTGGTGCCACGTGGGGACCATGTGGGCACCACATGACAAGGTTGGTGACCTAGCAATCTTTGATTGGTGAAGACTTAAATCAACCATATCTTCAGATATGGGAGTCAGATCAAGGAAAAATTTATATCATTGGAAACGTTTCGACGAGACAAACAAATTGATGTCATTCGTTTTGGGTTTTGAGAGTCTAAAAAAAAAATTAGACCCCAATTCCATAACTAGACCTTGGAGATTGGGTCATTCTAAAAACTACCTCCTCCTACCCTTATTTGGGGCTCTTCGGCTAACAGGGGGTAGATTACATAGTGTATCAAAGCTTCTAGGTTCAACACTTGGACTGGATGAGCTCTATTGTAGAAGAATTACAAAATAACTATTTTAGTTCTAGAACTTTAGGAATAAATTAGTACTTTGTTACAAAATTAACAAAGCAGTGGGTCTAAGGCTTGGATCTTTGAAGCTAGGGTGGAGCTCTATCTCTAACTGTTATAGTTGATTAGGGATATGGTTGTATGTTATTATAACATTTTATTATGATTTGTATGCTGGTTGTAGGGACGTCCTACTACGTTTGACTTTACTGAAAAATGCAATTATATTGCATATGTTCACTATCTTTTCCACTGAAGGTATGGACAATTTATTGTTGTGACCTTGGATGCTTGTTATTTCTTTAGTTTTTTTACAACTACCTACATGGTTTTGATCCAGTTTGGATCATTATGTTGTTTTTCATCCATTTTGATGCTTTCACAGGGAAAAGGTGGAGAAATAAGTGCTCATGACCATTTTATCGGCATGTCCCAATTTGGTAAAATGGGGTATGAAACCTTTCAGGAGCATTTTGAGGCATCAAACGACGTCTTTGGGGGTATAAATTTGTCACTTTAGTGCAACACCATTTCTTTCTATTCTACACAAAGAGACTTGTCCAACGGTGCAAGAATCACATCAATCAGAGTCAGTATACAAAAGTTATGTTGCTCAGAAGTTGACCTTCTTCTTTTCACCTCCATAATTCGAGTGGATGCCATGCTAGCCCCCATAATTCATGGAAAAGGGGATATCCATGTGATTATGACGTATCATACTCTAGAAGAGTCTATATTGTAACTCTGGTTAAGATTTGAGGTAGTTAAACCTAGCCACTAGTAAGATATTGAGTTTTTTTATAACCAAGCCACTAGAAGGAAAAGGGGCTCCATTATTTCAAGTGCATTTGTTCCATACTTGAGAAAAATAACCAAGATAGATAGGAGATAGATCACACAGAGAGGATTGTGCAATGTAGTAGCCCACAAGAAAAAAACCATACTTATTTTTACTTGCAGGTATTTTCTATTCAGAGAAAGAGATGAGAGTGGCCTCACCTTCCAATTAGGTTTTTCTTACGAAAGGGTTTCTCAAGTCATATCTTGTGTCAAATGTGTGTGTGAGGTTTATTTTATTGTTCTCTGTTTTCTACATAATTTGAATTTCCATGCATACACTATTAATAGTAATCTTCAAATATATAAATCTAAGGAGAAATAAAACCACAATAGTGTAGAGCTTATATTTTTAAGTATAATTTTAGCATGTTTGTTGTGATGAACTGTCTAGTGGAATATACACGATATTTTACGGATCAGGTTTTGTGCAAGATTTTTAGTGGTGTGTTATTACACACTAGGGAGGAATGCACATATGAATGCTCATATGATATTAGGGATTGGGGAAATCCCTGTGTTGGTTGTATTCCATAGCATCATTGTTCTGGTTGAATTTATATAGTTATATATAGGCCGATTGGATGGAAATTCCCATGGTCTATATGTTATATGGAAAAATCCTTAGTGGAGGTTGACTATTTATATATGATGATTTTTTTATTATGTTTTTCCTTATGAATTATTGTCCTTCATGGTTAATTCCTTCCTTGTTTAAGGAATGGGGTGTAACATATGGAAATGGCTAGTTGAAGCTTGAAAGGGTTGTTATCAAAATATGAGATAGAGCATCTAGGTTCAACACTTGAACCGCATGAGTTCAAAGGAAAAGGCCTTATGTAAACATTGTAGATAAAGTATTTGTAGCTCTACTAGAGAGTGATGTTCTTGATGATTTCTTGCTTGTGCTGGTTGTAGCACTAAGAATGTAAATGGTATGTTGATTACTTGTTTGTGCAAGTATATGTTGGGTGCAGCACAATATTTTAATGTATGTATGTATGTATGTATGTATGTATGTATGTATGTATGTATGTATGTATATAGGTTGATTGTGAGATTTCCTGAATAGACATGATACATTTCATAAATTTGAAAAAAATATAAGTTATAAAATGACAGAAGTGTTGAAGAATGTAACTAGGTTCGGTCTTCATAAATTGTACTTGAATCAATACTTATTGTACTTGTCAAAAGAATAAAGAAAATAATTTTATATTATTCTTCAATGAATTATTAAAGCAGGGTTTCATGCTTGGGTCATCCTTATTTTAGGTCAAAGTCCCTATTGTGGTCTTCTAGGTTTTATTCTAAGTCTATACGATTATTGAAAATTTAAATTGATCCATATTGGGCTTTTGAATCTTGAAAATAGGCCAAGTATTGAGTAAAATATGATTCATGAAGCCTCCACATCAAGTTGGCCTTAAGTTGATCATGTCGGCCTCAAGCCTAGGAATTTGAGCTCATCTCAAGCATATATATACAGTGGAATCGACTCACTTGCAACCATCTAATTGCAACACAAAAATTCGATATGGTAGCTGCAAGAAGAGAAATTTGTGAAGTGAAGGAGAAGGAATTTCTGGATTTAGTTTTGGGTACACTTAAGGAGTTAAATAAAATTGAAATCTTGGCACCACTCTCTTTGCATTTCGAGCTATAGTTTGGGAGATCAGAATTCTCAAATTTTTACTGCAACAATTGTTACATCGGGTGCTGCCAAAAGAAGAGGAAGTCAAAGTTTTATTTGTTGAATGTTGCTACTTGGAGAAGTTCTATTGGGCCTAAATCGAATTCTTTGAAGCTAGATCGAAGTCTCTACCTCAATATCGAAGTCTCAAGAAGCAAGGTTGAATTTCCAAGTCAAAGAAACTACATCATAGTGTTGCTACTGTTGTTGCTGCTACCAGATTCAGGAAGGATCACAAGGAAGGTTGAATTGGTTTGGAGGAAGTCTGGGTCAAGGTCTAGAGTTTAAAGAATCATTATTGAAGGAAGAATTACTAACTGGGTTTTCCCCTAAAGTGGGGCTTTGCCTTGGCAACTGGCCTACATTTGGTGTCCTTGATATATGTGTATTTTCTTTGATATTTGCATGATGAACTAATAAGAATAAATATAAGAAGAAAATAATAAGAACTAAAGTAGATCATAAGTAAATAATCAATAACAAGAGGATCTTTCTGGATTTCTAATTCCCTAACATGGTATAAAATCTTTGGTGAAAGAAGAACGAAAAAGGCAGTCTCAAGGACTTGATCAAGGAAGTTATAAGAATTTAACTAGAAGAAATATTTATAACACTATCAAGGGAGAGAACAAGCTTGAAGGAGCTGCAAATTATAGGTCTTGGAAGAAAAGGAATTACATCATCCGTGAAAAGAACACAATCTTATATTTAGTCAAAGGAAATATGAAAAGGCCTACAAAAGAATCAAGTGATGTTGATAGGGTGAAGTACAGAAAAATGGAATTAGTAGCTATGGCTTTGATGGTTGAAGGCATAAAGGAAAATATTATCCCCTTCATAGAAAATATTGATCATTCTCAGGAAATGTATGAGGCTTTGTCAAAACTATTCACCATCAAGAACATTGGAAAAGTGGCAAGCCTAAAGAATGAACTAAGAACTACTAAGATGAAAAAGGAGGATATTGTTTCCTCTTTATTTGTGAGGATAACAAGGATAAGGGATGAGCTTCTTGCCATTGATGAAATAGTGCTAGATAAATAATTAGTGATTACCACCATTCAGGGACTACCACCTTCTTAGGATTCTTTTGCTTCAGGTCTCAACAACTGGAAAGAAACACCCACCTTTGAGGAGCCACGGACAAAATACAGTCAAGAATAATTAAGAGTCTCCATGGTAACCAACAACGAATAAGTTTAAAATTCTTATGTTTTGCATCATAAATGAAGATTAAAGAAGGCACCAAAGAAGAAGGTTGTTTTGTCCAAAATTGAGTGTTATCATTGTCACAAGATGGGACACTATAGAAGTGATTTTCCTAACAACCCTAGGAGAAAGAAAAGAGACAGATATCATGATAACACGGCTAAAGAAACATCATCCCTCAAGAAAGCAAAGCCCGAAGAAGATTTGAGGGACTTGCACTACTAATCCCCCTCTCTCTTATATTTCATTTGTATATTTTATGTAGTATAGGTTTAACATATTCTTGGAAATATATTTCTTTGTTTTATAAGATTTATATTTTCCCCTCAAGCTTGGGAGGGACCCCACAACAACTCCTCAAGATATGTATCTCATTCCCTCTATTTTTCTTCATATACTTATTTAAGATTTTGATTATATTAAATACTAACCACTTGTCTACCTTTATTCCTTGTCTAGGAATCAATATGTTGGATGTTCAAGAATCATGGAGAAGGCATCAAGGATCAAATAAGAAGGCCACACAAGTCAAAAGGTTTTTCAAAGAATTAAAGGTATGTATTTAAATATAAATTCTTTTTACTCTCTTTGAAATATCCATCTCTATATGTAATATTCCAGAACAAGAAAAGCAACAATATTGAACATAAAACTAGAAATTGCAGTAAATATTAAGACATAAAACATGAGCCAATCATAGATCCATATTATTATGTATATAAGCAGAAAATAAGTACAATTTCTTGAGGAACAAGTCACTCAAGCTAGGCAAGACAAGCCTCCAATGATCAAATACACCCAAAATGGAATGTTGCTGCTACTCAAAATGTCGGAGAACCAAGATAGTGCAGTCCCATTGAATACAACTGAAAATCGAAATATAAATATATATATCTACTGATATATATCTCAAAAGTGTTGGGAATGGAGATCTAAGCTCCCAAGCACATTTCCAAGACAACCCATAAAGGGTTTCTTGAAATACCCAAAATACAAAAATGATGAAATTAAACCCTAGGGTTGAATAAAATCTGAAACTGGACAACTGATAGGAGGTGGCTGATCTGATACGGAAATGGATGATACTCCTCCAATAGATCTCCCAGATGAAGGGTTGCTCCCCTCACTGGAAATCTAACTCACAAATTGGGGCACTAAGCCCTCCACTGCAACTACCCAATAAGATAACGTAGTTTCTAAAGGAAATTGCGTTGTAAGTGATGGAAGTAGCTTGGCCTGATTCTAGATGAAAAAATGATGCTCAAGGACCCTCCTTTATAACCTCCTGGATGAAGGGCTTCTCCCTCCACTGGAAAACAAACTCAAAACTGGATCTATCACTCCTCCACTGCTACTACCCTGTAAAACAACACAATCTTGAAGGAGACTGTGCTATGGATGATGGTTGAAGCTTGGTCTAATGTCGGATGGTGGAAATGCAACTCAATAAACCTCTCCTAAGTAGGCACTTGAAGTCCCCCAAGGATGAGGGTGTGATTTCCACTCAGAAAAACCCTTGTGCTAAACAACACAACAGACTCCGCTAAACAACTGAAGCGTGCAAGAAGTCATAAAATACCAAGACGTAAAAAATAATTAGAATGCCTTCTATGGCTACCATCCTCTTCCTTATATGCTTGGTGATCTTCCTCACCCTAGGTCCCACTCATTAAATATGCAAGTCTCATATATACACTCCTCTATGACTATGTTGTCATCCATTAACCCTCCACTACCTCCATGAAAACACTACTGATTTGGTCAACTTTGACCCTATCCACATGCTTTAGCCCATGTTCACACCTAAGGGTGATTTATTCAGCTGATAAAATGATCCACATTCACATGATAAGTGGTTTTATTCCTACTAAAGAGATTTATGGGTTTCTCTACCCACTTATTCACCTATCTTTTTATCAAAAGAAAAAATTAATATTCCAACTAGCTGAAACCTAATTAGGAATATTACAGTCCTCCCCTCCCAAATGTTGCTTGTCCTCAAGCAACTGAAAGGATGGACATTGCAAAATCTCCTCTCCTTCCCCTGTAGTATCCTCATCTAATAAACTCCTCCATTGTACCAAATGCTCTCCAATCAGTTTTTCCCCTAGTTTCTCCTCCCAACTGTGAAAGTTATCCTTTGGTGATAAAACCAATTGGCTCTCATCATGAAGAAGTGGCAGATCTTGTTTGGTCAATTTAGTGTGTCCTAAATTGCTACATTAATTTATCAATCTGGGATTCGTAAGCTGATGAAGTGTGGCACACTATATGTGCAAGATAACCTATTTCTTACCTTTTTGTCGTTTTTGGTTTCCTAATGTGAGATGGAAATTCTAAAATAAAAACAAATATGGTTATGATTGTTCAAGGCAATGATATCCTTTATAATGATTTACCAACTTCAAACTTCAAAAGAAATTTGAAACATACAATGACAAAACTGAAAGGAAATGAAAATGTGCTGCTAACCTAGTAAATCAAACAGTGAACTATTGAGCATGAAAACCAAACTATCCTTGCTGCTGTCTAAACACAAAAGAAACTATGCTTAAAGAAATCCAAGAATTGCAACAAAATAAATCTAAATCAAATTACATCAACTTATATTCTGATCCCTCGCCATTAGTCCAGCTATGGCTTTCAGAGGTAACCATAAACAACTTGAGCAATCTGATATCTAATTTGCAGAAAAAGAAACTAATATCAAACTACACACTCATACTTCAATCCCTCACCATCAGTCCAGTTGTGGCTTTCGAAGGTAACTGAAAATGACATGAGAAATTTAATATATCTAACTTGCAGAAAGTAAACTAATATCAAACTACACACTCATACTTCAATCCCTCACCATCAGTCCAGCTGTGGCTTTCGGAGGTAACTGAAAATGACATGAGCAATTTAATATATCTAACTTGCGGAAAGTAAACTAATATCAAACTACACACTCATACTTCAATCCCTCACCATCAGTCCAGCTGTGGCTTTCGGAGGTAACTGAAAATGACATGAGCAATTTAATTTATCTAACTTGCAGAAAGTAAACTAATATCAAACTACACACTCATACTTCAATCCCTCACCATCAGTCCAGAAATTTGTGGCTTTGAATGCTTGACCATGACATGGCTGATTTAATATATCTAATCCCTCACTCTTTTGAAACAAATGTGCAGTGAAATAAATAAACGATCTTGGAATTAAACAAAAACTAGAAAATAAAGTGCCGGCCAGAACAATATTGATTCCATGTCATTGAGTCAAAAGATATGCAAATGCGAGTACGCTATTTGTAATCTGAAAGCAAGAACAGAGTGGTTAATCAACAAATAAAACATGAAGATTATGGACAAAAAGTAGATGTAAAGCATGAAAGATTATAAAACGAGAGATGAAACATAAATACCATGAAAGATGCAATATATAAACACGTGAATGACTTATGGCACAATGAACTTAAAGAAATAAAACAAGAAACTATACAATAATGCACAAAACCTCAGCGTGTGCAGGGGCCCTCTGCACCAGCCTCGGGAAACAGCCTTCAAATACGAATTACGCTTGGAAACAGAGTCTTCTTATATATTAAAATGCAGTCATAACAGAGAGATGATATTACGGCACAGTGGCAACGTAATTACATTACAGAGCTATCTGGAGGCTAATCTAATATGCGTATGCAAACACGTTATTTATAACAAAGGTAATATAACTAATTCCCTAAAGTTTGTGCTGATGGAGACACGTAAATCATCACGTCCAGGGATCCAGCATCATGGCCGCAATGAGGAGTAAATCTATGAAGAGTGGATGTTGGATTCGGCTTATGGAGCCGTGTACAAGTGTTGATGTGTCTCCCGTAAGTTAGAAACGGTCATGCAAATCCTCACGTGATGAGAAACAGAGTCCTGTCACCGTGGGACTCTACGGTTGACTTCCACTTGGCCACCTTTGACCACAACCTCCTTAAGTGAATTTTCTCGAGCCAATAGGACACGATCCATGTCCACATCATTTATGACTTGCCCATGTGGCTCGTTTTTCCTGAAGACACCTGTAACATAGAATTTCACAAAATGGCTGCGGAAAGTTGCAGCAGCTGCAGAAAGTCGCAAGATTCCGCAGCTAAATGAGCAAAAATCTAAATCAAAAAACAGACACAAAATATAGTTAAAAACCATTTTAGATGCTCTTTTTCAATTAATATACAATGATATTGACAACTTGGAAGGTTCAAGTGAATGAAAAAGGTCTAGAATGGTGTATAGGAAAGATGCAGATTTGAGACTCAACAAGATCCATGGGGAAAACTACATGTTGTTTAATGGCTTCCTTGAGGCATTAGAGATGAAACATTTTGGGGATCTTAACCCCCATGAGAAGCTCCAATCCCCATGCTATCATCCAAACAAGATGGGTCACCCTGTGTAGATCATAGAAAAAATCCTCCATCTCCTACTCTTGCAATGTAGATGGGTTGTATGACTGAACATGATAGACCAAATTTTCCACCCCATGTTGTCTCTCTCTCGATATACCAACTGTGTAGAATTTTTTTTGATCTTGAGCTGCAATAATGCTATCCTCAAGAGGCCATAAGGCATCCTAACTCTCAAGGATCCACTCTTTGGCTCTAAGAACCTTGCTTTCCCAAGTCATTCCACATATAGTGAACATAAAATCATCACAATATGGAATCCAAAGGAGAAGTATATTGAGTTTCATGTGAAATGTCGGATGGTGATAGTAGTTCCCCAAGTGGAACCAGCGCAATTTGGCTCCTTGCTGCCCCTGAACATATTGTGGCAAGTTGTTTCCCAACCACTTTCTAGTTGTGCTTGTCTACTCATCTACTTGGAAGTATTAAATGGCATTGGGTGTCAAATGAGCTTACCCAAAATAGAATAATACTTTCCCCAACCGATACAAGAAGTGTCTATCTCCAACACTGAATTTGGTCTTAAAAAGACCATGAAATCTAAAGAGAGGCTTGCCCTCTTGTGGAGAAATGCACTGTATATAAATGGTAAGAGAATGAAAATTCCTTGTTAGATGATCAATAAGTAAAAAGACACAATTATTGCCATGTACTGTTGGTGGGCTAGTGATGATCAGGTACATACATCAACTCTCCCATCTCTCTCACGGAAAATTAAGTGGTTGTAACAACCTTGCAGGATGGTTGCTCCCTTCGTCATTCTTCTAGCAATCTACACATCTCCTGATATACTGGAGCACATCCTTTTTAGGCCTTCCCATGAGAATCTCTCCATAATGTTCTGATATATCTCAATGATACTATGGCGACCGGAAAGGAATGAATCATGTGCTGCATGTAGAACCTTCTTCTTGAGCTTGGAATCTCTAGCCAAGAAGATCCTACCCTGGTAATAGATGACTCCATCCACCACTCTATACATATCATCTTCTACTTGCCCATCTAGCACCTCACATGTGAAGTGATCCTTGGAATACTCTACCAATATATGGAACTCCCAATATGGATCTATACCCCTCAATGACAGCATTTATGGCCTTTGTGATAAGATACATGTCATCTCATAGCTCCCTTATTTAACATGCTCAATGCCAAAATCAAATACCAGAATTTTGTTATCCCATTGTTGTTTCCTTCCTTGCAGTTGCTTCTACTTAGAAAAATATTGAATTTTATGGAGGTCAAATCCTTTTCCCATCTAAAACCTCCCAAATTTGGCCAAAGCATGCATGAATGCCAACAACCCTCTGCTATATATGGAAGACGGCTTCCTATGTGGAAGTATCTTCTGATTCTCAAATGCTATGGAGTAGCCCCTTTGCACCATGATTGTGCCACCATATACTCCTAAAAATCCATCTTCCAGCGCAAGATGTTTAGTGAGAGAAGGAAATGCAGATATTGGACAATTTTTTATTCCTTCCTTGAGCCAATCAAAGGCTCTCTAGGTTGTGCTAGCCTCCCCCAAGGCTCCCTCCTCATCCAGATCCATGAATGATGCATCTTGTTGTGAGAAATCTTTGATCATCTCCCAGTCAAGGGGCACTCTTGGTGGAATGCCTCCATGTAATGAAACATCAAGGTCTAGAGTAGACTGTATATCTGAGTGGACTAATTTGTCCCTAATTCCACTGCGCAAATCAATCTCCTTCTTATGTGCAAAGACCTCCTGGAATGGATGGGTGTTCATTCCCCCAATCACCTAATGCTGGCCACCATTCTTATCTTCCCACTCAATCTGCAAAGTCTCCCAACATGTGGCGACCTTCCCCAATGTAATCAACCACTGCACACCCAATATCATATTGGTATCAGGAGACTTGGCCACAAATAAGTGATCTATCATGGTTTATGTCCTAAAAATTATAATCAATGCCGGAACACACTTCCCCCACTGCTTAGTCCCATTGTCTATCGATACTGACACATGATGCTCCTGGATTGTGCCCTGGTCTCCCAATGTTGGATTCTTTGGAACTCTATGTAAGAAGGAAAAGGCTCCTATAATTGGAGCAATTGCTCCATCTTCGTCCCCAAATAGTGGTGGATCTCCTCCTGGTGCTATAGCACTGGTATCTCCTTCCAGTTCTTCTTCTTCCTTCTCATTATTATTGGAGAATACCTCAACATCATCAAGAGATATTTTTCCTTAGTTCTCTCTTGAGGGAGGAACCTTCATAGCTTCCCCTTCTAACTGAAAGGAAAGCTCTTGCTGAAGGGGGACTCTTCCCCTTGGAAAAGTATTTTTCAAGTCTTTAGCCCTCTCAATAGCATCCTGGAGTGTAGTTGGTCTAGTGGATCCTACCAACGTATGCAAAGGCTCAGGTTGCTTGAGCTTGGCTGGCTCAACAAAGGGTGCTTCTGAATCTCTCTGATCAAACCTTTCCACCAACCTCCTATTGAACTCTGCATATGCAGTCACATTGGTATGCCCCAATGTAGAAATACCATGAAACCACCAATCATGAGCCTCACCTTCAAGGTGCAACACTGCAATCTCAACAACTTCTCTTTACGCAAAAACCCCAACAAATGCACTATGAAAATAACGCATTCTTAAAGCAGCTTGTGTTGTAGGGGCCTGAAGCACTCAGTTGACCTACTACCAAGATCTGAAATGAGCTCCTGAATCTCTCTGCCTCAGGAAGATCAGCTCCTCCTCGTAGAGATGACAGAGATGAACATGTTGTCCTCCTTTGCAACACCCCAACAACAAGCACGTTAAGCCAGAAAAATAGCAAGAGTAGCCAGAGATAACTTTGGCCTTGAGCCAGGTATGGAAAATGAATAAAAATCCTTGAGAGGCCTCTCAAGGAGAAGAAATCCCCTAACGAATTTAAAACACATAAACAACAAAATAATGCACAGTAATACGAGATAGACATGAAAATGAATAATCATAAGCATGATGAAAAATGGTTGCCTTTCCCTCTTAAACACATGAGAGCTCCACTAATCCGTAGTTCCACTCTGTCTGAGGTTTCATCTTCAAGAGAATATTTATCTCTGATCCACCTGCTTGTCCCATAGAGTGCTTTCGACCTCATACCTCTGCGTTGGTTGACTTGGTCAAACCTCTTTACAAATGTCTCCTTTCACACATGAGGGTGTGAAATCTAGTTCCAAGGCTAATTCCCTTAGGGATTTTATTCATGTTTTTATTATCTTTGGGTATCCTTACCCAATTATTCAACTTATAAGTGGAATTATCAAAATCTAATGTTCCAATTTATTGAAGGAAAAATTTGGAACATTACAGTCCTCACCTCCCAAATGTTGCTTGTCCTCAAGCAACTGCAAGGATAGAACTGGAAAGTCTCCACTCAAGGCATGGAGTCTGAAATGTGATGAGGAACATCTCCCCCATGTGTATCCTCCATCCCCAAGCAATCATCCAAACAAAATGAGCCACCTCCCAATAAGGCAACTCCTGAAAATCTCCTTCCACCTCAAGCTCCGGAAATGAAGGTGGGCTTAAAATCTGAACATGGTAAGCATCATAGCCTACCCCAAGTTGTCCTTCTCTCCAATTATGATAAGTGTAGAGTGTGTGTTGATCCTGGGCTACAAAAGTATTGCCCTCAAATGGAAAAGGGAAGAACAATCCTCCAAAGAGTTTTCTTCCAACAATGAAGAACAAGCTGGCCCAAAATGTTTCATCCATGATGAATAGGACAAGATCATCATAGAGTATCCCAATGAGAATTTTTTTGCAAGTTTTACATGATGATGCAAGATACAAACAATATCTTAAGAGGGTACAATGCAGTTTCATCCACTGCAACATCAGAAAATAGCATGGCAAGTAACATACAAAATTCATCACATCTACTCATGAATAGTAAATGGCTGAATGTAACAATAATATAGGATCAGGAACTTGCCCATGGTTATACAATGGATGTATATCAATCTCATGGCCCACCTCAAAAGAGAACACATATGTAGCTGTGGTGGCCATATCTCCTCCCATGCTCCCTTTAGAACATGTAGTGCAGAAAATGTGGGAACTTCCTCCCCTCAAGGACACATCCAACTCATGTGTCTTTCTCATAATCATGCTTCTCATACAAATCTTATCTATATCATCAAATGAAGTCATGATCAACAACCAAATGAAGGAAATACTGATGATTTCATGTGATGCTTGAAGATACCAACAGTCTCCTAAGTGTGTACAACACAGTTTTACATGTTGCTGCTTGAGAAAAGTACAAGGTAAAATGTTTATTTTTACATGGTTAATCATGCATGTCCTCATATGATACATGTTAGAGTGCATTAGCTGAAAATACATGTGATGATAAAAAAATTTCCCAAGGCCACATAAGAGATGGTTGCCTCCATCATATAGATTGGCCCAACAATGATCATGGAGCAATGTGACAAGCTTTCCCTCTTGCGAAGCAATGCACTGCAAAGTAATGGTAAGAGTATGGAAGTTAATACATGTAAAAATAAACTTCTCACCATATGCCGAAAGTAAGATGGTACATGGATCCATGAGTGAGTCCTCCATAGTGTTGCGGCATGCTATGAAGAGGAATGTACCATGTGCTGCAAGAAGATAATTCTTCTCATGCTTGGAAATCCAAGTCAAGAAGAATATGCCATAGTGATAGATGTCTCTATCCACCACTCTATCATCATCACCTCCTCCTTGTTCACCAACTGCATTCAAAGTGAAGTGATTCTGGGGACACTCCATCCCTAAATCTCTGCTCCAAAGTGATAGCGCTGTGAGCTCATGCAAATAAGCTCTTGTCAATACCAAGCTCTATTCTTTGACATGCTCCTTGTCAAAGACTCCTCTAATAATGCTTCAAAAAATATGGAATACTTCCCAAGATGGAAGTGCTTTCAAATCATCAAAGACCAAGGAGATAATTGTTGATCAGCGGTTTTCATTGATGTCAACCCAAGCAGCACCAAGAGCTAACCCAATATTGCATGGGAATTTTGACCTACCAAATTAATATATTCTAGGTCAATAATGCTTTTGATGGTTTCCACTTGTCGTGATGTTTCCGCTGATATATGGCACGCCATGTAATTCTTCACAGTTTGAGAGATATTCATGTTTGAAGTTTGTACCCCCAGTTAGTGGGCTAAAACCCCATGGGGTTGGGGAATGGGTCATTGAAAAGTCATAATTAATATTTTTTAAGCTTCTAAAATCCCTCCCACGTTCACTTGTTGAAGCCCATCTCAACCTAAGCATTTATATAAATTGTGATCCTCATTTCCTCCTTATGCAAGGGATTCGGTCATCTGAAACAAGTCATCGTGGAATTTGCACTCTAAATTTTTTTCTACGAAGGTTCAGAAGCTGAAATTTCTATGAGGTGAAGCTGAAATCCTGAGGAAGTTGCTGTAAAAATTTTAGATCAAGATGCACAATATTTTTGGAGATAGATCTGTGGAAGTCAGGGTTTTTGCAGGCTCCTGAAATTCATCTCAAAGAAGTGACCTTGGTAAATTCATCATAACTCTCTCTCTGAGTATCAGATTGGAATTACGTAAAAAGTGGCAGATAGTGCACAGTCTATACTTTTCACTCTATCAATTTCACAGCCAAATGAAGAAGTAGTGACACGTGGAATGACGTACAAGAGCGCTTTGATGAAACCTTCCATAATTAGGGCATTGTGAGAGATTGGGTATAACTCTCCCTTGAAGAATCCAAATTGGGTCAGACCTGTGGCATTGGAAAGACAACTCAAAGGAATAGTATAGGACCAAAAATTAGATATTGAGGATCTGAAATAACAGAGATACACCAGATTCAATATTGAGCTCCTAGAAGGCAAGAAAAAGATAGATCATGTGTTGTCAATGGTTGCAAAGGACCAGACTTTCTACAACAGCAAATCAAAGCAAGGTGTAGCAGAGGGTAGCATGACAAGAGCATCAACCAAGGTGCATAACAGCAGCAAGAAGTTCATCATATGAAGTCTTCAAGTGGGCAGCACTGCATATAATCATTGTAAAGGTATCATTGTAATTAGTCATTGTAAATACATTAGTATACAAATTGTACTAGTGTCTATCTGCCAAGGGTTGAAGAGGCAGTGTTGGGAGGTCTATGATCATCATTAGGTGGTTGTGTCAAAGTTGGGGTTATGTTCTAGTATATCTTCTTCTTCTGCATCATTCTATATCATTGTAAAGTGGACCATTTTCCCTGGTACGGGAGTCCATTCTTCTTTTATTCTTCTATAGGGTGGTAGGGTGGTGCTAGGGTGAGTTGTAGCTCATTGGGTGTTGGGGAATCCATTCAGTTGACTACTGAAGAATCTCGGGCATTGGAGCGTCCATCCAGTGGGAGCTGGAGAAGAATGCTTTTCTAGATTCTAGGAAGTTGGAGCTTTATTTTCAATTGGAGTTGAATATTAAAGAATTATTAGAAAAGCATTAGGTGGTTTTTGTCTCGGAGTGGGTTTCCACCTTAAAAACTGTGTGCATTTGTGTTCCTCTTGTTTGCTGCTATCATTGTACAAACACTGATAATAATTGAAGATTAACTAATGCTCTAATTGAAAGGAATACTGATTCACACCCCCCCCCCCCCCCAGTATTTCCAACAATTGGTATCAGAGCTTGGTTCCTTCAGCCAATGTTTTAATGGAAGGAGGTCATGGAGCATACCCAGAATGGTGTACCTCTATTCAATGAAAATAATTATGCACTCTGGAAAGGAAGAATGGAGGTCTATCTCTTGGCGCAAGGTTACAAAGTATGGGACATTGTTCAAAATGGATTTACATCAACTATGGATGAACAAGCTAAGAAGAATTTGGAAGATGATGCAAAGCAAAGAATATTGTGCTCGGTGGACTTATTGAATGTGTGCTTATCATAAGGTGTTGGGTTGTAAAACCACCAAAAATGTATGGGGCAAGCTTGAGAATATATATGCAGGTGACTCAAATGTCAAAGAAGCAAAGCGTCAAATCTATAGAGAAAAATTTGAGCAACTCAGAATGAAAGAAGATTGCAACATTGTTGCATACTTTTAATACGTTGATGAAATAACCAATACTCTAGAAGGA
This sequence comes from Pinus albicaulis, assembly GCA_034641835.2. Taxonomy (NCBI): domain Eukaryota; kingdom Viridiplantae; phylum Streptophyta; class Pinopsida; order Pinales; family Pinaceae; genus Pinus; species Pinus albicaulis. The sequence goes on from CM076581.1 coordinate 1,380,779,824, forward strand.
TTGGGAGAGCCAATTGACGAGAAGACTATTATATGGAAGATTCTTAGAACGTTACCGGGGAGATTTAACCCAAAGGTATCGGTCTTAGAATACAGTGAAAATCTGGACAAACTCAGCAAAGAGGAATTACATGGAGTTCTCATAGCATATGAAATGAGACTTGATGAAGAAAAGGGTACTTCGCATCTAGAAACTGCATTCGTTGCATCTAAGAAAACCAATAAGGATAAACAACCTTCAATTGAAAATGCATGCACCTGCAAGTGTGAAGAAAAGGGAGATGATGAAGAAGGTCTTTAAAATGAAGAATATGCTTACTTCATGAGAAAAATAAAAATTGGTAAAGGAAAATTCAAAGGTAAACTTCCATTGATATGTTTCAGCTGTAATGAGGTTGGGAATTTTGCAGCAAAATGTCCAAACAGAAGTGATGGAAACCCAAAAGGAAAGAAAGGCTTTAATAAATTCAACAAGTAAGGATCCAAAATGAATTTTCTCTCTAAAGAAGATAGCTCATCATCTGATGAAGACAATGACAGTGACGAAGAAGCCTATGAGAGAGTATTGTTTATGGCCAAGCACAATAAACAAGAGGTATAAAACAACGAAGAAGAAGGATAGACCATGAAAGTTTGCATGAGGAAACCAGTGAAGCTTATAAAATATCTCAAAGGTGGAGAAGATCCGTTCAATACTCTTGAAGAACAAGGTTTCAAAATTGAAGTTGAAGAACACAAATGCATTGAAGAGTCACTTCCAAAACAAGTTGAAAGAAAGAAACCAAGAAAGGGAAGAATTAGAAGCTGAAGTAGTCTCGCTACGTGAGGAAGTGAAGAAAGGAAAAACTATCCAAAACTATGCCAACAGCTCAAGGGCATTGGAAGAACTCATCAACAATCAACGATCTTACAACGACAAAACTAGTATTGGTTACAAAGAAGAAGAAGTAGGACCTTCTACAACAAAATACAATGAACCTATGAGATTTGACATGCATGTAGACTTCACTGGAAAAGATTCACAAGAACAGCCTTGGAAGACAATTCCTTGATGAAAATTTCCATCCAGGTACCAACATATTTTTTATGGCTACTATTATTCATGTGGAAAATTTGGTCATAAAGTTGTATAATGTCGCACATAACCTAGGAACAAATACAATTCTAGGAGATCTGTCAAATATGAACCTCCCAGGGCTCAGCGAAACATCAATAGATTTGAACATTTAAGAAATAATATTGAATGTTAAAAATTTCAAAACTTTGGACACTTTGGACACATAGCCAAAGACTGCAGACTTGAAAATCCTCGAGAAGAATCTTCGAAGCCACAGAATGAACGAACATGGAAGAAGAAGAAGAATGATAATTGTGCTCTTGCTTTCAAGGCTCAAAAGAATAAATATGTGTGGTATGTTGATAGTGGTTGCTCAAGGCATATGACTGGAGATAGAAATAAATTCGTATCTCTGAAAGAGAAGAAGGATGGAATCATGTCCTTTGGAAATGATGGATCTTCAAATGTTATAGGATCGAATCTTTGTCACTCTCGGAAGAAAAGATGCTCTAGCCAATAATGTTCTATTGGTTGAAAACATGAATCACAATCTGCTCAGTGTTGGACAAATGTGTGATCAAGGGCACACAAAACTATTCAACTCCACAAAATGTGAAATCAGGAAATGCATGTATGGTGAAATTGTGGCTACAGCAAGTCGAGCTCCAAACAACATATATGTTTTGGATAAAGCAACTAAAGCATGTCTAATAGCTAAAGAATATGATATAATATTTGGTATTAATGATGATCGACTAAGTAAGAAGTTTGCTACAAAGGTGCAAAGTGATTTAGAGATGTCTTTACTTGGTGAGCTGACATACTTCTTAAGGCTTCAAATATCTCAGCAAGAGAAAGGAATATTTATATGTCAAGCCAAGTACATCAAGGAAATGCTCAAGAAATTTGAAATGGAATATTACAAACCCATCCTTACTCCAATGGTAACAGGTTGCAAATTGAGCATAAACGACTCATCTAAGGATGTGGATCAAAGGTTGTACAGATCTATGATTAGTAGTCTTCTATATGTAACAGCCTCCCGACCAGATGTTATGCAAGCAGTTGGACAAGTAGAAAGATTTCAAGCAGCACCAAAAGAATCACATATTAAATATTCACTAGCATTGGAATATCTTCGCCAGAAGCTTGGGATTCTCCCAAATTCTCATTAGATTTTATTTTTTCAGAATACAAAGGGGGAGTGGAAGTAGACTACAGGTTTGCAGGACGGTTGTGTGTTAGGGGGAGTAGAAGTGTGTACAGGTTCGCAGGATGGTTGTGTTTCAGGGGGAGTTACCCTTGGCCATTGATGTCAAGGGGGGAGAGAACATTGTAGGAAGAGGTTTCATGATCACAGGGGGAGTATTTGTGTTGCCATCAATGCCAAAGGGGGAGATTCTTGATCAGCGGTTGTCATTGATGTCAATCCAAGCAGCACCAGGGGCTAACCCAATATTGCATGGGAATTTTTACCTACCAAATTAATATATTTTGGGTCAATAATGATTTTTATGGTTTCTACTTGTCGTGATGTTTCCGTTGATATATGGCACGCCATGTAATTCTTCACGGTTTGAGAGATATTCATGTTTGAAGTTTGTACCCCTAGTTAGTGGGCTAAAACCCCATGGGGTTGGGGCATGGGTCATTGAAAAGTCATAATTAATATTTTTTAAGCTCCTAAAATCCCTCCCACTTTCACTTGTTGAAGCCCTTCTCAACCTAAATATTTATATAAATTGTCATCATAATTTCTCCTTATGCAAGGGATTCGGTCATCCTAAACATGTCATCAGAATTTTCGCTCTAAATTTTTTTCTATGAAGGTTCGTGGGTTGAAATGTTTATGAGGCGAAGATGAAACTCGAGGAAGCCGTAAAATTTCGTATCAAGGTGCGCAACATTTTTCGAGATATGGTCCGTCGGTTAGGTTTATATGCCCCGAAATTCATCTCAAAGAAGTGACCTTGGTAAATTCGTCATAAATCTCTCTCTGAGTATCGGATTGGAATTCTGTAAAAAGCGGTGGATATTGCATAGTCTGTAATTTTCTCTCTATCAATTTCACATCCAAATGAAGAAACAGTGACACGTGGAATGACGTACAATAGCGCTTTGATGAAACAGTCCATAATTAGGGCATTGTGAGAGATTGGGTATAACTCTCCCTTGAAGAATCAAAATTGGGTCAGACTTGTGGCATTGGAAATACAACTCAAAGGACTACTATAGGACCAAAAATCAGATGTTGAGGATCTGAAATAACAGAGATACACCAAATTCAATATTGAGCTCCTAGAAGGCAAGAAAAAGATAGATCATGTGTTGTCAAGGGTTGCAAAGGACCAGACTTTCTACAACAACAAAGCAAAGCAAGGTGCAGCAGAGGGTAGCATGACAAGAGAATCAACCAAGGTGCATAACAGCATCAAGAAGTTCATCATATGAAGTTCATCATTGTACTTAGTCATTGTAAATACATTATTATACAAATTGTACTAGTGTCTATCTGCCAAGGGTTGAAGAGGCAGTGTTGGGAGGTCTAGGATCATCATTAGGTGGTTGTGTCAAAGTTGGGGTTATGGTCTAGTATATCTTCTTCTTCTACATCATTCTATATCATTGTAAAGTGGATCATTTTCCCTGGTACGGGAGTCCATTCTTCTTTTATTCTTCTATAGGGTGGTAGGGTGGTGCTAGGGTGAGTTGTAGCTCATTGGGTGTTGGGGCATCCATTCAGTTGACTACTAAAGAATCTTGGGCATTGGAGCGTCCATCCAGTGGGAGCTGGAGAAGAATGCTTTTCTAGATTCTAGGAAGTTGGAGCTTTATTTTCAATTGGAGTTGAATATTAAAGAATTATTAGAAAATAATTAGGTGGTTTTTGTCCCGGAGTGGGTTTCCACCTTAAAAACTGTGTGCATTTGTGTTCCTCTTGTTTGCTGCTATCATTGTACAAACACTGATAATAATTGAAGATAAACTAATGCTCTAATTGAAAGGAATACTGATTCACCTCCCCCCCCCTCTCAGTATTTCCAACAATAATGCCATCTCCTCCTCCTACAACATTATGCCAAGTGTGAGAGAAAATCTGCTTTTACTCTCCCAAGAACAAGCAAAGCAACAAAATATTTTGCTGCCTCCCCATACTTCCATCATATAAGTCATGTGATGAAGACACAATGAATGATATGAGTATCACATCAATACCATGCATCCATACTCTATGCTTCTTAATGATGCAAGTATCCTGCCATCTCTTCTCCATCCTCCTACTCTTAGGAAGAGTGTTTGCCAAGTGATGGCCAAACTCTTTCAAGAGTAACCAGCGCAGCCAAGCCTCTTGTTGCCCGGTGTCATATATCTGCAAGTAGCCTCCCAGCTCCTTGCTCAACAACCACATCCACTCAATCGCTTGTGGATGCCTTCTCCTTCTCTTCATCTTGGTACTCCTCCCATGAGGGATACCATCCTCCCAAACCAAATCTGTCTTTGCACTTCATGGGATTTTGAAATGCAAGCTTCTCAAGGATCAATGAGACCCTATAAGAACCCAAATAGGTGGTAGGAAAAAACCTCCCATCATGATGTGTATGGCTCAAGGAATTTCCAACACAAGCATGAGAGATTTTATCCATCCTAAGATGTCCTCCATCTTCTATCTGCTCCTGTGAGAAAGGAAGAAAATATTTGTACTCAATGGTGTGTTGAAGTGCACCTCTAATGAGATCTCTTCTTAAGACCTCCCTCTCAACAATAGTCCTCCAAAACCAATGAGATCTTGGATCTGCTGAAAGTAGAAGTTCCTCTTTGAGCTAAGAGGAACTCATTGAGAAAGTGTCATCTTGAAAGGAGAAAGGGTTTCTCACTCCAAGATGTCTACCATCTTCCTTGAAGTCTTCAAACCCCAACCTCAAATATGATGGAAAATACAACAATGGCTCATGAGAATGATGGTTTGCTTCTTTCTTGAATTTTTCCATGTTGCACAGCGCAGTGCAACCAAGCTGCTCTATGGTAGCAAAGGGATTTGACCCTTGGTCATGCAAAACTAAATCTCCACATTGATCAAAAGAATTTGCTACAATAGTAGAATGTGGAAATATTTTTATACCTTGATGATGTTTTGGAACTTCTTGTAGGGTTGCAAGAGTTCCTTCCTCCAAAGTGTTGGCTTCCCCAACTGTTGATGCATGTGGCTGCTCCCTCCATGAGTGTGACAGCATTAGGACAAAGCTCCTCAAGTGGTGTGAGATTTTCCTCCTTTGTTCTTCATCCATCAAAGGTTTGGATCAACCCTTGAGTGAACTCTACAAAATTCTTCACCCTTGCATGGCTCAAGTGGCTGCACCACCAAACATAGGCTTTACCCTCCAAGTGCAGCGCTGAGATTTCAATAGCTTCTTTTCCTGCTACAGGATGCAGTAGGAAAAATGCCTCCAACTTTCTCACCCATGTTCTTGCTGTAGATAACCCATCAAAAGTGGACAACATAAATCTATTTCCTTTGATTTCTCTTCTGCTACAGGGTCTCTTCTCTTCCTTCAACTGGATGAAATGAGGGAAATCTAGAGTCTCCTTGAAGGCTCTAGGTTGAGATCTGTACTCAACAAGGTAATCACTCAGGATCTCATAATCCAAGTGTCTTCCATGCTCAATGTCTTCTTCTTGATGAGAATACAAAGTGAATGGTCCTTCCTCTTCTATTTATTCAGTCTTCTTGAACTCCTTGGATATATTCTCTCTAGATATGAACACCGATGAGAGAAATCTCATCTTCTTCAACATTCTAATCTTCTTGGGCTTAGACTCACAGGCTGAGCCAAGAAAATTGCTTTGATACCACTGTAATGTTCCCAAATTGGGATAGCTAGCAAGGCATGGTTGGAAAACACATTTTCCAGTAATGGCTGCTACAAGAATTGAAACCAGGACCTGGATCCCTTAGATCTATGCATATAAGACCTGAATCCAAGAGGAGACTCCAAATAAATCCTTCTATAGTGGTTAAACAGATCTCCCACTACTAGATGTCCTCAGAAAGTGCCCAGTGAGGGACTGCAACAATTCTTGAGCAAGAAATGGAAAGACAACGTTATTTTACAACCATGAGCATATGAAGATATGAATAGCCATCAAATAATGTTATAGCAGCAAAAGAGTACGAGTTCTTGAGGAAACATCTACTCAAGAAAGGCAATGCAAGCCTCAACAAGACATGTACATGAAATACAAGACCACTGATATTTCTGCATAAACCCAGGCTATGAGGACGCAGTTTATAAGATGTACTGCTCCATATTACATAATAATTGAAAGATATGGAAAGATATGGCTCAAATACAATAGGGGAGCAAATCTCTAACCCTCAGAAGCAATAATACATCAATCCTCCAAGGGATTGGCTGAAATATACAAAATGGAAAAAAAGCCGGAGTTGCTGGGCAACAACTGCAACTCAGAAACTAGAAATACATAGAGAAGGCTGAATATGATGAATGATCTAAAATAAACCTCCTCCAAGGGATTCTCCAAGTGAAGGCTGATCCTATCACTGGAAATATCACCCTCCAATCAACAATGCAAAACCCCACAGCAAATGCACTATGAAAATAACGCAGTTACTGAAGCAAACTGTGTTGTAGGGGCAAAGGAATGAGTTGGCCTAATGCCAAGATCTGAAATGAGCTCCTGAATCTCCCTCACTAACCTCACATAGGAATAGAAGCTCCCTCCTCTTACAGATGAGCCAAGGAAATGGTGTATGTTGTCCTCCACTACAACACCCCAGCAACACTGCATTAAACTTGAGAAAAAATAATGCAGTAACTGAAAGGATAAGCTTTGGCCTTGAGCCAAGATGTATGGAGAATGAAGAACAATCCTTCAAGAGGCCTCTCAAGAAGGAGAAGAAATCCTAAACAGGAATTCCCCGGCAATTCTTGCTAAACAACAAAAGAATGCACAATGTCTGAATAGACATGAAAATGAATAATCATAAGCGTGATGAACAATGTCTACCTTGCCCTCCTTTTAAACACATGAGTTCTCCCTCTCCATGGATCCCACTCTATTAGGGTTTCCTCCTTCCAGGAATATTCCCTCCTCTATCTCTGTGTTGTCCCATAGAGTGCTTTCCACCTCATACCTCTGCGCTGGTTGACTTGGTCAAACCTCTTTGCAAATGTCTCCTTTCACACATGAGGGTGTGAAATATAGTTCCAAGGCTGATCCCCTTTCATACTAGAGGGATTTTCTTCATGTTTTTATTATCTTTGGGTCTCCTTACCCAATTATTCAACTTATAAGCGGAATTATCAAAATCTAATGTTCCAACTTATTGAAGGAAAATTTTGGAACATTACAAATGCATATAACTTCTTCCTCCAAGATTTTTATGTGTTTGTGGATGACCCATCAAATGTAGGCAAAAGGAATCTATTATGCCTCTTTCTTCTATTGTTGTTCAAGGTCCCCGTTCTTATTTGATTTGGATAAATTTTTGGAGACTTAGATTCTACTTGAAAGCCCTTGATTGAGATTTGACGTACTCTCTACCCACTTATTCACCTATCTTTTTATCAAAAGAAAAAATTAATATTCCAACTAGCTAAAAGCTAATTAGGAATATTACACTATATTACTAACTATTTCTATGTCCAACTCTACTGAACCCTAAGAGGATCCTTATTTGGGATGATTTATCACCTGATGAATCTACCCACCTTATACACCTCTTATTGCTTCTATAAATAGAACCTTAAGGAGGTTCTAGAAAACCCTAACCTAAGGGTATGTTGATAAGTGTGAAACCCTAAACCTATTTAGGGATATTTATGAAGAATTTTTTATTAGATAATGTACAGTTTGGTATTTTGATATGATCATGGAAGCTTTAGACTTGCTTGAGTTAAAATGACATTGTTCGAAATCAAGAACCTCTGAAGTCTGATATAATAAGGATTTTCTTTCACAATGAACCGAAACCCTAGGTTTTGGTTAGGTCTACAGGTAAAATATGTGTTATGAAAAGTCATAGGATTCAAACCCTAGGTATATGTTCTCTTGGTTGAATCCCTAGCCTAGTCTAGGAAAACAAATATGTATAATGTATTAATGTTGACTAACATATGATGTGCTTATAATGGTGATCTCCTAGATATGTGTGTTGAACTATTTTCTAGTGGTCCTAAGATTCTAGGGGTATGAAACAAACCTTAGTCAAAAGAATCTAGGATGATGATTGAAAAGTCTAGGGTCTACAAATAAATCCTAGTAATTAATAAATTATCTAGTAGGTATATTCATCTAAATCTATATAATGTGTGCTGAGAATTTATAAATGGAAAATCTAAGGTTTAAATTGAGCCCTAGTGAAATTTACTCATGATGTGTTTATTGAATTCTGGGATTTACAAAAAACCCTTGTAGAAGCTCTTCATGATATGTTTTGATAATTGATTTGAAATCTAGGGCATGCAAATAACCTTAGTGAAAGTTTATCATGGCAATGTCGGAGTTGTAATTAATCTTGATTAAACTCTTTTACAAAATCCAGGATTTGTATGAATCCCTAGTGAAAAGTATAACATGTGAATCCTAAAGGTTGTTAGATATCTTGTAGATCTGTAATGGTTCCATGGTTTACTAAATGTTGTAGCAAGGTATATTATACCTTTGAAAGAAACATTGAAACCCTAGATATAATGAAAGACATTGTGATGTAATCTAGGGCTTATAATAAAAAGTCCCTAGAAAAATGTTGAAGAGTGTATGTCTCATGTTTGGGTATCTTATATGTATAAATTTGAAAAAGCTTATGCGATTCTGATATGGCTAACTTTATGCTTCTATAGTTTTTCTTATGCTTGATGTCTAAAGTTGTGCAGGTACATCATAAAGATGAGAAGTTCATAAGTACGATGAAAAGGATGGAAGACATGAAATATTCTCCAACACCTAAAGAAGAAGTTGATCTCCCTAGATTAAGAGGGAGCCTGGATATAAGAAGAAATGGTTATGGTTCTCTACTTCATGTGGAATGCACTAGACGAGGACTAATAGTCATAAGTCTTAGCGAATACCATGAGTAAGAATCATAGTCATGATTGGATAATGCTTTGGTACTTCTATAAGAAGGAAAGCATGATTCGATTGAATAATATGTTGCTACATGAAAAGTAGGAGAGGAAATTGTATTAGGAATCTTCTTTCAAATATTATATTGACAGTCCTACTAGAATTAGTTGAAGGGAAACATCAAAACCCCTAGATTTGTTTTGATTATACATTTGAAAATATTGATGATTGGGGTTTGTGTTTGCACAGATGAATCTCTTGAAGGATTTGATAGCATGATGGTTACCAATCAATTTTATTGGGAGATATTGGTTTTCCTTGATTTGTTGGATCAAGGTGTGATGAGGCTGTGTGATTGAATCATTTCCTAGAAGGACATCGGACCGGCACTTTTTGTTGATGTCTGATAGGGAGGGTGACATCGGGTGGATGTGCACCTAGTTCCGTGGGTTGATGGTTAGTAAGTAAGCCTAATGGTACCTATAGAGGCTGAAATATTTAGTCCATCTTAATCCTACTTGGATAGATTGCCTTGGTCAGTAATCTAGTCCATGGCATTCTGGTGCCTAAACTGTTGAGTGACCAATGGATAGAGTTCCTTGGTCAGGAATCTAGCCCATGACATTTAAGTGTCTAAAGATTCTTCATTGTTCATATAGTTGAGATCTATTGTACTATTGAGTTATGAATACCTCCCTAGTTAAGAGGGAGTGTTGAAGAATGTAACTAGGTTCAGTATTCATAAATTGTACTTGAATCAATACTTATTGTACTTATCAAAAGAATAAAGAAAATAATTTTATTTTATTATTAAATGACTTATTAAAGCATGTGTTTCATGCTTGGGTCATATTTATTTTAGGTCAAAGTCCCTATTGTGGACTTCTAGGTTTCATTCTGAGTCTATAGGATTATTGCATATTTAAATTGATCCATATTGGTATTTTGAATCATGCAAATAGGTCAAGTATTGAGTAAAATATGATTTATGAAGCCTCCACATAAATTCGGCCTTAAGGTGATCAAGTCGGCCTCAAGCCTAGGAAGTAAAGCTCATCTCAAGCATATATATACAATGGAATCAAACTCACTTGGAACCATCTAATTGCAACACAAAAATTCGATCTAGAAGTTGCAACAAGAGAATTTTTTGAAGTGAAGGAGAAGGAATTTATGGATTTGATTTTGGGTAAACTTAAAGAGCTAAAGAAAATTGAAATTTTGGCACCACTCTCTCTTCATTTCAAGCTATAGTTTGGGAGATCAAAGTTATCAAAATTTTACTACAACAGTTGTTGCATCAAGTGCTGGCAAAGTGTTGCTTCCAAGGGAAGAGTAAGTCGAAGTTTGTTTTTATGAATGTTGTTGCTTGGAGAAGTTGTATTGGGCCTAATTCGAAGTATTTGAAGCTATATCGAAGTATCTACCTCAATATCAAAGTACCAAGAAGCAAGGTAGAAGTTCCAGGTCAAAGAAACTACATCATAGCGCTTCTACTGCTACTAATGCCAGATTCAGGAAGGATCACAAGGAAGGTTTACTTGGTGTGGAGGAAGTCTGGGTCAAGGTATAGAGTCTCAAGAATCACTATTGAAGGAATAATTATTGACTGGGTTTTCCCCTAGAGTGGGTTTTTTCCATGGCTTCTGGCCTACATCTGGTGTCCTTGATCTTTGTGTATTTGCTTTGATATTTCCTTAATGAACTAAGAAGAATAAAGATAAGAAGAACATAATGAAACTAAATAAGATCACAAGTAAATAATCAAGAAGAGGATCTTTCTGCCATTCTGATTCTCTAACAAGAAATTTATATGTTAAATTAATTTTAACTAAACTTTGAGATCGCAGATTCCATGATAACTGGCCTTGGTAAAGTGGTTGAACTCAATCTCTATTGTGGTTTTTATTAAGAAACTAATATTTAAAACTAATAATGATGACAAAATGTAATTACTATTGATGATCTTGATTAAGGATTGATCTCAGAAATCTGTGAGGGCAAGATGATAAACTTGTTGATATGAATTTATATGAAACTATGAATTTTGAAATAAAGCTAATTCATATGTTAATTGTGTCATGGTTTGAGCCATGAGACTGAAAAGAAAAAAAATTTGAGGATGTGTGAACAACTATAGGGGAAATTTCTTGGCTTAGCATGGAAAGATGGCAGCTATTATAGTTATTATATTTCATTAATACACTAACAACTGAGTGTATGCGGAAGAAAAAAACTCTATGGAAGCAAAAGAAATTATTTATCATGGCATGGAAAACATGAGATGGACCAACCACATCAAGAAACAAGAACCTTTAGGAAACTAGAGGTTGAGCTCAGGAACTTGAGAGTTGAGCTCTCGGATTTGAAGGTTAAGCTTAAAAGATGAAAGGAAGAGAATTGGAGGCTCGTTAGGAGACAAAATGATCAAGCAAGGTTAAATTCCATACTGAAGCAAAACTTGTTCTTCATTTAAGGGTTGCTACAATACACTCCCACCCTCAGAGATGAGGACAAAATTTCTACTAGCAAGGCAAAAAAGAGGCTTCATGAGGTTGAAAAGGAAAATAGTATATTTCATGTTGGTATTGTGGGGAGAGGCATCTGAGAAAGGATTGTCCTCACAAGTAGAAGAATAAAGGAAATAACCCTTACAAACCAAGGGAACATGAAATTATGATGTAAGATGTTGAGAAAGAGGAGGGAAAAGCCCTCAAGATCTGTGATATGCTTATATATATTTTCGAAAATATTTCCCTATGTAATGTTATGAGGGAAATTGAGACTCCAATATCATCGTTGTGCACACTGCGAAGTGTATCAGACTGAATTTGTTGCAGACACACACACACACACACACATATGTAAATACATTTATATGAAGTGTATGAGGGCTGAAAGTGCCATGAAGGCTAGACTCAAGGGCTTTGAGCCAAAAAAAATTGGAGAATTGTTTTGTTTAATGTTAATATGCTACACTTTTTAAATTTTAACTATATGATTTTCTATAATTTTATTGTTGATTGAGCATGGACATATTGCTCTGTCTGTGGTTTTCCATTATGATTCTTGTTGTGGGTTTAGTTTTGGCAATGGTGCCCTTTGCTTTCCTCTTGAAATTTCCTTTCCATTTCATATTTTTATTTTTTATTTTTATGGTCAGAGGCCTCAAGACAGGTTGGTTATGGTTCCAAGGAAGCCAATGGAGCTAGTAGAGAGTCGAGGACGACCAATAGAACAATACAAATTGAGAGAGGCCTATGCATAAACAATGGCGATAAATGAAAATCAGAAAGGCTAGGAAGGGGCAATCTATGATTGGCGTGAACAAGAACATGCTAATGTTTGGAGGATGGGCTGGAAAAAGGCCAACATTGGAACATATTGGAGAGTTACTCATGAACATGACAACAATCACAAAGATAATGTAAGTGGTTGGAAATTATTGCATAACAGAAAACAACAACAAAGTGAAAGGAAGAGTAAAAGGGGGAATTCTAAAAAGAGAACTCCCTTGAATCATGCATTCTTTTCTTATACAAAATGAGTTATCTTACCTTGGTTTACATGACATAAGTCAATATATGTCATGTCCTTGATTAAGTGGACAATAGTATGACAACCAAGAAGGTTGGTTGAGTCCATGGGAAATAACGGAAAGTGGAATGGAAGCCATGAAAATGGCATGAAGGAGGTTCTATTGACCTTAACGCAATTTATATATGTAAATATATTTATGTTCATGATCATGACAACGTTTATATACATATATGAATGCCATTGTGACTGGCAGGTTTTGCTAGCAGACATTCTTGTGTAAGAATGATGGTTTGTATTCATTTAATGCAAATTTGGATGCCATGTAAGATTTTAAATAGTGTGAGGAATCAATGGGGAAAAAGTATCCCTGGATGATCTATGATTTTATTATCGTGTGAATATGATTCTTATATTGTGCCCATGTTGTGTTTCGAAACAAGGAATATTAAAGGATATGTCAACATAATGAAAACAATGTGATTTTTGGCATGTTATGTTGTTGCATGTGTACATGTGATGTTGTATATGTGTATATGTTGTATTGTGCCACCTTTACATTGTATTATGCCTTGTGTATGTGTATATGTGTTGTGTAATGTGTTGGGGTAGATAGGTATGGGACTGTTTGGGCCTATGTGCTGTGTAAAAGGATTGATTTGAGGGTGGAGCTAACAAGCTCTATTTTCCCTTATTGATTTGAGGGTGGAGGCATAAGCCTATGGATTCCCTTATGGTGGAGGTATCAACCTCTAGATTACCTTGTTGATTTCAGAGTGGAGGCATAAGCCTCACAATTCCCTTGATGGTGGAAGTATCAACCTTTGGATTCCCTTATTGATTTGGATGGAGGAAACATCCTTTGGATTCCCTTGAGGGTGGAGGTATAGACCTCTAAATTACCTTGTTTATTTGAGGGTGAAGGTATAAGCCTCTGAATTCACTTGAGGGTGGAGGCATAAGCCTATGGATTCCCTTGAGGGTGGAGGTATAAAATTCCAGATTCCCTTGTTGATTTGAGGGTGGAGGCATAAGCCTCTAGATTCCCTTGAGGATGGAGGTAATAACCTCTAGATTCCCGTAAGGGTGGAGGTATCAACCTTTAGATTCCCTTATTTATTTGAAATTGGAATCATAAGCCTTTGTATTCCCTTGAGAGTGGAGGCATAAGAATCTAGATTCCCTTTAGGTTGGAGGTATCAACCTTTATATTCCATTATTTATTTGAGGGTGGAGGCATAAGCCTCTATATTCCCTTAAGGGTGGAGGTATCAACCTCTATATTCCCTTGTTTATATGAGGGTGGAGGAATAAGCTCTTGGATTCCCTTGCTTTAAAAAATGGTGGGGATAGGATACCTTTGGAATCCCTTGATAGATTGATGGACAATAATATAGGTATAATTTAAATCATTACAATTTCCTTATGATGAATCTCACGAGAGAGTGTATTCCATGTTACAGGTAAGCATGGGAATTTCCCATTTTGGGTGAATTGAACTGCTTATAGGAAAAACAAGTAGTAGCTTGAAGATATTAGGGTGTGCAAAAAAAAGCACTAAGAAGACTATATGGAGCCACAGAAAGTGGTTGATCCAAGAAAACAAAATCATATTTATGTAGTTGCTAAGAAAGCGAATTGTACACACACACACACACAAATATATATATAGATAACACGATTGTAAGTGAGTTTCATTATAAATATCATAATAATTATGTTGGGACTAATCATGTTTTGCATTGCGTTCAGGATTAGAAGACCAAGGACAATGTTCCTCCAAGGGGTAGGTGTTTGTGACAACCCCTTTGGGAAATTTCCCCTCTTACATATATTATAAATATTTCAATTATTTTTTATTATAAATTAAAAGGCGTCATAATTGGGACACATATTCTATAGTTTGAGGAAGGAGACTTCTTGGGATTTGAATGAACCTTGACTAGTTTCATGGAAGCCATTGAAGGATCGACATGTGTGCCTTAAATGGAATGGTTTTATAAATTAATTAAGCATGAAAGAAGGACAACATATTCCATTATTTCCTTGGATAATTCCACAAGGAAAAGAGGATAAAGAAAAACTTAAGAAGGATGAGTTGTGCTGGCACTAGGGACAATTGAAGTCAACCAATGGGATGGTGGGGCAAGGAGCTAACACACCAACATCCCCACCACCACTCAAAAACTAGAACCACCATGACCAAGAGGAGAAGTTAGGAGGTGATAAGAGTGTTTTCACATGCAACTGAAATGGTCACAACATAATATTAAGGACCCACGAGGAAGGAACTAGAAGGAGGTATACAGGATGTAACTGTACGGGGGAAGGAATTCAAGAAGACAACATTTGTATGTAGTGATGGGAGGAAAACATGGAAAACATAATACAAAAGAGAGATAACCTTGAGGAAATAAGGAAAAGGAAAGAAAGGTTGAAAGAGTGGTTGGCAGAAGCATTGGTTCACAACAAAGGAGGAAAGAAAGCATAACACATGAGGTAAAGAACACATAGCTCTGAGTAGCTACCAGAAGGAAAGGAGCAGAGAAAACATTCAGTTTATAATTGGGAGGTGGAATAATATATTATATGTGAGTACAATAGTCTCTAGATTCCTTGTAATACTAGAGGGTGTAGATGGTGTTCTCTGGATTCCCTTGATAGCTTGGGTGGAGGCATGTTCCTTGGATTTTGGTAAGGAGAGTTATTTAGCCCCCCTCTGTTTATTTTCTAGATTAAACAATGGATATCATATTCCAAAGATTGGGTGGAGCCACTATGTGAAGGAATTGTTGAGGGTGGAGGTGTTAAGCCTTTGGATTCCCTCATTCAGTTTAGGGTGGAGGTGGTGAACCTCTAGATTCTGTATTCCAACCTATATTGAAAGAGCCACAATTCTTATTGGAGTAGTTGTAGGGTGGAGGTGGTGGAACTTTGGATTCCCTGTGAGATATTTACTACATGATGTAGTTGGCAGGCGGAGGTGTTAAGCCTCTGGAGTCCCTCATTCAATTTAGGGTGGATGTGGTGAGCTTATGGATTACTTATTCTAGCATGTATTGGTAGATCCATAATTCGTAATGGAGTTGTTGCAAAGTGGAAGTGGTGGACCTCTGGATTCCCTATGACATATTGACTTAATGATGTAGCTGGTGGGAGGTGGATAGTTCTATGGAGTCTTTGTTTCAGCTGGAAAAATGGTTTAATCCCTTGAGCACTCATCTTGTGTCTGCATATGACTTCATGTTTTGAATGCTTTATGCTTGTGCAATGTACTGATTTATTATAGCTTGCAATATTGATGAACGAGACATTCCTATATGAATGAAAAATTTTGTTTTAAATACATGGATATGGAATGGTTTAAGTCTCTATGTTGACCTAAGGCCTATATTGACATGGTTTCGATGTGTTGGTTCAATACATGTGATATGTCTTGAAGTGTGATTTTCTATCTACTTAAGGAAGGTTAATTCCCTATATATTTCTTAAGTAAATGATAGGGATTATTGCATATATCTATATGTTTGTTTTCTACTTGTTATTGGTGTGAGAGGCTTCTATATTTCTATATTGTTATGAGCTTGAAATTTGTCTAATGGGCCACCATGAAAATGAACGATCATATCTCTATGTATGAGTTATGAAATCAGAAAGAGCTGGTTATTGTGCTCTATTTTAAATATTACCAAACTCAGGAGGAAAAACTTGAGATATATCTACTTATATATATAATGCATGGGCTATACCAAGCGTTTTTGATAGAGCTCGGGAGAGATATATGCAACAATAAAGCTCAATAGGGATAGCCTAGAGGAGCTTCCATATACCTCTACATGTATTTAGAAATTGTGCATCAAAGGCCTACACAAATGCTCCTATTATGTGCATTATCAGTTATCAAAGAGTTGAGGATGGGAAAATCCCCAAATGTGCAAATGTGAGAAAATGTCGCAGGGTTGGAAGTAGGGCCCAGAGGAGTAAAATTTCTCTCAGGCTTAAATTCTGTGAGACCAAGTGTCATACCCAAGCGCAAATCATGGAGGTCAAGGATCGCTGTCGGGAGTCGTGTCTAAAGGAATAGGTGGGAGAGATCCCATTTTTCAAATGATGCAAACGTCAAAAATGTACATGTGTCCTGGAAATTTATCGTCATAGATTAAGAGGGGAGCCCTAAGGGAAACTCCCAAGATTTTATTCCTGGGGTGACTTGGTAGGTGGGGTCAGTTGGTTATATATTGGCACATCAATGTGGCAAAAAATCGAAAACACTTTAACATGGAAACTTTACTATTATCGTACGAAGGATCAGGCGGGACCCACACCATCATGGCGGGTAACATGGCCTCGAGGCCACATGGAATCTTGATAATGGGAAATTTTCCATCTAGTTTTTAAGGTTTGGTGGGCCCAAGTGATCTGGATTCGAGTGAAACATGGAACCATTTGAGTGGAGCCACATGGAGGGTGACGTTACTATGGGGGAAAGTGTCGATAACATCACCTCGATTCCCTTTACCCTGACGATTTCTAAAAAATATGGGTGAAAACCTACTGGGAATTAATTCCTTAGGTGATGTGGTGAAGTGGAGCTGACATGCATAGGCATGAATGAATGTGCCAAACGTAATTGGTTGTTTATTGTTGAGGTGGTAACAGGACGTGGCAGGATTCCACATAACCCCAGTAGATATTAATAGAGGTAGAGTTAATGCATATCGAGATGATATGGAAAGGGTAGAGTTTGAGTACACGTCCATAAGAAATCATAAGAAATATGCGTGGTGTATAAATATGGTAATAGAATTGCAATTGCTCAACAAATTTAATCTAAATCAAGAGACACAATTCTACTCTACTGATCTGCAGAAATTAATTCACAATTTAGAACAAAATTCTCAAACATGCATCGATAACATACAAAATTATACAAATGTATCTGGGAAAAACCAACTGGTAAAAACCCCTTAATATTGTTGCATTAATCAGATGAATATAGAATCTATTACAATTTCTAGCTCTAGCTCTGAGCTCTACGTGCAAAAGAATAATTGTTCTCTCTGCTCAATGAGAAGATCTGACCCAGAATTAGTCATTTTATTCACCCACCTGAGATCCAATTTCCTTGTGAAAATCCTAAGGAAATTAACCCCTATTCATTATAAATTTCCTCCAAAATGATTGCGCAATTCTGAAGGATCATTCATCGATTGCATGCAACACCTGTACACTCAAAACTATTCTACAACTAATGTTACACTACCTTGGAATATCCACCATAGTTGAGAAATTTGAATTAATTACATGCATGAGCCATTTTTGGTTGATTGATTAGTTAACTGGATGATCTATGAGTTATATTGTTGTCCCACTTCACAAAAAACCTCCAACTAGTTCTATTAACTATTAGAACTAGTTTAACTGAGTACAACTAGAAATAAATGAACTGGATTTCTACAAATTAGCAATCAACACATGCAAACTGAACTTCAAGCACACTAACTTGAATTTATTAAGCTAATTGAGTGAAAGGATCCATGTCACCTCAGTTAACTACCTCCAAGTTGTCTGCTGATGTGGAAATTTGAAATTTTCTCAAGTTGACCAAGGATAAGTCAAATTAAGTCTTTCTTTCTACACTTATCAACACTCCCTCTTGGCAAGAAAGGGATTATCAAGCATCCCTATCATGCATTTATGGAATTTAAACTTCCATCTTGAAAAATCCTTTTTCAAGATTTCAACATCTTCTTCCTCTATTGGAATGTATTGTAGAAACATTATCATCGTCTGCACACAGTTTCATAACTGATGATACCATATATCTATATTCTTGTATCGATCATGAAATATCGGATTCTATACGAGATTAATGCAACTTTGTTTATCACAATATATCACAGTTGGATCCATATCCTGATCAAAAAATCCTGTTGGTGTCCTATGTTTTGATAGATTGGCCAACCAAAAGACAAGGCAACATCAGAACCAATATTTAGAGTTCCAGGATCTAGTCCTCCCGTTCTCAGAAATATTCTCTCAAATTATTTGTTTGCAAAGGTATATCTTGTTTGCTTTTAAGTATTGATTTTAGACTAGTTATTAAGTGCAGGTGTTTGTTTGGTTTGTTTGTTTGGTTGGTTGAATTGGCACAGCAGAACATGAAAGATCTAAGTAGTATAGATAGAAAGAAGAAATGTCAGATTCGTTGGGAAATGGAGTCAAGAAGAGGTTTGTAACAAGCTCATCAATGGATATGGGATATCAAAGGGAAAATCTAACTTGGCCACAGGATCCTTTAGTTTTGTGAATGAGATGGACATCAATGATTTGGAAAGAGAAATTTAATTCTCAACAAAGGGAACTTAAAAACATAACTTGAACAATAAAGAGGCATTTGATAGACAGGGCTAACCATGAATTCTACAAACCACACTTTAAGCAAATAATGATTTCAAGACAACTTTTAAAATGAAATCTAAGATTCTGGGAACACCCTATTTCCTCAAAGAGTCTATTTTAAAGGAATTAGAAACATGAATGATTCACTGATAATTGCAGTCATATAAGAGGGAACACCTAAAACATCTATGATCACAACTATAAAGACATTTATAACAATTGTTCAAGCAGGGATAAAGGGTATGATCAAAACAGACCTCCTTGGCTAACTGTAAACAATGGTAATTCAAAGGGAGACTTCAAAAACAGTTTTCAAGTGGCAGCAGACAAGCAGGGAAAACCATAAATCATGTTGGAACCAACTAATTGAACTATTGGAGAAATAAAAAAGCATGAGGACTAAAGAGAAATATTAAAGACTCTAAAATACCTCAGCAGAAGAAAACATAAAATAGTGAAGGATAAATAGGTCTAAGGTGTTTCCAGGAGTCATTTATTAGCCTAAACTTTTCATCCTACTGTAGTAAGAATTTATGAAACATAATGAAAACAGGAAAAACAACAGACAGTTCATAATACATCACCAACAGCCAAGCTCAGGGATCCAATGATAGAGCCTTCTCAAGAACAAGCATGTCAAAAAATAATCCAGCTTCCAAGACTTCAATTTCTTCTTCAACCCCAAACAGACTATGTATTATTTCAGAGAGTTTCAGTGTTACAACTAGTGACCAACCAACCAACAACTTCTCATCTTCTTCAGAACTATTTATAGAAGAAATGAGGAGGTGGAAGAGTTCTATGGTTTTGTATCATTAATTCTTTACTAAATGCAACTCCTAGCCTTGAAAACCATGCAAGGCCTAAGGTAGGAATGCATTGAATTACAACTCTGTTTTATTAATTCTGTTTTCTGCTTTTTAGGCTTAGTGGGTAAAAAGATTGACTTTCAGGCATTTTCTTATCTTTTCAATAACTTTACTAACAGTTTGAAATATCTTCCTTTGTTTGTAATAATTGTTCAAATGTCTTTAGTCTTAATGTTACTGACCGAGATTTGATCTTGGTATTCCTTTGAGGCAGAGAGGCTGCAAGTGGAAATTTTGGTAGCTGGGAATTCAATTAGCCCCTGTGATGTGGCATTCGAGGCTTTTCTGGAGATTTTTCTTCATTCTGTGGATTAGGCCTTTGATATTCAATTTGTGCCTTGATCCTTTCAAGCTTTGATTAACATCTTTAAACCTTTGATTATGCTCTGATCTTCATCTTGACACTGATATTCTTTCATTTAATTAACTCTGACTGTGTTTGTTGTTTGTAGGTGCGCAGAGGGTTTGTCGGAGAAATGGTTTTGAAAAGTCGACAATCATGACTTATCAACCTTCTTAGAACATGTATTTAGCACTTTAAAACCCTTTAATTTGTACCAAAGGCCATGAGGATCGTCATACTCGGCCAATAACACTGTAATTATTTGTTGGAGGGTTTTTAACTTGAAATTCATTAAACCTGCATAAAAACAAACAAACGTTATTGAAATCCTGCAAAAATTGGTTTAGAACTGCTTAGGAAGGTTCGTGGAAGTGTTTCAGAGCAGTGAGGATGGAGGAATTTGCAGCGGAGGACAGGTTTCTATGCCAAAACAAAGACCCAGGATTAAAATTTAAAATATGGCACGAATTGGGAAGAAGCGGTTTCGGGAAAACCATCAGTGTTTTTCGCGCAGCATTTGGGGCGGGGAGGCGGTATTAACTTTTGGAACGCGATTCCATTCATCGCTCGACACGTGGAAAATGAAAACCACTTTCATCGCGCGGAAGTAGCGCACTGCGGGGAGGGGTCAAAAATTACGCGATATGGATCGCTGGTCGTTGGATGATCATCGGGACATCGGACGGTGCAGCTAGAACGCAATGAATGGAAAGCTGCAGGGTTGAACACTGCGGTGGGACCTACGATGACGTCGGTTGCTTCGTCGCATAGTGGACGGGTGTTGGCTTATCGGGTTAAGTCCCGATCGTCAGATCGTCTGGATGAACGATTGAGATTCATAGATGGGGGCGAGTTATTTTGAAAGGAGGAGAACATGGCAAGTGAATGGGCAGAGGGAAAGATAACCTGACGATCGTTGATCTTTGTAGATCAACGGTCGAGATTCGCTCATAAACATAATGTTGGGAAAACAAAAATAGAGGAAAGGTAAGGCTTTTAACGTGGAGTTTTAAAGTTATTAAGCGCCCGGTTGTGGGGCTTAGTCATATGAGAAAAAAGGACTGATGGATATAAGCCCTTGGGGGCATAACACTTTATAGTGCAAAAGACTATTTTTAGGCCAGAATAAAAGGTTTTTAAGGCCAAATGAGGGTTTCAGTAGGCTAGAAAAAGGATTTTTAAACCAAATAAAAGGATGATATAAGGTTTAAAAAGAGAGTTTTAATGGTTTGGAGGTTAATATGAAAGGATGAAAGGGGAAATTTGTAAAGGAAAATAGGGGTGGAAATGGAGATGATTTGTGAAAATGAGATGGAGAAGTGAATGATGAGAATGGAGTCTCATGAGCAGTTTTCTTTGGTAAACAGTAGGTACCTTAGGGCTAATAGTGAAACAGCAGTGAAGATTAATTCCAAGGATAATTATCATCATAAGACTTCAAGAACTGACAATTTGGAAATGAATTGTTTCTTGACGGCTAGGAAAGGTTTAGCCACCTTTTGATATGAAAAATTTTTATAGGTGGCTAACAGTGGCTCCACATGGGGAGGACAGTTGGTTCTTTAGGTGTCCATAACCTCAGCTATTGATCTTTGGCTTTTCAATAAACTAGTGCCTTAATCCATTGGGCTGCAGCCTTTCTTTTCTTTTGGATGATCTTTCTTTGATCTGATAACCTCTACAACAATCTGAATCAATGGAATTCTATCAAAACAACATCTCTACCTACCCATTTCTAATGATCCTAACATTTTTTTCTTCTTTCAGAGTGCATTTGGACTAGCAAACTTTCTTCATCGATCATTTTATTCTTTTATTGAAAACATAAAACTAGTCTACTCTACTCTTATTTCTCCATGAACTCAGTTTAAACAGTTGAGTTCATAAATTCTCTACCTAACTACTATCTGTCAGGATTAGACTGTCCGACAGACCTGTTGGCAATATGATGCAGAGTGTTGTCCTTGATGGCAACCCACTGAATGAAGATGAAGACATGAGACAGTTGACATGTGTTGTCCTTGATGGCAAACCACCTGATGAAGTTTGTCTTGACCTGATGGACTTGGTAAATGATGTAAATACGATGCTATGATGTCACATTGTAATATTAATATGATGCCTAGAGAGTGAGGTCCTTGAATGGCAACCCACTTGATGAAGATGATGACAACTTACTTGATGAAGTTGTGCTTGATAGAATATGTCTTGATGAACTAAATCTGATGTATCTACAGTGAGTACAGAAGGCAATGAAGAAAGGAATTCATCATGTGCTAAATCTATGGTGAAAAGAGTATGTCTCAAATCATACGCGGATCTGTCTAGGAGAAGTCGCGTATGCACACGGGAAACAACGTTCCAAGTCGCGTATGGGCAAAAGCGCTCATAAAGTGTAAAACCAGGGGTAACCACCATGGTATTGACCCATTGTATTGGGTAATGATTCGTCTAAATGACCCCGTCCAGGAATACCATCGGAAGTAATGTGGTTTTGGCTCATGGTATTGATAAAGGGTAAACCTATATAAAGAGAAGAAATTCATTGTGAAAATCATGAGTGTGGGTGCAAGATGTCTGAGCTTGAATGAATACTTCTCTCTGAAGGATATCTGAATGGAAAGGGTTACAGTTGAATGATAGATCTGAATGTATGATGCACCAATGATGAAGAAGGGGATCTAGATATGAAATGTACTTGTATTTGCTAGATCTGTTTATGGAATGATTAGATCTGAGATGAGGCGAACATCTGTCTGAAGTAAAGGGTAAAAATCTGTGTGATGTATCTGTTCTGAAGAATTGCAATGACCTAAATGTCTGAAGAACCATATGCTTGTTTGTCGCAGAGGAAGCACATATATACGCGGATTCGCTGAAGAGAAAGCGTGTATGCGCAATGAAATTAGATCTGTAATATGTACAGAAGTATACGCTGGTTTATGTGAACAGAAGCGCGTATATACGCGACATCAGTGAAAGAAAAGCGCGTATGCAAACTAGGTTTTGCTGAAGTCTGTGGTAAGAAATGTCTGATCTGTTCTGCTGGTTTACTGATATCTGACAGTGATTTATATGTATCATTTTCATGTTTGACTGTGCTTAAAAGTATGGAGTGGGTCCAGTCTAAAAATATGATGAAACGTGGCCTGCAAGTTATGTCCTAAAGGAAGCTTTGGATCCAGTGTGAAAATTGATGAAACGTGGTCCATAGAGGTGCTGAGGGTTGTAGCCTTCAGTCAGGGGGTTGTAGCTCCCTTCCAGGTGAGGCTGGTAAACGAGAGCAGGGGGTCGTAGCTCCCTTCCGGGAGAGGCTGGTAAACGAGTCAGGGGGTTGGAGCTCCCTTCCAGGAGAGGCTGGTAAACGAGCGCAGGTGGGTGCCTGCGTGCTGGTAGGAGTCTGCACCAGCACATATGTTATAAGATGTTTTCTCTATAATAAAATATTGAAGGCTGAGCAACTGCAGCGGTGGTTTTCTCCCGACTTGGGTTTCCACCTAAAAATCCTGGTGTTCATGTATGATGCTTTGTGTGATGGTTTATTCTGTTCTTACTGCACATGTTTACTGTTTATAGAACATCTAATGAATGAATGATGGAATGATATAAGTGAAGAACTAATGGCATAATTAGATCTCTGTGTATACGCGAGTTTTATGAAGGATGTCCGCGTGTATACGCTACTTGGCTTCAGCAAAGTAGCGTATGGGTTTTAAGGAATGAAAAAGTAAAAATTTTTGAATATGCAGTAAATACTGATTCACCCCCCCCTCTCAGTATTTTTCCCAACAATTGGTATCAGAGCAGGTCCTTGTGCAGAAGCTTGATCGCTTAAAGGAGATCCGTCGCAATGGGAAGTCAAGAAGGAGTAATGTCTATAAAGCCACCTCTATTCGATGGAAGCAATCTGATATTCTGGAAGGTACGAACAAAAGCATATCTGCAAAGTCTTGGTGCAGATGTATGGGCAATCGTGGAAGAAGGTTATCAATACCCGGCAAGTATTCCTACTGATGCAGCAGAAAGGAAGAAGTATGAAATCAATGCCAAAGCAGTAAATGTCTTATTAGGAAGCATGTTTGAACCAGAATTTGCTAAAGTAATGCAGCTACATTCAGCAAAAGAAATATGGGACAAAATCATTCTAAGCTATGAAGGAGACACAAAGGTAAAAAGTGCAAAACTCCAAACTCTTAGAATTGAATATGAAAATTTGAAGATGCATAGTGATGAGAGCATTGCCCATTTCTTCTTATGTCTGGATGATATTGTAAATCGAATGAGAAATTTGGGTGAAACCATAACTGATACTACTTTGGTGGAAAAAGTCTTAAGATCCTTGACTTCAAAATTTGACTCTAAAGTTTCAGCTATTGAAGAAAGGCAAGATATGCAAAATCTTACTATTGTTCAATTATATGGTATTCTGACTGCTTTTGAAATGAGACAAGGAGGTCCGTCTCAAATCAAAGAAGCCGCTTTTAAGGTATCTGCAAGAGGAAAATAAAAGGAAGTTGTCAAAGAATCCAGCTATATATCTGAAGAAGAAGAAGCGAATTTTGTGAGAAAGCTCCAACTAGGTACTGGAAGATTCAAAGGTAAGCTTCCCTTCAAATGTTTTGAGTGTGGAAAAGTTGGTCACTATGCTGCTAAATGTCCTTATAGAGAAAAACGTGGTAAAGGGAAACAATTTGAAAAGAGGAAGATTTATTATGCAAATGAAGATGATGATGAAGTGTCTAGTGAAGATGAAGAAGATTCTGACCATGATATTAAACTGCTCATGGCAAAAGATTCTAGAGAAGAAAAGGATACTTTTGTGGATGCTCTGGAAGAAAATGATTTTCTTGAAGAAAACAATCAACTCAAAATAAGCCTAGAAGAAAAGAACATAATCATAGAGACTCTTGAAAATCAGCTTGAAGCAAAGAAAAAACGCATTGAGGAATTGGAGTGTGAAGTAGTAAGTCTAAGGAAAGATAATGAGAAAGGAAAAACTCTCAATCTTAGATTTGCTAAAAGTTCAGAAACCTTAGATGAAATTATCAATACTCAATGTTCTCCTCTCATAAAAATAGGTCTTGGATATATTGGAGAATCCTCTCAGACTTCAGCACCAAACTATCTAAAGGCAGCAACTACTGGTTTACAATATTCTGCCTCTCAACAAGGAAGCAAGGATTCTTTACAGGTAAAGCAAGATCATCGCACTTCAAGGAACACTGACAGGAATAACTTTCAAAGGAGCTCCAACCAGCAGGTAAATCCAAATATAAGATTTCGTGATTACCAAAATGTCTATTTCAATGGACAATGTTTTACATGTCACAATTTTGGCCACAAAGCTGCTCAATGTGTTGCTTACAAAACCATCATGACAAGAGAAGCAAGAAAGAAAAGGTTGGATACTGAACCAAAGAATAATACCTATAACAACTTTTCTCCTCTTCAAAATGAAGTTGAATGTGCTTATTGCAATAACTTTGGCCATGAAGAATCTGAATGCAGGAGCAAAGTCCAGCCAAAACAGCACTTTCCCTCAAGTTCCGAAGTATGGAAAAAGAAGGAATTACAGGTTGAAAATTGTGGGATAGCATTATTTGCAGAAGGTGATGAAAATAAATGGTACATTGATAGTGGATGCTCAAGACACATGACAGGTGACAAAAGCAAACTCCTTACATATAATGCTCTAGAAAAAGAAAAGAAAGTAACTTTTGGAAATGATTCTCTTGCTGTAATTAAAGGAAAAGGGTCTGTGTTTCTAAAAGAAAATGTGAAGGCTAAGGATGTCATGTATGTGGATGGATTAAGGCATAATCTGTTGAGTGTAAGTCAAATGTGTGATCAAGGAACTGAAGTTGTCTTTAGTTCAAAAGAATGTGTGGTTTGTGATCTTGATACAGGTAAAATTATTATAAAAGGGAAAAGAAATCCAAGCAACTTGTATGTACTAAACTGCAAAGATCAATGTTACTTGAGCAAGTCTTCAGAAAATTGGATATGGCATAGAAGGTTGTGGCATCTGAGCTTCTCTCAAATCAACAAAGAAAGCAGACTTCAAGCTGTTCGTGATCTTCCCAATATTAATCTACCATAAAGTATCATATGCAAATATTGTCAATTCGGTAAGCAGACTAGAGTAAGATTCAATGCCAAAGAAGGATCTTCAAGTAAGCCTCTTGAACTCATTCATACTGACATCTGTGGACCTATGAGGAAAAATTCACTACGTGGGGAAGAATACTATATCTTATTTATTGATGACTACTCTAGAATGTGTTGGATCAGGTTCATTAAATACAAAGATGAAGAATTTGAAAAATTTCAGATCTTCAAAGCATTGGTAGAAAATGAATTAGATCTAAAAATCAAGTGTCTTAGATCTGATCGAGGAGGAGAATATACATCAAATGAATTCTTTGAATTTTGTGAACAACATGGCATAAAAAGACAGTTCTCTGTAGCAGGCACTCCACAACAAAATGGCGTAGTAGAAAGAATGAATAGAACAATTGTTCAAATGGCTAGAGCTATGCTTGATGATTCTGGAACTCCTGACATGTTCTGGAGTGAAGCAGCACATACAACAGCTAACATTCTCAACAAGGCTCATGTTCGAGTAAATAGTGAAAAAACTCCATACGAACTCTGGTATGGTAATTCTCCCACTATGAAGCATTTTAGAGTTTTTGGAAGTAAATTCTTTATCAAAAATAATGATGAAAAGCTTGGCAAGTTTGAACCTAGATCAGATGAAGGGATATTTCTTGGTTACTCATCTTCAAGCAAAGCATACACATGTTACAATAAAAGAATTCGAAAGATTGTTGAATGTATTGATGTTGTTATTGATGAGTCTCCCGCAGCTCCTAAAGAAGAAAAACAAACAACAAAAGAATATGATGGTGACTTATGGCCTTCTACATCAAATAGAAATGATATAAACAATGGATCCAATGAAGAACTTGAAAATGATCTATCTGAAAAAGCTCCATCCAGATATGTTCAAAAGAATCATCCTGAATCTCAAATTTTGGGAGACAAGGAATCGAGTGTACGAACAAGGAGAACTCTGGTGGGATCTTCTAGTCATCTGGCACTTCTATCCACAATTGAACCACACAATGTCAATCAAGCTAGCAAAGATGAATTTTGGAAGCAAGCCATGGATGAAGAGCTCGATCAAATTGAAAAGAATGACACTTGGGAATTGGTACCAAGACCACATGATAAAAATGTCATTGGAACTAAATGGATTTTCAAGAACAAGTTAAATGAGAATGGGGATGCTTACAACAAAGCTAGACTGGTTTGCAAAGGGTATACTCAACAAGAAGGTATATACTTTGAAGAAACTTTTGCTCCTGTAGCTAGACTTGAAGCCATAAGAATGTTTCTTGCTTTTTCAAGTTATCAACAAATCAAAGTTTATCAAATGGATGTTAAATCTTCTTTTCTTAATGGTAATATAGAAGAAGAAGTATATATAGAACAACTGGAAGGATTCATTTTGGGAAATGATGAAAATCTTGTTTGTAGACTTAAAAAGGCTCTATATGGTCTCAAACAAGCTCCAAGGGCATGGTATTATCGTCTTGACAAATATCTTCATCAACAAGGATTTTCAAAGGGGTCTGCTGATAGCAACTTATACACAAAAATTGAAAATGATAAACTATTGATTGTGGTTGTATATTTTGATGATATCATTTTTGGGAGTAACGAAGAATCTATGAGTCAAAAATTTGCTTCTGTCATGCAGTAAGAATTTGAAATGTCTTTACTTGGGGAACTAACATTCTTTCTTGGCTTACAAGTGCATCAAACTGTAGATGGTATATTCCTATCACAAGCAAAATATCTTAAGCAAATTCTGAAGAAATATGGCATGGAAGAATGCAAACCTGTAAGTACACCAATGATAACCGGATGCAATCTTAGTTCTCATGATGATTCTCCCACGGTGAATCAACCAGAATACAGATCAATGATAGGAAGTCTACTTTATCTCACTGGAACTAGACCAGACATTAAGCATGCAGTTGGGATTGTTGGACGATTCCAAGCTAATCCAAAAGAGTCTCACCTTCAGGCTGTTAAAAGAATTTTCAAATATCTTCAAGGAACTCAAGACCTTGGTCTATGGTATCCAAAGAATGCTGATCTTACTCTTCATGCTTACACTGATGCAGATTGGGCTGGAAGTGTTGATGATTGGAAAAGCACTAGTGGTGGTGCATTCTATATGGGACCCCGGTTAGTATCTTGGTTCAGAAAGAAGCAAAATTCTATTGCCTTATCTACAGCAGAAGCAGAATATGTGGCTGCCGCATCTTGTTGCACTCAACTCCTTTGGATGATGCAAACCTTACAAGATTTCAAATCAAATGTACACCTCCTATCTCCATTATGTGTGATAATACAAGTGCCATCAGTATCTCAAAGAATCTTGTTATGCATTCGAAGACCAAGCACATTCCCATCAAGTATCACTTCTT
This sequence comes from Pinus albicaulis, assembly GCA_034641835.2. Classification (NCBI taxonomy): domain Eukaryota; kingdom Viridiplantae; phylum Streptophyta; class Pinopsida; order Pinales; family Pinaceae; genus Pinus; species Pinus albicaulis. The sequence goes on from CM076581.1 coordinate 1,380,808,617, forward strand.
ACGTGAACAAGTGCTTGAGCAAAAGGTGAAGTTGGAGTATGTTCCCTCCAAAGAACAAGTTGCTGATATCTTTACCAAACCTTTGCCCAGGGAAGCATTCGAGTATCTAAGACAGAAGCTGGGAGTGTTCTCTGCCAGTCAAAAGAACAAATATGCATAAATTTAGAAGATGGCATTGGATACGCGGATTTCCTGAAACACAGTCGCGTATATACGCGAGTTCATGCACAGAAAACCGCGTATGTCTGATTGCTGACAATTTTCTGTTTGGAGTCAGCTCTCTTCAGCACAGCTGCAGTGCTGTTTGGTATCTCTGATACTATTTGGTATCTCTGGTGGTGTTCCAGTTCTCATAATTCTATTTCTAATGTTTTGATAAATATGCCTTGATGATTTGTTGGTAAAAGTGTTCATGATGCACAAACTAAGGGGGAGCCTTAGTCATATGGAAAATTTTCTTGGATGCACAGATTCAGGGGGAGCATTAGCTTTGCTGAGTATCATGCATTGCTGGCATTATGATGGTTCTGAAATATGTTCTCTTTCTTTAGGACTTTCTGGTGTTGGTCTTAAAGTTATATTTGTAGTTTGATGAAAAGGTCATGTAGAGATCCATGATGTAAACTTGTAATATTCAGTCATGTAAGGACTTGACAAATTTGTAAACCCACTTGGTTGGGTAGCTGAGTCAAATTGTGTAAACCTACTTGGTTGGGTACTTGAGTCTTATATGTAAATCCACTTGATTGGATATTTGATGTAAGTATGAGTCTTTGGTGATAGGAAGTTCATAGAGTCATGTACTTCATTGAAAAATATGTTTGAAGATTCAGCATGAACTCACGGGGAGCTTGGTCACTTCAGTATACATCAGATCTGCAGAACGCTTCTTCTACATGAGAGTGACATGGTGTTTGAATCCGCCCTTTGCCCTTGATGTCAAAGGGGGAGAGTGACATGGTGTTTGAATGAAGAGAAAGAATGGTGTCAAAAAATGGAGAGAGTGACATGGTGTCATTGTATTCTTAATGTACCTATCTGTTGTGGTAACCAAACATCATCGTGGTTGCCATCAAGTCCAAAGGGGGAGATTGTTGGCAATATGATGCAGAGTGTTGTCCTTGATGGCAACCCAATGAATGAAGATGAAGACATGAGACAGTTGACATGTGTTGTCCTTGATGGCAAACCACCTGATGAAGTTTTCCTTGACCTGATGGACTTGGTAAATGATGTAAATCTGATATGAAATGATGTCTGTTAGAAATATGATGCTAAGTGTTGTCCTTGAATGGCAACCCACTTGATGAAGATGATGACAATTTACTTGATGAAGTTGTGCTTGATAGAATATGTCTTGATGAACTAAATCTGATGTATCTACAATGAGTACAGAAGGCAATGAAGAAAGGAATTCAGCATGTGCTAAATGTATGGTGAAAAGAGTATGTCTCAAGGCATACACGGATCTGTCTAGGAGAAGTCGCGTATGCACGCGGGAAACAACGTTCCAAGTCGCGTATGGGCAAAAGCGCTCATAAAGTGCAAAACCAGGGGTAACCACCATGGTATTGACCCATTGTATTGGGTAATGATTTGTCTAAATGACCTCGTCCAGGAATACCATCGGAGGTAATGTGGTTTTGGCTCATGGTATTGAAAAAGGGTAAACCTATATAAGGAGAAGAAATTCATTGTGCAAATCATGAGTGTGGTGCAAGATGTCTGAGCTTGAATGAATACTTCTCTCTGAAGGATATCTGAATGGAAAGGGTTACAGTTGAATGATAGATCTGAATGTATAATGCACCAATGATGAAGAAGGGGATCTAGATCTGAAATGTACTTGTATTTGCTAGATCTGTTTAAGGAATGATTAGATCCGAGATGAGGCGAACATCTGTCTGAATTAAAGGGTGAAAATCTGTGTGATGTATCTGTTCTGAAGAATTGCAATGACCTAATTGTCTGAAGAACCATACGCTTGTTTGCCGTAGAGGAAGCGCGTATATACGCGGCTTAGCTGAAGAGAAAGTGCGTATGCGCAATGAAATTAGATCTGTAATATGTACAGAAGTATACGCTGGTTTATGTGAACGGAAGCGCGTATATACGCGACATCAGTGAAAGGAAAGCGCGTATGCAAACTAGGGTTTGCTGAAGTCTGTGGTAAGAAATGTCTGATCTCGGTTTCCCATCAAGCCATCGATATCCCATGCTGTGAGTTATATGGTTCTGATCACAATGCATCGTGCTTAAAAGTATGGAGTGGGTCCAGTCCGAAAATATGATGAAACGTGGCCTGCAAGTTGTGTTCTAAAGGAAGCTTTGGATCCAATGTGAAAATTGATGAAACGTGGTCCATAGAGGTGCTGAGGGTTGTAGCCTTCAGTCAGGGGGTTGTAGCTCCCTTCCAGGTGAGGCTGGTAAACGAGAGCAGAGGGTCGTAGCTCCCTTCCAGGAGAGGCTGGTAAACGAGTCAGGGGGTTGGAGCTCCCTTCCAGGAGAGGCTGGTAAACGAGCGCAGGTGGGTGCCTGCGTGCTGGTAGAGTCTGCACCAGCACATATGTTGTAAGATGTTTTCTCTATAATAAAATATTAAAGGCTGAGCAACTGCAGCGGTGGTTTTCTCCCGACTTGGGTTTCCACCTAAAAATCCTGGTGTTCATGTGTGATGCTTTGTGTGATGGTTTATTCTGTTGTTACTACACATGTTTACTGTTAACATAACATCATATGAATGAATAGTGCAAAGAACTAAGTTAATAAATATCTGCATATTTAGATCTCTGCTAATACGCGAGTTGTATGAATGATATCCGCGTGTATATGCGAGTTTACTAAAGGAAAGTAGCATATGGGTTTTAGAGAGTGAAAAAGTAAAAAGTTTTGAATATGCAGTAAATACTGATTCACCCCCCCCTCTCAGTATTTTTCCCAA